>WACJ01000098.1:600000-1109078 GCA_008973525.1 Stenopsyche tienmushanensis
TTTTGTTTGGTTAAAAAAAATGTAAGGTCGTTAAGTACAGCAACAAATTGAAGACATCTTCTTTGTATTTTGTTAAGTATTAAACATTATTTTATCATCCCTATCATTTTAATATTTTTATTCTTAATTTTTAAGATCATAAGACACAGTGTTGTGTTCTAGTTCCAGTGATTCAGAAAGAGCATTCTTACATGTTGAGCTCGAAGACAGACAGACGGAGAAGTGTCTTACACAGTTGAGTTTGAAAAGAAACTAGAGACGGAGAGAGTGTCTTGCGTACATCGTACGATTGTATAGATCGTTAACCCAAATTTATCGAATAATAATGATATGTGAATGATATAATTAATCAATTTCAAGTGTATTTTATATGCTTACTTGAAGAATTGACCGAATATAGTGTGCTATCGATAGTATTTATTTATTTATATACAAGCTTCATACACGCTGCGGCGGTCCTGACAGATAAGTAGATTTATACGGATGATAAGTGGCGGACATACAAATACAATGATTTAAAAATTGCTTACTACTTATAGACTTACATTCTTCTGTAAATCTTCAACGAATACATTTATATTTTCGTACTGTATGTTTAATTAAATTTAAGGAAAATATTTAATATTTTTGTAGCATTTTCCTTCGACGTTTAATATAAGACGAATCCTTTTTCGTTGTGTAAACTTTCTTTCGTTGCACATATATTCGAGGTTAAAGTTTGTCGTGCAATTTCTTTAGACGCTAATGCAATCCCTTGAGAAATCCCATTGCATGGCACTCGAAAATCGTTTGGACACAATTTCAACTCTTTAGGGATCAGCAACTTCAATGCAATCTGAAATTGTTACCATAACGTTTTATTCTACTTTAATTGGAACCAATACTGCAGCGTTCTGCTGCAATTTTTTTCAAATTAAATTTTGCATGCTGATATACGCCTGCGAATAATATCCATTAAAATTCTTCCAAACTTTTTATGCTGGTGGAAATGTTTCAGCATTGTTATAGTCGCGAAGCTGAAAACTTTAATATTGAAATTAAGAGGCCGGGCTTAATCTGTATTTAGTGACCTGAATTACTGTGCCTAATTAAGTAGCTATCTGGAGGCGCCAACCAGTCGGATTTTATGGAAGACAAACTATGTCATCCAAACACAACATTGTTAATACCTACTAAATATTCACGTCGAATTAAAATATTATTCGAATTGATGACGTATAGATAATTTCCAGTTGGAGAGCAAATACAGTCAAGCTGGCATAGATTATGAAGGATTAACTGTATTATGTCAGTTCTGAGTACAGAAATCAATATTTTGTAACCACCACAATTCGAAATGTGTACGTTCCAAATACGACTAGATTCGGTCTGGACTTACTTGATCTGCCTTTGTTGACATTTCTGTTGTTTGCTCCTGTTCTATTGCTAAGAAGACTTGACCAGCATCCTATCGTATGATGCATGACCAAACAAAACTACAATAAAACACAATCCAATAAGCTCACGAACGAATTCCATATTTGAATAACATATATTGCCTGTCTCAAATAAATTGACTTCCACGTACATTTGATTTTTGTGAGATCTCCCCAAATATCAATAGGGTGTACATAACAAATGCACCCTTTGGGTGCTTTTAATTAGAAGGATAAAATGATCAAAAATATATGCTTTCATAAAAGGTGGAATCAGTCTGGCATGGCAATAATATTTCTAAATACAACTAAATGATTAAGACAATTTTTGAAATTATAACCACGTTTGATTTAGATCAGGGGATTTTAACCTTTCAGTGATGCATTTGGGATTGCAAAAAATATTGGCGGGCGCAAAATTAAAAAAAAATAAAGATTCATTATCAATATGTGGAACCAAAACAGGAATTTAATCAAATGAATCCCGGAAGTTTTCATTCGTACCATGAGTTTTTAATATGATGTCATTTTGAAAATCAAAAATATTTTCTTTAAATTTCGATGTCTTCTTGAAAAATTTCTGCTATAAGTTCAGTAGTTTCAGTTATGTCTACTTGTGTAATAAAATGACTTAAAAATAAGTAGCCACGAGTTCGATAATGTTGAATTGCTGAAATTTACTTTCAAAAGTATTACAAAAGCTTTTTAAAATTGATAAAAAATAATCCTAGGTCAAAATTGTTTTCACCAGTAACTTTTCTCATTCATAGAAAGTGTACAAAATTTTTTTTCGAAAATTTTATGAAAATAGTTTTTAAAAAGCCAATAGGCTTATAATTAAATTTAAAAGCCAATATTGCGCGCGTATCCTTCCTCTCCACGGCCCTTGTGACCTACTATGTACTTCACTTCACCAGACCAATATGCGCCAACATGGTGCATCCGTAAAACGGCTCACAACACAAAATCCGCACATAAAAAATGGTTATACTAATTTGCAAACCTTCATGGATACAAGCTCAATAACTCACCAAAGTTTCATCGCAATCAAAAGAATGATATAGGAATGTATAGCCCGCAAGCTTCCCCACTTAGTTCTTCTTCCCCACTAAAATCTCTGAATTGCTATTGCTGCATCTGATATATGAGACTCTTAGACTTGCCTAATTGTAATGAGAAATACTTACATTCTACTGTATGTTGAAATTATTTTCAACTGACTTGTAAATCTGTTGAAACCACCTGCAGACAGTGGCCAATGTAGCCAATTTAGCGAATTTCTCACTATTAAGAGTGTAAAAGTAAGTGTAGTAATGTAGCTTCGTCATAATTGAGAATTTAGCTTTAAAATTGAATCATGACCTAAGCAGGTCCTCACTAGCTAATGGTCACTCACTGCTTTAATTCACATATACACTTCTTCACCAGATATCACCATCCTTTCTCTCGTCCCCGCAGCCCAAATTTCATTTCACCAGATCAATATGCGCCAACATGCATCCATACAATATTTTTACTATGCCTATATTATTCCCGCAAGTGTAAACAGTAAGATGACAAAGTTTTATCACAATCGGATGAACGGTATGGAAGCGCATTAAATACGAACAAATAAACATTATTTTTTGTATATTAGACTATGCCTACGTTAAAAATATCAATAATCATTGTGATATAATTATTGATTATTGAGGTGGTTTTTAGCATTACCTTTTATGGGACAATTGTCAAGCATTTTTCATAGCGAATGTATATTTTAAAAATGTGGTCACCAGCCACACTTCTTGTAGATTTGAACCCATGACGATTGAGTTATTAATCCGACCGCTTAACCGCAGGACTACCTACAGGTCAATAACTATAATTACAAACACAAATTTTACAGCCAATCTAGAGATAATAACATTTATGAAATATCAAAAATATTATTAAGCAAAAAAATGCTCTCCCGTGACAGTGAATGAACACTGCCGTGACCAGGATTCGAACCTGGGTTACTACGGCCACAACGTAGGGTCCTAACCACTAGACGATCACGGCTATTGGAGCAGATATTTACGAACAACCAAATAACGAATATTGCCATAATAAAAACGACCAGTTGCTCTACTTTCACCAAATTGGTCAACGATTCGGTTTTTTATGCACTTATTATGAACAGACACCATGGCTTATAAAACCGAATTAGCCTCTCGAAAATGGTTGCAAATTGTGTGCTGTTAAAATGGCATTAAAACATATTTTTGAATTAAAATTGTATGTAAAAAAATACAGCCACAGGCAACATTGAGTTGCTCATTGTAGAACGTATACAAAAATTTGTGATAATAATAAACATGGAACCCTATTACTTTGCGCATAGAAATCACCAATAAATCGGTAAAATATTTATCTCTAAATGTTTTTACTAGAGAATGAAAGCTTTCAATCAACGATTGAGGCTTGTTAAAAAACGTTCAAACGGAGGGCGCTCATATCAGCGCGTCCAAAGAGGCCAACTGTCCACAAACCAGCCGTAACACGTAATGTAAAAATATACATAATATATTGTTAAACTGGATTTTATTTATATACGTAAAATTATTGGAATAATATTTAACGTTAACGTTTGATAATTCTACGATATTGAAAGTTTGTCTGCATTCATTGATTCGAGAAAATTATTTGTTATCTCTGGCAATGTAAATATGAGGCTTTGCGTAACCCGATACACGTTCCCTAATTCAATATACATTAATATAAATGTCAGTGAGCCTGCTTTGAAGATAGATTAAAAATTAAGATACATTATAATTATAAAGCGAACGCGAAAATCCGTATCTTGAATGGCAATAAAGAAGATAATGCCAAAAATTTTCCAAGAGGCAATGTTGCTCTACAAATATTTGATTTAATTATGAGCACCCAATATCCAATATCGTAAGTACAAACTTAATCAATGTGCAGAACTCAAGTGGGTTCAATTATTTTGTGAATGTAAACAAATTTCGCGATGTAATTTCGCCTGAAGATATTTCGTGGATATTAAATCTCGTAAAATTTTATAATTAGGGATGGACGAGTATGTGCCCAAGAAAAACCTTATTATTTTTCTTGTTCATTTTGGACGCGAGAGCCTGGGAATTAATTTTAAGAAAACGATGAGCCCTGGAACACTGCCAGCGAATATATTTTTATTATTTTTAAACCTGTCGATATAAATATAATCATAGCGGAAATGGAAATGTTTAAATGGATAATTTTTCAAAATCCGTGTATTGCATTCCATTTACAACATCACCTCGGAAGACTAATATATTTATACTGATATTGAAATAGAGAGACTGGAGATTTCATTCCAAATACTTGAGGCTGCCAAAAATATTTAGGCAATCGAGCTGCAGAAGATTCGAACAGGAAGAAGAAGATGACCAAGTGGTGATTAACAGCCGACGTACTTAGACAAAGTCATTATTTTTCAGCGAGGGACACCAGTTGCGATAGTACAGATGAGTCCAGCAAGAAGCACACATCTTCCCGCGGCCAAGACTATCGGTCGACCCATTTTTTTGCCATTTTTGTGCGTTCGCATACTAAACTTGCGCACGCACATTAAGGTGAAAATTATATGTACAAACACAGATTAACTATGAATTTATGCAGATTTACAATATAATATAATTATATATGAAAATACGATATACTATATGGCCTGTCCAATTAAGACGAAAACGTATGCGATTTCGATATTTTTACTGTTTGTATATTCCAGATTAATTGCGTCATCTATCCAGGCGATCTAGGCGTCCCGATTTATCAGCATCCCTCATTATTACCTCCAAGGGTCATTAAAGAATAACAGGGAGAGAATCTTCCCCTATCTAATTCGCATCATCATCTCATACTCTGCTGACCGATTCAGACACGCACATCCATGACAGCCTCATCAACTTGTTTAGGATTTCAATCCGCAATATGTTCCTCCAGAATTTTCCCCGTGTGTCAATCAATGATCATAATCTAGTTCGTATTTCAACATTTTTATATTTTGTAAGATTTGCTCCACAAAAAATTGCATCGTCTTAAAAACATTGAAAGACTGGGGGTTGTTATATTTCCAGTTAAAATAAAGTAGTGCAAGGTTGTCTATAAATTGTTTTATTAATAGATATTTGTTTACTTATTATTAATAATCACAAACAATATTTTTACTATGCTTGTGTTATTCTCGCAAGTATAAACAATAAGTTGACAAAGTTTTATCACAATCGAATGAACGGCATGGCAGCGCATTAAATACGGACAAACAAACATTAATTTTTATTTCTAAAATTATGCCTATATTACTTGCGTGTTTTTTAGTAATAAATAAACAAATATTTTATTGCAATCTGATGAACGTTATGACAGCGCATTACATACGAACAAACAGAGATTAATTTTTATATATCATATTGTTTAGAAGGCAATGGGAAACCACCATATAAATACGTTTTTTCTTAGAAAAGTATCTTATAAAGATTGCTATTAATCGATAACGGATATAGCATATTAACACATTGCTTGCGGGAGCAGATAATCACCATCATTCAATAGAAGATGTTTAGCAAATGGATTGGCATTTTTTTTCTTGGGAGTTACGGTTATAAATTACAAAATACTTCTAAATTTCGTTGAAATTGGAAGCTCAGAAGTAATTTTATTCAAACAAATTGCATAAAATGATGACTTATTTAGATCAAAAATACTTTGTTAAATACAAAAATAGCCATTTCGTGCTATTCTGAATTAAAAAGATATGACGATTTAAAAGTGAAATTTTGGGTATTTCTTCAAAATGTTGAAAATAATTATATTTTGACAACCCTGACACTTAGGACATATGTGTAAAACGTAGCAAAAGCTTAACTCCTTTAAAAATTTTGTTTGTCCATGTGCAAAACACCCTATATATAATATAATTGATTGAAAAAATTCACGCTGCGCCAATTTGATACACCCGCAACATATGGCTGAGCCACTAGCCCCGCATGCAGAGTGTTAATAAGGCGTTTAAAATTAGTTATATTTGGTCTAATTTATGCCATCTATACATTAATATTTTTAGATTATTCCGTATATATTATAATAAAAACAGATTTGCACTTATCGTTCACTTTGTGTATTCAATTGAGAAATTTATTGCGGTCTTTACGATGTAAATTTGTTCGGCATAGCGAATTTACGATCATTCATAAAATTAGATTATAATTTCATCCACTATGAACTAAATGCAGTCATGATTTATGGGATCATACAAGGGTTTCGATGGTTGTTATACGAAACACAACGAGGGAATGACTCTCCCGTTTTGTTGTAGATAAGGCATGCACTGTAAACTGCAATATATGAGTTCATAAATCAAGATTGTACATTAGGCTAAGAACAATATGCATCACAGGGCAGTAATTGATTCTTATGAGGGGATAGCATGTCGAAAGCTCGTTTATTTACAAGATTTGAAACAAAAGATTGAATGACATGTCATTAGTGGGGATCGTTCCACGATAATTTTAATTAACTATTCCTCGTTTGGCGCATTTTAACGTGCATTTGCATTTCATATTTACTGCATTCGAAATGAAGGGGGCCGAATTTGATTATGGGCGAGCTTGCGATGAGCAATCAGTGCTTTATTGGGTTTATGATGACATTCTGAACAAAAGAGAACAAGCTTGACTCGGGGCCAACCAGCTGTACCCAAAGGCGTCAAGTTTGCAGAACAATAACACTGATGCAGAACATTGCGGTTTGGTCACAACTTGGAGCCAACTTCGACTCGATTTTCATCCATGCGCAGGAATATCAAATGTCAAGAGGTTATCGTATCTTAATCCCTCGGGGAGTAGTTTTGAAACAAACTTTGACGATGATGGCGAACCAGCGACTAATATCTAAGGCTGCTTCGCTTCAAAATGTAAATCAAAACTGTACGAGACTCGATTTTCTTGGAACGACGTGAAAAACGATGAATTTATATATAAACAGCCCCCTGTCCCTTTAGTCCTTTAGTTCTTACAAAAAAATAAAAATCGTGCTATATGAACCATTAAACAAACGCAAAAGCTGGGTGAAATTTTAAAAGAAGTTTTATTCCATATCTAAAAATATATAAAAAGTATATTTATCATCACCACTAAGCGAGGGTTTTATCTTAATGGTGAAATATTCTAGCTTTGGAGCTATCATCAGAAGCATCTTGAGTTCTGTGCTTTATTTTTGTAACTAATCAGATTATTTTTATTTGCTTTTGGCTGAGAAACCTTTATAAATTTCGTTGTATGGGACAAAGCACCTTGTGGAAATCTTTCTTAAATTCCCTGCTTCTTTCAGTGGAAGGACGTCTCTTCATGCTATTTAAGATGACATACTTAACAACTTCATAATTTCCATCTGAATTATCACCCTTTGAATTTTGGATTATCTCTGTTCATATATTCATCATTGTATGGGACTCTTCTACGACCTTAATTTCTTCGATACTCATATGATTGAAGCCGTCCTTCCCTATAACAATTTCGAACGATTGCATTGTATTTTTTTGCAAAATGTATTCAATCTAGACGATCTTATTTCTTAGATCTAATATATGACAATTATGTTGTATTTAAAGCGAAATTGTGTCGTAGAAATGCTTTAGAGTTTTTGAGCATATCCTGCCATAAAAGAAATTGCATACTCATTCTGTGGAAAAATTGAATGCAACAAACGCGCAATTTAATACATCTTCTGATTCTAGAGAGAAATTTAAATTTAAATCCAGAGAAAATATATTTGAATAAAGTCGGAAATAAAATACAGTACAATAAGTTCTTTTCATACTCTACATTCATATTCGAAATGCTTTTAATAGCAAATAAACATGAATAAAAATGAGCAGTTAACGTTAATCGGAAATTTTTTAAAAATTTATCGCAGAAAGAGATGACAGCTACGAGACTGCCAGGGAGCCGAAAGAAAGAATACGTCTTCTCGCGGCCAAGGCTATCAGGTGGACTTTTATAAATATTTTATATACAGCAACGAAACTCTAATGTAATGAGTTTTGATTCTCGTATCTTTGATTATCTTTTATAAGGGGTTTGACTGTTATAAAAGGGCACTGTAAGTAAATACATTTTGAATCAGTGGGGTTGTTCAAGTAGGTAAAATCGATACTCATTGAAGTATTTACAAAGGAATGTTCCTTAAAATATCATTATCTACCCTTTTTGCTATAACTTAAGTCTCGATGGCTAGATTATGCTTTAAGATGCAGATACTAAAATTTGAACTATGAATCATTAACAATATATTATAATCAGCATGTGACTAATCGGTGACACTTGGATTCGTGTTGTTTACGTGTGACACGCGAACTTGGGAAGCTTATTATTCTTATACTGATAACGGTATTAGGATCTCACGTCAGTCGTGTGTATGACGATATTGTAGATTAAAAGGTAAAAATAGCATAACAACCGTGGTATATTTTTAGCTTTCACCACCAGACTTTGCTTTTAGACGAAAGAATGCTTTGTCAATATGACGAATCCATCGATCGACATCAGCCTTCGCGCTCGCAATAGGCATTACCTTTGAAAAACACGCGAATTACTTAAGTAGAGAAGACAAATACGTTAGTTGCGCCGATGTGGGACGATCAAATAAGTGATGATGGCAAAAGAGGAATAAACTTGCGGGTAGGCATATCAAATAAACACTTTCTGAGTTGGAATTCGTGAAAAGCCGTCTTCTCCTTTTGAAATCACAAAGTCTCGAGCTCAAAGTCGGGGGTGTTTACCATCCGAGGGTAACTTTATTTTCTTACAAATTGGAACATCTTGACGCTCCCATAACCATGGTTACCTCATTATATCTTAATATATGAAGATATTTACTGTTCGTTAAAGAAATCTAACCGTTTCCACAACAAAGGCAGCGAAGTTTATTTTTGTAAACATTTCGTCGAAAGGGAAGTTTTAGATGCCGCAACTCAAGAAGAAAAGTTTATCTAAGCGGGGTGGCGAAACTTTTATCGATATCTTATTTTAATAAATTATTAGGGGAAGGAAATAATAAATGCCACATAAAAGGTCTACGTTGGAATAATTTCAATTTTGTGTCATCATCGTCGAATAATTGACGATAGTTCAAGGTATTCGATATAAGTTTTTCTTCTTAACAGAACCCTTCATTTCACATTAAAAACAAATACGACTTAAAATGGCATAAATTTGGAAACTAACAAATAAACAGTCGTTTCGATGAATTCATACACATTATAATTTAATGAAATTCATCGGAATAAATAGCTGAAATATTAAAGCCAGATATGAAGCGGGATTTATTTTAGTTCCAGTGTTTTAGTCTGGGCTAAATAGAGCATACCACATGAAGAGTCGGAATTTCAATTAGTCAAAGATCGATCAGCATTGAGAATGGTTATGTTTAATATTTGGTAAGTTCGACTATTATAAATGCATATGAAATCATTATTGCAATTTATAGGTAGCTATGTCTTAGTAACACATCTATTTGTTATTATATCGCTTCAATAGCTTAAAAAATTGGATAAGTGGGTGCCGCATGAATTGTCAGAAAGTCAAATATTGAGGAAATTTGGAGGTATGTTCTTCGTTGATAATTCGTAATGATAAAATGCCAATGAATCTCCATGTCATTCGCCAAAATTTTCAATCAAAGCTTTCATTTCTATGAAATAAATATTAATTTTAACAACAAATTCTCATTATTTTAAACAACAAAGACTTGCATATCATACGTTATTGAAGGTTTTTTCTATGTATATAAAGCTTGTTAAACAGTTCATAAGAATTAAATGCGAGTTTGACCTTTTTCCACCGGTGATAAATTCACTACACATTGACTCTTATAATTCTCCCAAGTAGGATTCTTTTTACAAATACCAATTGCTAAAATTTTGAAACTATTCTGGATAAATTATTTCAAAAAATGTATGACTGATGAACTCATAAATGAAATTATAACTCAAACAAGCTCAAAAAAAATCACGTATATAAAGCTAAAGACCGATAAGGGTTAAATCACTTTTTCATATTGTGTACCAAATACACATCATCGAAGTGCGCGGCTGCTTTTAGCACAGTAAGGGAAAGGCTTTATATGAACTCAGCTACCAGTATCGGTACCAACGTAATACATCCCTTCGATTTAAAAATATTCATGATTTTTATGGGGTCTAAAGACAAGTTGACCACGCCTTTGTTAGGTGTTAGATCAGTGTTTCTCAACCGGTGCACCGCGAGCTTATTACAAGTGCACCGCGAAAAAATTGGTAAAAACGAGAAATTCTGCAAAACAGTGAAAACCGAAAAAGTCGTTGGCGAAATTATGAAAGTCAACGAAAGAGTTAATGTAATTTGGAATTAGCCAAATCAATTGCGCGTATGTTAACCGTTTAACGTAGACTTTGGGTATTCTACGCCTCGCAGCCGCAGTCTGTTCAAAGTGGAGAAAATAAACATGCTATGGAGAAACAATCGTCTTTGAAATCCAGCACCGTCACCCTGTGGAATCCTTCTCGTCAGGTAACTGGGACTGGTCGACAGAAGCAAGACGAAGATAACTGGGCCCCGGTATTTAGCTGAGAGTTCTCGCCTACGTTACAATGGATAAATTTATTACCAAACGAAATCGTGAATCAGACCAAAATATTAATGACACAGGGAGTACAAGTGAAAGAAGTAGTGACGATATTACTAGACATCATACGTCTCATACAAAAGAAAATGTATCCAGTAAAATCAGAAAAAATAATCGACAATATTCTGAAGAATATTTATGTTTCGGTTTTACGTATTTTTACGCATTATGTATTTAACTCAAAGTATGAGTATATTTGAAAACTTCGGTATTTCGGATTGATATTGCGCTATTCGAAAGACTTACCTAAAACAAAGAATTTAAACATCCATTAGACCAAATATTTTGTGTGTATATTTTAGATGACAAATTAAATGATAGCTCAAATTTATCTTGTAAATCTTATTATCCTTACCTGAGAGCTCTTACTGCATGAATTTTGAAGTCCTGGACACCTTTGGAATTTGGTTCACCAGCAGTTCTTTTGAACCACACTGTACAATTTTTCACAACGTCCATCTAAACTTAAGACTATTGATTGATCAAGGCTGGTCGATTTCGTAATCAAACAATTGCGGATTGCTTTTATATTAAACACGATTTCATACCTGAAATTAAATATTTGACACATTTTAGTCCAATTATTTAGCCGATGATATATTTTTAAAATGATATATGATGTATTTTCTTTAATGTAAGGAAAAATTGATGCTTAATGAAGCTTTTAGCTTTGAAATGCCAAATGAATCACTTCCGAATATCGTATTTTACATATACATTTGAATGTTAGTCATGACTTTAAAAAAATGATACAAAAATCGGACCTAAATCCTACATCTTAAAATAGACATCTTGATTTTCCAATCCACTATGAGTATTATTTCCGATCTGTGTTCTTGAAATCTCAATGCAATTGTTCAACATTAAACATTTCGATAATAAGCCTAATAATCGTATTACAATATACTTAAAAACTATGACTACTTGCCTTAATATTTTAGCTGCATGACGATCAGGATACAGTCTGGAACACGGATCACATTCCGGAACGGCACAACACTCTGTGTATTAAAAAATATCACTTAACATACGCACATGCACATCCTAACCTGTGAAAATAAAATATAGCTCTGCACCGAATATTGTTGCATAGCATAAACTCGACGCCTAAACTGGACGGACAAATTGAAACGCATTTATGATAAATTATTAATATTTATAAGAAAAACTATTTTTTAAAAATCATGGGATTAAATAAGCTGCTGCGATATATTCCCAAAAATATTATTTTTCAAAAAAAATCACCATCCTTTTCGTTGCATAAATATATTATTTTTTAATGAATTTCAAATTTGATAAAAATATTTTTGGGAATATATCAAAAGAGCTCATCTCAGAGAGAATCTCATGCATTCTTTCAATAGTTTTTCATAATAATTTACATTTAGTATTAATACATTTATATTCGTACGCTCAGTTGAGCCGTCGAATTAAGCTAGGCGACAATCAGTGCGTGTTCGGTTCTTAGGTTATACGGTTTGGCTTAATCGTCAGAGGGATATATCTTAATAAATAAAGTGCAGTGTTGTTCCAGAATGCGTCCCGTACTCCAGGATCTATCCTGAACGTCATGCAGCGTCGATACTCAGGCAAGTGTTCTTAGTTTTTTAAGTATTTTGTACTGCGACTTATAGTAAATTGGAGGTCCTTGCTGTCTATTTTAAGATGTAGGATTTAAAGCCGATAAATTATGTTTTTTTTAAAGCCACGATAAACTTTTGATTTTATTGTCACAATAGACTCTTACATAGAGTGCGGACACCCCTCCCCCCCAACCTATATTTACCACTTAAAGAGAGCAAATATTTTTAATAAAATGCGTATAAATATAAAATTGTTTCTAGGGAAAAATTAACTAACTAAATATATTTTCAATGTTAAACATTTTTATATAATTTGACATAAAAAGAAAATATGTAATAAAAATTATGTCTATACATACAATTTTTTTCGACTTCTTAATTCTGGTGCACCGCCACTTTTTCCCATGCTCAAAAGTGCACCGTGACTTCAAAAAGGTTGAGAATCACTGTGTTAGATAGTTTTATGGCGATTTGTAAGCCGGCTATGAAATTAGGCAGAAAGTCTAGACGCAGACACGTGCGGGGGTGACCTTAGTTATTCAAGAATTGGAACTGTTTTTCGCGCTTTATTATTGCAGTGACTTGTCGAATAAATTATCGTTATCACCATATCAAATGGCATTATTATGCGGGGCATTTCGCGAATAATGAACTCTTCCTAAGGATTGTCCTTTATTGGTTATGCCAATTTATGAATTTCGACCGCGAATACAAACGAAAGATATGCTAATTTTCCATAAAGTATTTCTCGAAAGCTGCGGGAACGCAGCTTTTAACATAAGCTTATCGTAGCTGGGCGTGGGGCTATTGAAATTTCGCTTGAAATTACTTTTATTGAAGATAAACATGAATGTTGAGGAATTTTAATTCTAATACACATGTATTCCTCATCAGAATTCAAAGCTCTTCTACGTCTACAGCTTGTTAAAGAGGATTATAGACCGCAGTTACTGAACTTTTGGTTACATGATTTGGATATAAAGGAATGTCATTAAGGGGATATGGTATTATTAATTCCTAGAAGCATTTCATATGTTGATGAAAGAGCTGATAACAATATTATAGAAACATAGGAAGCACATTGAGTATCGATTGATGCTTATATTTACATTTAATCAACTTTGAATGCTATACTCTGCATACATTCTTGTACAATGCTACTTCCATATTGTGTAATTAAGTATCATCATCAATACTTGTTTTATATTGTTTCGTTCTCAAACTAGTATTATTGTATGGAACCCATTTATTAAAGTGAAATTGAAATAAATAAAAGCTCAATATATTTGAAGAATGTAGATGGAGGAGTAAAGTATATGTAGGAAGAATCTTGATTGAAGAGATGAATTTTAAAGGATATATTTTTACATAAAAAAATATGTTACAACTCTAGTCTCGTTATTTAATACCTACGCTAAGAAAATATCAAGGGTTTGCATTTCTGTAAAAATAGACATAAGGCATATAGTATATAATAAAATTGATTCTAAGATATATTATGTAATACTGAAGAATAATTATTGTTTGAGAAAAGAAAAACAATTCGACAACCTGCATAAATCGATGGATAAGAACACTAAATCTGATCATAATTTATTTTATAAATAAAAAAATATTTGATAATCGGCGAAAAATATACAATGCAAACATAATGGGGTCTCCCTCGAAAAATATTTCATAAATAATTTATCATTTCTCAAGTGTATCGTATGATTAAGGCTGTATCATTCGCTGTCAAATTTTATTTCCAAAGGTTTCCTGATGATGGATGAGTTGTAAAGCTTAACAATTTCGCTAATCTCGTTTCTTGCATGCAGTTCCTTCATCAAAATAATCCCTTGTGGTCAAATGGGTTTATTGCACCCCCTCCTTCCGGAATCCCTCGTAAGAACACAATTATTCTCAAATGGTCATATAAAAACCGAGTGCTCATTCAAGGGTTATAATTTTCCACTTGAATAATATGAATCGAGGCACGCGAAAAGCTCTTAATGCTTTTTTTGCCAAGCACGTAATAATGTTATCGTCGGAGTACCGTGTGATTAAAAGCGGATTATGGCCGAAGAAAGCCCAAAAGTCATAAATATAATGAGTAATTGAATATTAAATATATTCATTAGAACAAATACACAGTGAGGAACGTTGTGGTAAACAATTAATACCACACTTCATTAGATGTTTATCGATATTGATGTTCATGGGAGCGCTAATGACATAATTTAATGGCAGTTATGAATTTTATTACATTTTTCTAAATTGAGTTTTAACACTTAACAATGGTTTGCAGCTTAATATTTTTACTGGGAAATAACATCAAAATAATCAAACCCAAATAAGAGCATTAATTTGAAGAGCAACGACTATCTTTCAGTCGATAAAACTGAATTTATGCCCTCGAAGTTGGAAATTTCGGACGTTTTTCAAACATCAATTGAATATATAAAATAACCTTTCAAGTGGGCATGAGAGAAGTCGGAGGATAAATGAAAAACGGTGTTTTCTTGTTATTTAATGACACAGAAGAGGTCTCATTCCATGAAAGTGGAAGGATGAGATGCTTAGTCACATATGAGAGGGAAGCGAAGATTGAGATGTGCCCTGTAGGATTCAAAGGAGATTTGGGATAAAAGAATGTGGGGAGGACGCGAAAAAGGGGAGAGATTGGTTAACCGAAACAAAAACCATGGATCGACTCACGTCTGATGTAAGGCTCGTGAACATGCAACAATGCATCTAATTTTTTTTTAATAAAATATGCTAAAAAATATATTTTTTAAATCCTAAATACAAAAAATAGTTTTAATCGACATGTGTGCCATGGCAGCCATTTTTATTTGATACTTTTGATTTAAATTGATCTTAATTACTATTTTCGAAATTGAGCTATTAACACATTACGTGCGGGACACGCGCGCATCTGCTCTCTGATGCGCCACCAACATCGCGCGTAAAAAACGTATATTTACATAAAATGCCATTACTTTTAACACGTTAACAGCGGGACGCAAGAAAACTCATTCGCAAAATTTACTTATTTCATTCTGAAATGAGGTCCGTCTCACATGATTTTTTCCTCAAAAAAGTATCGAATTTTGAGATATGTATTTTGTGTTTTTTGTTGTTTTTGTGTGCCTATGGGTATAATCTGCAAATATTGGTGAATACAAATTTAAAAAAATTAAGATATGTTTAAAACTCGAAAGTTATGCATATTTAAGTGAGAATTAGTGAAAAAAATGGAATTGTTGATTTTAAATTACGTCTAATACCGAAAAATGGTTGATGAGTTAGTTAACCTTGTTGACACATTTTTGCGGTTCATTTTAATGATTTGCATTCATTTTTGCGCTCTTTTGCTTTATATTTTATGTCTCACAAATGTTCATTTGGGTTAAGGTCAGGGTTATTTCCAGAACACCACTCTCTGTATAGTTTGTAGTTTATAAATACGCGTTATGTTTCATATTAAATCATGAAGGTGTGACATAAATATAAAATATGTACAGTCACGGAACGCGCTCTATAGAAGTTAAAAGAACTATACTGGAAAAATATTTTAGAAAATTAAATCATTCTGTGTTTTGGGAATATGTTCTATTCTGAAAAAAAAGCTAATTACACTCAAACCTCTTTTTTGCCACTTTTTTATGCGTTTTCGAAGTTATGCGGTTTTTTTAAGATTTTTTTTTTATATCATAAAGAGTACGTATCGAGATTAGATCATATTGCAACTCCTATCGCTGAATTAGGTTCATTAGTTTAGTCTAGAATTTTGAAAAAATCGATTTTATTTTATTTAAAGTTATGCGGTTTTTAAAATCCATGTATCGCATCTTCAGTTTTTTTTAATGTAAGTCATAGCTTTTTTGTGCGATTTCCGCGGAACGCATCTACCGCACAAAAAAAGGATTAAGTGTAATGTGAAAATATATGGCATAATAACATTTTAACCACCAACTAAGCTAATCAAAAAACAGCCTGATGCATAAAAACAGGGCTTCGAACCGAAAACCGTTATTTTAACCGAACCGATTTAAAATAAATCCGAAATGAAAAATAAGACGGTTCAAAGTCGTGCATCAAAATATGTTTCCTACATATCATGTGTTAATAATAGGAACCGAATTTCAATGAATCGCTTGAAAATGTTTATTTCAATTTTCTTGGCTTTTTGATATTATAAAACTCATTTTATTATTTTGTATCAATTCCAAGTCTGAAATATGATATTAAAAGAGCGATGAAAGCTACCCGCTAAGACAAAGAAGCCTACAAGAAAATCATTTCTAAGAATCGATTATTTGTATAAATCCTAAATGCCTTTCTTCGCTTTCAAACTTTTGATCTTCTTTGATAGCTTCTCATGGCTATATTGATAAATAAGCGACTTATTATCATAAATTTATTGGAGAAATTCTTAATTTAAATATAATTATATAATTTAATACCTTTGAGTAGGTAATTTGTAATAATCTAGCTTTGGAAGGCGAATTTCTTATGCTTTCTTGTTGAACTTGTAAATATTTATTATGCTTTTTAAATATAGTCATGATTATAGCCAAGTTTGTTTTACTTATTTAGAAATTGCTCAGTGATGGTTTCTCAGATACAATGCCATATGAATCTCTTTTTAATGTATTAATTGACTGTAGATTATATGTTTTGGTTTGGACGTAGGCGTTGTTCAGTGTCTCTGAAGATCTTCCAGGATGATGTACCAAGATCACAGGATTCGAAATAATGTTTTTGATACGCCACTGCGAACCGCAACAAAGGCTTTGACGCTCGCCATTAACGCTAAAGCATTTTGTGGTGCGATCGATTAACGCAGATACAAGAAAGGTCAAAACGAAACACAATAAATTATTGGCGCTATATATTATTTTTGCGGGTGGAAAAACTCTTCGCTTTCCTACCCTTGATGCCTGGTGCGAAAAAACCGCCAAAGCAAAGATAAAGAGAAATTGAATCGCAGAAAAAAGGACCTCATTGTACACCCTTTTTGTTATTCGATATTCTTCATTTCGTTATAAATAGAAAAGGAAATTGAAAGAGTATCGCGGCGAGGATGTTTATACAATGCTTGACGTCGATTTTTTTACGTTCTATTTATAGGGGGGTTGCTCGTGGAATCAACGTTCTAGCACATTTGTTTGGTTTCGATGAAATGTTTATATAAAAAAATATTTATTTTTGAACACAAACCAGTCTATGCTTAAACATACTTTTGTAGGTTGAGAAAAAGTCAACTATTTGTTTAAAAACATGACATTGCTATAACGAAATCCATATTTTTCTAATTTTTTGTACAAAATAGTTAAATAAAATCAAAATAAGTATGGAGGTAGATTTATTTAGTTTTTTTTTATGGAAATTGTTATATAGTGGTTTAGTTCCTGGGCTCTTACTTACGGGCTTAAATGCAGAATGTGGAAAAAAATTACCAAATCAAAAAAAATTGAAAATTAGAAATACACTTAAACCTTTTTTTGTATGGTAAATATTATAAAACTATGACTTGCGTAGAAAAGGTGAAGGTGCGTTTCATGGATTTTAAAAACCGCATATCTTTAAAACAGCTATATAAAATATACCCAAAATCGTACAAAAAAAGTTAATAAAAAATCAAGAAAACAATAATATTTTTTCAGTTTTAATTTTTTTTTAAAATAATTAAAAATATATTTTTTAACATAAATCTAGTAGAAACAATAGATGGTTATATTTAAAAGGTTTTCATTGAATTTAATGTACATAGCTTAATTAAAATTAAAAATATCATGTCAACCGTGTTGAAAAAAGTAGTTTTCGGAAAACCGCGTTTAAAGATTTCATCCTGGTAGAACTTTAAAGGCTTGACTATCGCGTCACTAAAATAGCTATAACTCCGTAAGTTTTTGGAATTTAAAAAAAAAAAAAACAAAATCGATTTTTTCAAAATTCTGGATTAAACAGTACAAAATTGTAATTTTTTCCCAAATTTCGGTTAGTTTTGACGATTTAGTTCTTATTTAAAACAAAATATCTCGATACTTACTCTTTATGAAATCTAAAAATAAGTTGCTTTTAAAAAACCGCATAACTTCGAAATCGCACAAAAAGAGATCTAAGTGTATTACTATTTTCGGTCGATCGTCTCGATCTTTTATTATCTTTTACCCAAATAAAAATTCATATACGAATATTCCTTATTTTACTACATGTGAAAGGCAAATTCGAAACGATCACACGAAATATCCTTGTCCGATAACGGATATGAAGAAGAAGAAGAAGTGCATCTCATGAGTCACGTGATCAGATTGCGTGATTAATGGCGGCCCTCTTTTTGGGCACATTGGAAAGATTGGGTTCTTGCTTCCTGGTAGTTGTTAAAGCCATACGGGGCCTTATTTAAAACAAAAAAATATGCTATAACAAAATAATCAATCAATCAACCAAAATAACCATAAACAAAAACCAAAAATAAGGAGACGTTGGCCAAAGATTATAACTTATGGCTAAATGCAAGATTCATTTGAGAAATTTTGGATTTAATGTCTTCTGGAATATCAGAGTGAACCACGTTCTTATTACTGTGCTTGAGCTGTCTTTGGTCATATTCAAGGAAACGGGTTATCGTCTTTGAAGTCTCGCAGTCGGGTCTCTTCGGACCAATATTCCACTGTGAATATTACGTCTGTTACGTTGGAGCGGGGGCGCTCTTGTAACTTTTTATTCAGCACCTGAGAGAGGGATCTGGCTGCGGAAAGGACGTCCTCCCGCAGCCAAGGCTAACCGCCGACTCCTCTCGACTCCCGCCTTTTGTGCGTCACTACCCAACCGGCAACAGTGCACGCGCAAGAAGCGACCGGTCGGTAAGATAGCGCTGTTAAAATACCACATTGCACCTAAAGAGAGACGGAGGATGTCGCTGTTAATCTGTCGAACTAAATCCGCTCAGAACAATAGCGCTATTACATGGAGGTAGTAAATCGCCCACGCTACACATCTAAAATATCTAATTGATTACAACATAATTCAAACGTAACATTTTCATTTCCGTTGTGTAAGTCAATATGTGTGATCCAACTCTCTACAGTCCGTACCCACGTTAATGCTTGATGAGAATGACGTAACTTTAGGGCGAAAAAAACAACTCTTAACAATAAAATAAAATACATTTATTGCATTAAGGAAAGTTAGCAAAAAATCAAGAAATATTGCTAAAAAATGTTTGCCTTAAGATTCTTCTGATATAAGGATGGCGAGCCATATAGAAAGGATATTAGTTGTTAAAAAAATAAATATTATATTTATAACCGGGTTCAAAAGTTGTTTATGTCTGCAATTTAAGCACCACCGCATGATAACATTCGCACGAGTGTTCAATATGACGATGCTTGAAATATTGCAAGACGACAAAAATGATTTTTCATACGATGAAACATGAGCAAGTTTAAAGATTCACGATGTATAATGAAGATGCGATTAATTCCGGGACACGTGCAATTATTTTGCACATGTTGAAGGATCACGAAGGATGTAAATAATTGTGTATTCACGTGAGGGATGTAAGCCGACGCTCGTGAGGGTTGCATATAAATCACTCGCTTGTCGCACTCTTCCTATGCCGAATGGAAAATTGGAAATTTGCTTTGGGAATAAATTACCACGAGGATTCTTTATATATGAATGGAATTGTTAAGACATTAAGACCATTGAAATTATTATAAGGACTGCCTTAAAATTCCTAAACAATTAAGCTGATTTTACAGGTATCTATCAATTAGTTAGGTATTGCATCAGATTATTAACTAAAAATACATGTTTGTTAGTCCTTTAAGTCTATAATATAAGAATCGGCATTAATACATTGACTTCGGGGTGCGTTTCACAGCGAAATTGTATAAACACATATTTGTCCCAATTGGATTTTGAAATAAGGAAATGTCTTTTATATTTACATCAAGAGCCAAAAAACACTGTTATAACCATAGATTAAATTCAGAAAATATATCCACCAAGAAAAATAATAGACGAATATTTCTATGAATTATTAAAAAACCTGATAGATTTGAAGAAGGATTCTAAATGTATGATTTGCACAAAATATTTTAATATACATATATTTAAAATCAAGTAATTTTTGAATCTCTCTCGTGTATGTAATTCTGATTAAAAATGTACAAGTTCTAATAACCTTATTCCATTCATATCATATGTGTATAAGGCGAAGGGAAATTATCACATAAAAAATGCACCATCCCTAGGGAAAATCTTCAATGGAGATCATCATCTTCGTCCTGCCTACTGAAATGGTACCATATGAAGATGAATCCATCTTTCCGAGTGGTTTTCACGAGTTTTATCACGCTTTTTTAATTACACCCAGAGCAAAATTTCCCTACCTTTTTCACGTCTTCATGCTCTAATTTAAATGGACGTTTAACTTCTATTTATTATCCATAATGTGTACATTAACACATTTAAGATTAACAGTTAAATTCATGATATTTTTGACAATGTACGATTTTTTTAGCATTTGGGATACCGATCAATGAGGAAAAATAGATCTTACAAAGTACATGTTTATTTAATATTTTTCAGCAAGGTCCTCTGAGAAATTGTATTGCCTCCTCAGGTGGTTTAGGAGACCCCATTGAGAACGGCTGTTATAGACATCCTCATTTGCAACCGCAAACTGCCATCTTGGTCACAGATGAGATCCATTGATCTAGTTTTGGTTTATGTACATATATGACCCTCGAGTTGTTTCTTATTTATCATTTAAATGTTTAAAGTGAACTGGCTTCATACATTCTTATTTATTCGAGGGCAGGGCTACCGTATATGACCAATTTATTTCTTAAATTTTGGAATTTGAATTGAAATGTTGATTTTTGACTATAGTTTTGTGAGTACTATGTTTTTAAAGGATAATCAAGGTACCAAAAAGTCTAAAATCAAGCTATTTGAACGACACACATTTTAGGTTCTATCTTCGATTTTTTGGAATCTAATTTTAATATAGCTTTATTTTGAACGACAAGTGTTTGAGATGCTAATAACGGAACATTGGCGTATTAACCCTTAGAGTGCTAAGATACGATATATCGTCGATTGTGAAACTATTCTTGTATTAGAAATTGTTTCAGGATTCATGAATAAGGCAATATCAAGGATGTTGGAAATACTGCATAAGATTTGGATTTGATATTGTACTTTATTGTTATTTTTACAACGACATCGATACGAATTTGGTTTTATTATAATATGGAAGTGTTTTAGTTGTTATTTTGTCAGCCTCCAATGTATTAATTATACTTACTTGATATGTATTGTGTAAATTTACATCTCGTTTTTGCAACCTTCCCTTGCGTTTTTGCAAGGGAAGGTTGCTCTTCAATGTGTCATTTTGAACTTATGACCACTTTGACTATTCTAAATAATTTTTATAATATATTGTATACATAAAATAGCATGATTTATTGAGCGCAAAAAGTAAAAGAACTAAGTTAAAATATTTGAAACTTTCAACAGTATTATTATAGTAAAACACCCTTTCTTGTCCACTATTTCTGGTAATTCTTTATAAAGAGCCTTATTCAATTCGCACCATGGATGATTGGCTAATTCCCATTTTTAAGGCAATCACTCTAGTGTTTTGACATAAATAAGCATCAATTGTGGTATTTAATTTATCATCGTCACCTTTTAAAGACTTTGTCACCAGTCTTTGGTTCGTCGGTTAATGAAAAATCACTAGCTCGAAATCTCGAAAATCAAATTTGAGTCAATCGAAGTTTATTTGCATCACTACCGTATATTTCACAATTTGTTTGGTTGCTACAGTCGTGTGTGAAATTTGTATATAAACAAGACTTTTGCATCAACCCAATATATAGGCATATGTATAAATAAATACCTTGCGCTTTGAAAAGGTTAATAAGGGTAATTCTCAGATGTACTTTGTAATTAATCTGATCCAGCACAACCCTTTGAATTCAAGAGCAATCTAAACATTTATCATTGTTATTAAAACATCATATGTAATAATTGGGTAACTGTAATGCCAAATTAGCTTAAATCTAAAGTGTTTTGATTGAAACATTTGTAAAATATTTTAAGGAAAGCAATATGCATGAGTGAATGTAATTTGAAATCATATAAAATTGGAATATGATATTTAGGGGATTGTGGGGTATTTCTTGCAGCACAGCAGCAATATTTACTGAGGTACCTCTTCAGACTGCTCTCAAGATAGTACGGGACCGATACTCCAACTGGATATATTTATTCTGCTCTTTAAGCAAATTTTGCAATCTGCTGATGAATGCTTCTAAAGTTTATTCATGCGACCGTAAATAAATCCAAATCTTCCACATCCAAACGTCGGATCGGTCCCGGGATGAACATGATCTTATCCGGGATGAGTCACGTTCGCAAAAGTCGAATCAAAACTAAAGCGATTGTGAAGAAAGAACTAACTTTTGGGTTGTTTACAGATTCGGGGGTGGAGATCTACTATGCGGATGATATTTATCGGGAAAACTATAAATTTAACCGGTTTGATTTATCTCTATCGTTCACTTGTGAACAATTGCATGTGCGGGGAGTTTTGGAGAGTTACCAAAAGTACGCTGTGCTTACGTGTGCCCCCAAATTCGATGTGGAAATGCACGAAGAAAACTATAAAAACAATTTATACGCGTCCTCCTATGATAAGGGATGGCAATAAAAATGAAGGCTTCAAGCTTTTTATCAGAATTGCAAATATGCTCCATTTCGGACTTATCGTGTAACCTCCGCCATGTGGAGAGATAAATATCTCGATTCGTTTTCTTGAAACAAACACACTGAGAAAAATTAGGCAGAAAACTTTATATCGAAATTTCAGCATAAAAAAATCAATAAAGTTGACGCCATAAAACATTTAACTTTTACTGCTTGACGTTGTAATAGGTTGGACAAATAATAAAATGGTGGTAAATTACATCCCTTATTTATATTCTTAGAAGACATAAATTCTAAGAAAAGTATGAAATTGAGTAATTTTTTTGATGCATTCCGATAAAATACAACATTTTTCAAATATTTCATAATAAAAATTGAGCCAATTCTGCGAAAAACCTTCAACCTTCATGGAAGCTTTCGTTTGAAACTTTATTATGGTAAAATAAACCTTCTAGGAAATCAATTCACCTTATTATTTCGATAGACATCTAGGCTTTTATAAAATAATTTCATAATTGACGTAACATTTTTTGAAATTGAATATTGATCTGACATTTTGAAAAATTATTTACAAAATGACAAACATTTATTCATAAAGTTCCCATCGATGAAAAGTTGATTGCTTTAAAACTTTATTGTTGTCACTTAGTTCGACAATAGTTCGAAATATGTAATTTCTTAATTAGTAGAAAGTAAGTAGAAATTACGTTTAACTGTAATTAGGCATTCTCACTTGTTGAGATATTCCAAAACAATACTCCAAAATAGTAAAAAGAAAGTCACCGAAAAAAGTGTACTAAAAAAAGACTGCATATTGGAGACAGGTTTCAAATATATAAAATATTTTTTAAATAAAAAGATGCTATTGAAACATATTATTGTCTAAACCAGTGGTTTTTAAACTTATGTAGTTTGCGGACTCCTTATTTTATTATTTTATTATGTTATTTGTTGTTCTCGTTAGTTCCACAATTGACGATATATCGTTGCTTAGCATCCAGAGGGTTAAAGTCATAGTTATTTAGTTTGGATATCGTGCAGTAAAACTGTCGTATTCTTCGTAGGATGATCTTTATTTATTTGCATTCAGAGAATAGTTTAGATAATAATGATGAAATATATAAATGTGTTAAAACATTTTTGCATAAATTGTAATAGGAAGAATTGTATCGGAAAAATATATTTCCAAAAATTTTTGGTCGTGGGAACAGAGCCGTAACTAGGGTATAAAGCGCCCGTGGCAAATATATAACTTAACGCCCCCCCCCCCGAAATCCAATTTATTTTTAAAAGTTAACTTATACTATTATAATGTATGTTTTAAAATAATATACAAAGACAACCCAAAAAAACCCGAACTAACGTATAGATGGCGGGTTACTGTTGTAAAAAATATTGTGATAGAAAGTGTCTAGAAGCTATGTTGCTTCCGTGATCGTACAGATCATAGAAAATGCCACAAAAGGCCCTAAAAGAGGACGGAGTGGCCATAAGGTTTGTATGCTCAATCGGTCCGCTTTTCGGACCGCTGATATAACAAGTGAGCGGCTCGTGATCGGATGCCATACAGGAACATAGTGATAATGAAGAAAAAAAGATTAGACAACTTAGCATATATTATAAAAACTGACAGTCAGTCAGTGTTGATTCATGTAAAGTAGAAAGGTTGAATAAAATAAAAACCATGCACAACTCTCGACCGGGTCGGTAGTCTGCATTTTGCGCCCCAAGCCCAGTTGCGCCCGTGGCGGGCGCCTGCTTTGCCACGCCCTAGTTACGACCCTGATTGGGAATATGATAATATTTTGAATAAAAATTAGCTTTAATTAATTCTCATAAACCAACTAATGTGAAAAAATATCGCTTAATAACATTTTAAGTAATGTTAACGTACGTTGTCATCAGCGGCCATAGAACTTATAACATGCTTCCCGTGTATAATGTGTTAAGATCAAAATTTATAAACGCTTATCAACTATTGTGAAATAACACGTTTATGTAATAAATATGTATTGTACTATATTATATTTAAGAATGTATGTAAAAATATGTTTATATAAAACATACATATCTCTAGTCTGTCATGATGCAATCTTGTTGTATTTAAGGGAGGTTTACTTAGTGTGGAAATAATTTATGTTTCTGTCTGGTAGGGCTAAATTGGGGTTAAGTTAAAAATTCAGTGCGGTCTAATGTACATCTGTTCTAGTGTTTTGGCTTACTTTTAACCCAAGACTGCGACGTTATCTTATTAACTTCACTCTCACTCTCTTTTCTGTCACATTCACCAAATATTTACCGTAGCACTCTCCATCACACTTATCTCTGGAAGGTAACACCTGAGGATACTTGTGTCACGACAACGAGGTACCACCGCCTGAAAAAATGCTTTCAGAAGCGAGCCTAGATACTGATGTCCTTACACAAAAGCAATTTCGCCTCCTTCGCACTTCACAGATAGTAAAGCACGCTTTTCTAATTAATTCCTTTAAAACATTAATACTTCCTCCAAAAAATACCTTCTTCGGATTCCGTGAGCTCCTGCGCGCGCGCTAGTTCAAACAATAAAACGCAAGCTCGAATTAATTTTAATTAAACCCCTCCTAGATGGTGGATAGGTGGTATAAATAAACGTTTCAAGTGTGAACTAAAACCTTAAAGGCGGAATGTCTTAATAAAGGTGGATAGATGTGTGTGAGAGGCAAATAAATAACGATATAAACGAATAGCTCAAACGCTTCCTCAGTATTTGCTCACTCCCATTCGACAAGTATTTGTCGCGGAAGTGTGGCTCTAAGAACGGCTGTTACTTAATTGAAACTAATTTAAATTTCAATTGCTTTCACACCTACGAGAACTTAACTTAAAAAAGGCTAGACAGCTCCTGAAGTTGTCTTAATTAAAACCTTTACATCGTGACAATCCATATGTTTTGTCCTCTTTAAAGACTGTTGTTGTGGAAAAACATACATTCATTAGAGTATATCACATGAACGTTCGGAATTTGTAAGTGAGAATTAAAGCATAACTTTAACATAACATAATCTATTCAGCAGCTTTAACGGTATTTTTCAAATGAGAAACTAAGTTACATATTCCATTTTATAAAACCCCGCACTTTAAGTACCAATACATTCATCAAAACCGCCCCAGATTTGAAATTATTTTTTATTCGTCCAAGTGATCAAATATATTTTTTCCTATTGTCATATAAAATTGGGATTTTATCATAACGAATCACCAATGAAGAACACCCATCCGATTGCTTTTATTTTGGGTCTTCTGACAATTCGTGCGGCACTCGCTTATCCAGCTTTTTAATTATTTCTATTGAAGCTTGTATGTGGATTAGCTTCCACCTTGGCTTTTAAATCTTCATCGCTTATAACAGTTTTGATTAATTTTCAAGGCTCATTGTATAGAGTAATATCGCTTTCATTACTTTGTGTTCCAATTTAAACCAGTATAAAACAATCTAACGGAAATATTTTGTTAACATCATCCTATTTAAAGTCACAGATAATAATGAAAACAGCAATAATAATGACTACAGTAATTTGATTGATTTTGAATAGTCGAATATGTGCATTACACAGAACCTTTTACAATCACGCTCGATTTTGGACCAACGATAAAAATTCCGACTCTTCATGTGATGTGCCTTAATAGATATTATCAAAATGCACACATAACTAAGAAACTATTACGATTATCTTGATTGTATCAAAGTCTGGTGGCCATAGTATTAAATATTGCATTAAAAGACGTTAAAAATATAAGCAAAATTATCTAGCAAGGCGATTCTTAAGCTTATGTAGTTTGTAGACCCCCTCTTGAACAAATACTTTTTTTGCGGGTCTTATCCCAACCCTAGGCATTTCAAGTATTCAAATTCTGACTTTTGCCCTTAATATATGTGGTTTCCTATTACGATTTTACTACTACACGACATTTATGTAAAGAACGTCCTAGTTTTTCAATGGAAGGTTTATATTTTAACCACGATTTAAGGTTGGGTATTGACGCGCAGGAGGCGAGAGTCGGAAAAGTCGTCGGTTAGCCTTGGCTGCGGGAGGTGGTCCTTCCTGCAGCCAGATCTCTCTCTTTTTCTCTCTCTCTCTATCGTGTGGAATAAATAGCTATTTAGAGAAAAGTCGTTCTATTCGACGCCCGTCGACGACGTAAAAAAATATTTTATGCAATGAGTTTAAAGAAAATTACTTCTGAGCTTCCAAAGTCACTTAAAATGTGCAAACGAATGAGAAATGTTAGTTAAGTTTAAAAAGTTTTCTTCCAACAATATGCTACATGTCATACAAATCATTCAATAAGTCGTTAACCTTGAAAAGGTACCAGTTTGCCAGGGTCAGAGTTAAGAAAATACTTTTTATGCTTTTGATATTTTTATTAAATTTATTTAAAAACGCACGATACATTTTCCTTATTTCGACTGTAGTTGTCTGAATTAGCATTTTATTTATGCAAAGGCGGCGATTGTTCCTTCAATTAAGATTTCTTTTGTGGGCACCTATGTGCTGTAAACTAATTCTTACAAAAAAATTCACAGGTATCATGTCTGGAGACCACGCGAGTCACGGAATAGGGTACGTCCCTATACAAAAAAATACAGTGGTGTCAGATCTGTAGACCGTGCGAGCCACGGGATAGGGCACGTCTCCACGTGAAGAAATCCAGTGGTGTCAGGTTTGGAGACCGTGAGAGCCACGGAGTAAGACATCCAAAATAATGATTTTTTTCGATCCATGTGCAAAACACCCTGTAGTGTTTCAATTTGATATTGTATTGTTTTGAAATTCAAATGTATTAATAATGTTCGTCGCCGCTATTTAAAAAAACTTACCCAATCAAAAATTGCAAAAATGCAAAAGTTTTGTTCTTTTTAGTGAGAAGGAATATACATCAACTTAGATGTTATCAATGGTCAATTTTTTTGGAAATGCTGTTTTGATTTATATTGAAAATGTATCTACATTGGGCCAAAAATATGTAGTTTATTCTTTTCTATCTTCTATTTTAAATATGTTTATAAATTGATCTAAGTATGCTGAATTACATGATCGTGTTTCACTAATGGTTAAAATAGAATAAAGTCATTGTTATCTATTTTAATCGTTTTTATTTATTAATTTAATCATTTAATACATCCGTTCCACACTGTGGTTGAAAATCGAATAGGAGAAAAGTTTTGAATAAAAGAGATGTAGGAAGAGTTGAAATTCAGGCAGTCCGAACAAGATAGATCTCCACCCGTAGACGGGACGTAACCGAGATATATTTGTAGTCGTTTATACGTATTATTGTAGGTTGGCAGGTGCAGACAACTCCTGGAAATGGATTAGCTTCCCTTGACGTGGGTGGAATGATATTAAAATGACGGTGGACAGGGAGGAGACAGGTTAGTACGTTTGTTTTTATTTGTTCGTTGTATTTCGTTGACGTTAACGCAACCTGGGGCATGGCCAGACTTGAGAACTCTTCCCTAACGCTTTAAGAAGATTCCAAAAGAGATTATAAACTTTCCGCGACACCTTTCGTCCTCTCCAAATAAATGTTTCATTGAATATTTTTATCGAAATGGTACATCGAAAATGTCTGACTGGATAAAAGTCTGATTCATGCAGCATCGCTAAAGAACCCCACCCATCCTTTGGCAAAATATAGAAATATCAAATTCATAATTTGATTGATTACTTGCCTTTTCGACTAAAGTATAATCTTATAACGGATCTAGTGGGGAATCATTTAAATATACCAACTGCGCATGCGCTGATGCTGCCTTTTTAATTAACTGAGGCTATACAATGAATAAATTAGTCGCTTATTCATCGTGCTGATTCGTTTCATATAAAATTACACAAGGACGCGTTCATGAATAAATTTTTAAATAGCATAATTTGGAAGGCATTAAAAATAAAAGGTTTTTTATATTGTATAATAACCTTGATATGAAGCCTTGCGATCTTTTTTATTTATAAACTCCACTGTTAAATTATTCAAGTTATACAATATCGTGTAGGTGGATCTGAATTTTATCTTTTGAGTTTGAAAAAGGTAATTTTTTTTTTGCAAAAGGCAAATTGGTAATCTCTTCGGGCCATATTTGGAGCTGTTTAAACAATTATTCCTTTATCCGAACATAATTCTATGCCGGAAAAAAAGCCTTGATGATGAAACTTTAAATAAAAATATTATCACGTAATTTACGTACAAATCCGTAGAGTTTGTATGGAAGGGGTGAAAAATCAATATTTTAGCGGAATGTGAGGGGTTGCTGGTGAAATGTTGATGAATTAGTCAAGAAGCAGCCTTTTATAAATAATAAGAATTTGTCGTTTTAAGTACTTTCCATTTAGAAGCAAACAAACTCGAACCCCTTGCCGACCAGTTACACAATTGTAACTCTCAGACCTCAAGTCACGTCCAGGTTTCTACACAGTGGTGAGCAAACATTCTTCAAGTGGCCTGTTACTTCGTAGGGTACACAAACCTAAAATAGAAAATCTTCACATAAATTTGTGGAAACGTGGATTTGAGGCTGAGACTATAAAAGAACAGTTGTACCCCAATGCAAATACGTTTATCAATTTTTTCAAATTGAAATCAAGCGTCGTACTTATAGCTAATTTGTACTTTGCTTAAGTATCGAGCATTCTATAATATCAAATATTTAATTGGACCATCAACGGTATTTTTGAAGACAACGATACTTTTATGTTTAGAACTCAATAACTTCACCGGATATATTCCATTACCAATGAAGGATGCCTTTTACAATGTCTTTGAATTTTTGGATCAATTGGTCCAAGTTATCGTATAGTTTTTTATAGCGAAAATATGCAAATAATAGAAGGGAGAGGGCGGAGGTGCGGGGGGCGGGTGCAGGCACATTCGTGCAGGTCGGCCACCCGTCGGCGACTGATTATGCTTTGGAATGCTCCGGTATTTATATATTAGGGTGTCCCATAAGTTTCTTTCGTTTTCATATTAAGAAAAAATAAACAATAATTTGTATTACATCAACATTTATTGAATAATATATGATCCATTCTGTTCTATTACCTTTCTCCATCTCTCTAGAAGCCTCATAACGCCTTTTTGCCATAATTTCCCAGGCTTGTTGGCAAAATATTGATCAAGGTACATTTTTATATCATTTTTTGAATTAAAATTTTTACCACGTAAAAAAATTTTCAATGAAAGAAATAAATAATAATCTGAAGGGACAATGTTTTCTGACAATTGCATCCTTTTGATCATCTAGTTGGAAACAATATTTTGTTGAATTGATCGTTTCACCTTGCTGGAGTAGCTCATAATAAACTACTCCCTTCCAGTCCCACCAAATGCATAGCAAAACTTTTTTGGATGTAGGTTTGGATGGATTTTTTCTACTTTATTTTTATATTAAAATTAATAAATCTATAATATATTTTATTTGATCTTCCGACGTCTTTTATAGAACTAGCACGGAATTACATAATGCTCTCTAGTATCATTAACTATTAATCAATTGTCACGTTATCCAGGACAATCGAACTATTAAACTGCATGTTGTATTGCTCTATTATTATCCCCTTAAAGAGGTAAGATACAGAGTTGTGTCTGAATTCCAGTGATTCAGAAAGAGCATTCTTACACGTTGAGCTTGGAAACAGACAGAGACGGAGAGTGTCTTGCATGTTGAGTTTGGAGAGTAACAGAGACGATATAATGACGGAATGATATAATGATTCAAAAAAATAACAAATATTGTGTGCTATCGACAGTGTTTATGTATTTATGTACAAGCTTCATACACACTGCGACGGTCCTGACAGATAAATGGATTTGTACGGATGATAAGTGGCGGAGATACATTTATGTTGAATTAAAATTAGCTCACTACCCAAAGGGTTAATGAGATGTTAAAAAATAGCAGAGTTTCTAATACAAATTTCAGCGAATAAGTGACAATTTAATATCAAATCTCAATATATTTAGCTAAAATGGTACTCGTGCAGGATTAGTTGGTGCGGGTGGTGTCATATATATAGCAAGCATGCTCATATGTATGACTCTTCATTTTGCAAGTAATAAAATTGTTCCCTTAATACTTGTTATAAACCCCATTTGCATCCCACAGGATACAAGCTTGTGTAACAATAAACAAAAAACCATTTGACACATCAATGTGTCCCTCGATAGATACAAAGATGTTAACGACGTGCTCTTGCATGCGATAAGTAATCGGCTTAATTTGCAGAACGAATTGAACATCTTAACCATTTGCGCTTCCTCGACAAAATTTCCACTTCGCTGAAAGGGATGAAGACTTACGACTCCCAGCTGAAATTTCATTGCGACAATAATACGTTATTATTATATTGGAAGCCGAATTACCACATCGTTAGCGCCGCAGTCGGGAACGGCTTTTTATTGGGGCGACGAGGTGCTCCGGTCATATTATCCATTAATGGGGACCCTTCTGCCACGCCTCGGAAAATTCGCATTTGAATGAATTGATCGAAATTTAATATCCACGAAAGTTTCAGACATAATCCGCTAAATCGTCATTTATTACGTGCAAAAGGGGAATACAGAATACTCGCCAATCTTTTCGGGATCCGAAAGAAGCCACCGAACACAAAAGAGGACCCAGGAAGAACATCCCCGCGATCATTATGACGATTCATTTGAGCTATATTCTAATAAAGGGGACGTTTTCATTTCGACAAAAGTTATAAGACGGTGAGAGTAATCAGATAAGAGAGATGAGATGCGAATTTCTACAAGATTACACCGGAAGACAGAATTACTGGTAATGTGTGGAGGAACTCTAAGAATGGCATGTTGCAATGTAATATCTCAGGATGCTTAATTACTTCCAGGTTTAATTAAACCTCGTCTCCTATTTGAAAGCAGAATTTACTATTACTTAGTATCAAGCAGGAATTCTCTTATTAAAAAATAGCAGAAGAAGCGTTCTTGTGCAGTTACCACTTACGTCATACAATGAGAGTATCCATCAAATTGGGTTAATCAAAAAATATTTTTGTTGATCACAAACTTCCAGCCTAATAAAAAAATCACTTACATAAAGATCAAAGCAGATGACATTTGCACAACAAGCAATATATGCTTAAATATCAAGAGGTATTTCATATCCCTGGAATGGATTATATTTTATATATATTTTTTGACTATCACAGAATTTATATTTCTAAAAATGTAGGCTTTTAACTATGAAAATGCTTGAAAAATTAAATAGTTTATCTAATGAGTTGCAACCTAATACAAATACTAATAAGTATATTGTTCCCTTATTAATTTTAAATCCAGATGTTGATTAATAGCCTTTTCATAAATCATCACTTTACATAAAATCATTTTTCATCATAAACTACGATATGATTCAATAATGTTTATCAGTTTTGTCGCGAGGGCAACCTTTCTTAGGTGGCGATCCCATCAATTAAATTCTTCCATAATAAATCATGTGGCACCCTAACGTTGAGCTTTGACACCATCCCTAGTTTATGAAGGTGTCTTATAACATTTGTTTGGATAATATTCAACCTTTCTGCAAGTTTTCTTAAGGTCAGTGAAGGGCTTGCATCCCCTATGGACTGGGGATTATCATCATCAATTTTGATAGGATATTCATCTTGGGGCTCGTTTTCTTATGATATATCTCTGTAACGGGCAAAATTTGCAAAATACAAATGAAAATAATTGACAAAAGTTAGTTTAATATATTAGGAAAATTCAGGACCTTTATATCTATTAAAGCATTCTTAGAGATATTCGGTTTCGCGCTACATTTTCAGCATTGGAATATCGTTTTGGAGGATATAATGATAAGTCAGCTGCGATTCGTGAAGTCAGCTTCAGTGTTTGATTGCAAGCCAGCTCCTTTTAGTTCCTGCCATCAAATCGTTCAGGCAGTTCTTTCCGAGTTTTGTGTAGGCAGTTCCTTGATGATCCTCTTTCTATGAAATCTAATGATGAGATATAATGATTCTGGAATCGATTTTATATTATACATGTGAAAGTCTCAGCCTTCGCTGATTTTTAACTAGAATCGATGAAGCAAAGTAATGGGTTGTTATATGCTCGCTCATCTCTCGTTGTCTCTTTCAGATTTTACAGAATGCTCACACATATATTAGGTTGAATCATAAATAATTGCCGATTATTTTATTCAATTTGCTGAACATTTATTCAATTTGCCAACTTTAACAATTTTTTCCAAGTACCGGCAAATAGTTGATAGCGACATATTTAACATCTTTGATAATTCCCTTTTTAAAATCGGAAGAGCAGCCTGTCCTTGGTTCATCTTTCAGGCTCTCATCTTCCAAGAGAAATTTTAAAATCAATTTCTTATTGTCCGTTCACTATATTTTATTTAGCCGTTGCTGTATCACTGTTGCCTTGTTTAAACTCCCAATTTATTGTATTACAAAAATGCACTTTTTGATTTTCCATTTTACGGATAAAAAAATACTATAATATAAGATGTAATATGGTTCACTATTGTCAAAAAACTGATAAGATTCATATCTATCTAATGATACCTTAAACTTACTAATACGGTGAACTCATCAAGAGTAAAACCGAATAATTATAATAGCTTCTGTACACCGGCAACTATTTTTGACTCAACCTGATATATCATGACGTAAGGTAGATTTTTTATTCTTGTATTAGATCAATGTTAATACATCGTATGACCTGTTTTTTTATTCTGTTATTGAATTTAGGCTTATTAGCTTGCAAATTAGCTTGAACGTCACGAAAAATGAAACTCTAAGCTGCAGTCAGTTATAAAGAGAGGGAAAATCGTATGTAGTGTCTCTGTCTTCGTTGTATTCATCATAGACACGACATGTATACACACCGTACCGCTTTTATTAGGTATGTGTAGCATAAAGTAACCATTAAGCCAGTAGCTTGCCTATTTTATTATATATTACACAAGCGTAGCTTCATATTTCATTTAACAATTTCCGTTCAAAAATGGAAGAAATCAATGCATGCAATCTTACGCATATTTTAAATTTGGTTATTACATTTGTAAAGTCAATGTTTAACCTTTCACAGCTGTCGTGGAATTAGACATCATGGCATGTTTCATAATACAAACCTTCCATATGTTATTCCCAAGGCGATGGCAGTAAATATGTGTTATTTTTTGAAATGGCCTATTTTTGACCTCGCATTTTCTTGAATAAAGTATCATAATGGGTAAACACGTGTAGTGATGGCATCAAAGTTGGATAATATTATTTTATTGGCCTGTTTGTGTACGGCCAGATTACTTTATGGTTTATGGACGTGGGTATAACAAAAAGGAAAACATTTTCATCCGAGGGCGAAGCCAAATTGTGTCCATCGGTCAACGCCAGACACACTGAAGATTTTTCCGAGATTAGCTCGCCCTGATGTCTTAATTCCGCAAGAAAAGCGTCGGATCGATTTTTGTACACCAAAGCCCCCCCCCCCCAGAGCACAAAGAATAACATTTGCATAAAAAATAAGAAGTGTATAAAAACAAGACCATTTGAGTATATTAAGCGAAAGGAGCGATGGAGCCTTTTATTCGTGAGCCGGAAAGTTGGGCGCTAAGATGAAAGTTTAGTAGGAGCTATTGTAGCGTGGCCTCCATAGTGCTTGCATATTTGACAACGCGCCATACTAACGTTGATATAGGTTCCCACACGTGTCATCTTCCCCATTATGCGAATTTATTATTTATAGATGTAAAGCTCTTATTCGAATCAGGGAAAAAGTTGATGACGACCCGACGAAGAGGCAACTTTTCTTTTAAGACTCAGCTACCGTGAAGGAAAGTGCGCCCCTTCAAAATTTTAGCGACGAAATTGAATTCGGAGCTTTCTTGGCTTCATTCCGAGATGTCGGTTATTATTCCTTACTATTCCTCTCGGGATGCTGCTTTAAGAACTTCATATGAGTAAAAGTATATTTGTAACGAATTCATTTATTCATGGGGTCGTTTTCTTGCCAGTATGATAATCCCATACAGCTAATATTCAGAAAGCGATCCGACGAAAGCATAGGACACCAAATTTATTGTAACATAACCTGGTCTTTTTTGGGGTCTTTCGGCTGAAAATAATTGAAAACCACTGCTTTTATTTCAACATGGTGATATCAACACAATCTTTTTTTTTTAAAGTCCTAATGACGTCCATCAAAGCATGAATCTTTGATGTGTCATATCCGATGTCGGATATAGGAGATCTCCATAAGAGATCTTATTTGGGAAATGATTTAATGTGGTGGTTTCCCGTTGCCTTCCACACGTGGTAAAGTAAGGATAGGATTGTTTAGAAAGGTAGGAGAGGAGAGAATCTATGAGTGAGTAGCGAAATTATCATTATATATATATAAATTATAATTTAATTATTGTTATAAAAACTTAAAACGTTCCAAAAATCATCATAGAATACGTTTGACGACGGTAATAGGTTTTTATTTTTTATAGCTGCTCCTTTGCAAAAAAATCCGGACTACAAGGGGTCGGAGAAGTATTCTATAGTCCGACAAATTGAACAATCCGACACTGCCATCTGAACGATCAATATCAAAGGCAACTCATTAAATATCGTCTATGAATTAAACTTTCATGCTTTTAATAGCGTTATGTGGCTATTTAATTTCATTGATTGTATGCTGCTCATATGAATTATTTATTTTATAGATGCTTAAGGCAAGCATATTATTGCATGGTATCTTATTGTGGCTTGAAAGAATACGTATGAAATTTAATATTATGGGTTTCGCTTTAAGTCAGCCATTAGTACCCATGCGGAGTTTTACTATTTCTGAATAAGGAAGACACTCAGCATATCCAATTTTCTTTTTAGCCAAACGCTCGGTGCCAGATGAAGCCACAAAGGTTTATTCTGAATAAATTGACGATAGCGTAGGGATCTGTGGAGGAAGTGCGATTCTGCGTCCGCAATTGAAAATTACTTTGTTATCAGCTACGGTAATAGAGTTTTGAGGCTTCTCCGCAAAAGAGATTTTCCCTCGACAGCTTTGTGCTATACACACATCCTAGAAGCGTTTATTAGAAAGCTCCCCTAGAGGCATCGTGTCCTTAATGCTGTTACCTTCGAATAACTATATGAGTTAACCCTATAACAGGGCCGTGCTCTATATATGCTAATTTGATGACGCTATTTTTGCAGGTCATCATCGATGAAGGTCTAATGTGCTTACCAATCAATTCCATATATTTTTATTGGCAAGCCGTTTTTTGCAAACAAAAAGCTTTAATATTGTATAAGAAACAATGTGCACTCATGTGCAAAAAATCTAGCTTTAAAGCAAAATACTCATCAAGGAATACTTTCATTTCTTCGGGGAATTCATTTTTTTATAAATGAGAAAATTTTGCAAGACTTTAAAATATGATTTTCGCTAGGTGTTGAGTCAGGAAAATAAGGCAGATTACAGTAGTTGGTGGAGACTGTGTCAAAGGCTCACCACTATTCTCAACAGCCTAGGCAAACAGGGGAAAACGGTTTTAGGCTGTTCGAACGACGTGGCTAGGTACTAAGAATGACCGAACCGATACGAGTACCATAGAGAAGGAGTATCCCTTGCATTCCGTCGTCATCTTCTGCAGCTTCCCTTCAAATTGAGGTTAGGCTCGTGCTGGCAGTGAGCCTGCAGAAGTAAATCCCTTGAATTTAGCATAACCTCAGTCCTTTCTCCTCCATCGCACCTTTGGGTGCACATGGTCTGAAACTGGTCTTTCCCGAGGAAACCTCGCCACTTCTGGAAGGCGTGGAGTAAAAAGGGTAGGTGCTTGGACGCGCGAAGCGTTTTTCGTAGGACTAAAGGATCAGTGGAAGACATTCTTTGCGTGGCTAGTTCGGGGTAACCTGGAACAAACCATGCAGCAGCGCACGAAATGGGTTCGATTTATAATGAACCCTTAATCCAGTTGGTTGCTATCTGATGTTTGTCGTCTTGTCCCTTAATATATTTATCTTGCTTTTTGGACTCCTCGTAATCCGATAGTGAACAGCGTGTGAACAGCGTGTGAACAGCGTGTGAACAGCGTGTGAACAGCGTGTGAGCGTCCATTTTCAGGCCTTATAACTTGAAGGCTTTGAAATTACACTGGTGTCAGAAATGATATTTGATCATTTAATTTTAAAATTTTATTTTTTACAAAAATATATATTTTTTGCTTGGTAAACAAATATCCATATATAACCAACTTATCTGATAATTTTCTCCGTGACAAATTATGTGATATTTAAACAGAGAGCTTTGATATTATTCCCAGCTCATGGAAATGCCTTAAAATGTTTGATTTATCTGTTGAAAGCCTGCATTTGCCAAGGTCCAAAGTTTGCTATTCAGTGCTTTCAAGGGATGAGTTCTCAGAATTTTGTAATTTTAATGGCTTTCTGCATACACTGAACAAATATATATTGGCAGTATTTAAACTATTTCCTTTGTTACGTTTATTCTAGATACCATTATGTCAATGTATTTTTTTGAAGTTGTTAACATTAATACAATACATTTAACACTCAGGCACCCGCTCTGTTATTCCACACAACTTTCATAAAAATGTTTATAAAACTCTAATAAAAATAACTATAAAGCATGTAGTCCCAGATTATATTTTTTATTTAAAAGATCATTTTTAATCACAATTTTGTATGTCATTATAAAAAAAGCGTAAATGCATACATAATACTATAGTAAATCAGATGGAGTGATCTCGTGCGATGTGCGAGCCCGTGCTAGTTCGGGGTCCGGGTTTCTGAGTGTTAAACAATCAAGTGATCATTGATTTTTGTATCGTATTCAAATGGTTAGCGTGGGTGTGCACATTTTGTATTTATTTGGTTACCTTTTGAATAAATTTGTACACACACTGATGCTTACTATTCCACATTCCACATTTGGAGCATTTTTATGTTTTCCTGTGGAAACAAGTAGCTTTTTCATCTATGGGTGAACCACCTTTTAAGCATTGCTAATAAATCTTAAGGGAGAAGTCTGCAGAGGCAGCTGCAGATATATTCTTTTTGGGAATAAGGAAACTTTATTGCTGTGTACGTGGGAAGGTTGATGACCTATGAATGCAAGAGATACCCCTCGTTACCTAAGATATATTGCAGGGAAAAATTCTATCCAATATGTAAGTTATCGATGCTGGAATAACCTCATAAGAATACTTTTCAATAGAATGCATTTAGCAATCCAAGCAAATTGGCATCAAAACAACGGTAGAAATTATGGCCTCAGTACATAAATTACCTTGACGGAAAAACGTATCCCGAAAGGGCTTTTCATTTCGATCGGAGTTATGAAAACACGAAGCCTGGATATTGAAGAATTGTCTGCGCGATTGGTTGATTTATTTTATTATCTCGAGTAAAGTGGGTTTAATAAAACTTTTCTCGCTCCCCGGGCGTGAATGATTAAAGACTTAAGTAGTTAAAAGGCAAGATAATATTTAATACTTCCCTTCGACGTCGAAAATACTACCCTCCTAAAAAATATTCAAACGTGTCTTGTACGACGTTTATACCACGCCATGGATATTATGATAACCAGATGGAAGAGCTGGGAATTGAGACGGGACGTTATAATGAAAGAAAACGCGTACATTATTTATGTTGAATATGACCTTATCCGATGTTTGTGTGACGGGCACTATTTTAAGATATCCCCGGGAGATTTCATCCCTAGAATGTGTAAATTTAGAAATGTTTGCTTGTGATATTTACAAGAAAATTTGAAACATTGTTGTATTGGATCGAACATTTTTAATTCAAAATATACTTTTCCAATAAATTTATATTTTTATTTTGAAAGATTCACATCCTTTAAGTCATTAAGTGTTTTTATCAAAGTTGATAAATTATTATTAATAAATTATTTGAAATGTAAGGGTATATTCTAGTTTAGAAGTTTAGATTTTTAAGAATATATTTTCCAAAGAAATTTTCTAAACTATATTTATTTACGGAGTTATAGTCATTTTAGTGACGCGACAACTAAGCCGGTCCAATTAAAATAACACTATCATTTTTTCAACATGGTTGACGTAAAATCTCTAAAATCTCGAGCTTCATAAAACATCCAAAACTTGTTCCTCTAGATTAGAACACCCCTTTAAATCAGGTTTATACAATATAAATCAGGAAAGTTACAACCTACCAAGCTTTCAACGTTTCAACAATATTAACAGCAATTTTTAAAATCTGAATAATTGTACTGCACATCCTAGCATTACATTTAAATCTATAAAGCTGGTTTTTTGTCTACAAGTAGCTTATGTTAAATATTATTAAATAAACTTCATCTACTTTCGATACAAGGTGGCTAAGACTACAATAGATGCGGCACGAAGTTGTAGCGCGGTAACTTGATTGAAATATTGCGACTTTCAAAGCATTGAAATATTAAGTACAAATAATATTTATTTTAAGCAGCAACAACATATTTCAAACATTTATTCAGATTTTTTTCGAATTTAGCAAATATATAAATACACTTGGGTCAGTTTTTATGCGATAAATACGTTCCATGGGGATTCGCAAATATAAAAATCGCATAAAAAAATTTTGAACTACATAGACACCGAGGGATAGGTTCCATTATTTTTAAAAACTTCATAACTTCAAATCATTGTGATAGAATGTAACATAAACCGCATAAAAAAAGTTTACAAAAAAATCATATAAATAAAAAGACTATATATTTATCTAAGAATCGCTGAATAACTCTTTAAAGAGGTAAGACACAGACAAAGTTTTTTTTACGCAGATCGTGATATGGAGAGACTTCGACTTAAAGCTTCGTTCTCTATAGAAAAATGAGGGATAGGTTCCATTATTTTTGAAAATCGCATAACTTTAAAATCGCATAAAACAGTTCCAAGTGTATGAAAATGTTCGTGACGTAAGTTTTAGGGGATGCCCTGCATCCACAGCATCAATGGACCGAACTCTATTGATATGATCCCTAATTGATATTGAAGAGGCCCTAGTTTGCCCGTCGTTCTACTGTTTTTGCATCATTTGCTCTTTGTTGTTATTTTTACATGTTATTCACATAATATAATGGCTTCAAAATATTATGAAAATCCATATATAATCGATATTAAAATAGTATATTGATATTGTTGTATTCAACTCCATATCGTGGCATTTTATTGAACAATTTATTTTGGGGTGTGTGAATGAAATCTAGAATTTATTGACTCTTCGCTGAATTTAGAGCATTTCTGTATAATATTGCGATTCAGACGAACATCATATATATTTTCAATTTTGTAAATTATTATAAATCAATACAAGGTGTATGTTTTGATCTCAGCGTAGAATTCTGTTATTTTTCTTATGACTAGATGATAATCCAATCCACTTAAACTGCTTTTTGAAATTGAATTCAGCAATTTTTCTATGATTCGGTCTGTATTTACATTATGCGCGATCGATTTTTGTTTGTCTGGCAAATTTTATTAATAGTTGTTGATTTTGCCACCGAAATATATTCACACAAAACGATGATTCTAAGTCACGTAATTTAAGCAGGAGATTGCAAAGCCCGTTCTGGCAAGGCAGTGGTATTAATACTTAAGCAATAAAGCTCGAGTAAACTTCACACTTTACCGACGGCGCGAAAGCCTGCGCTCCCATTGTGTGTTCAATCTCTTTATCATCTATAGAAAGGTGCGAACAGAGCCGAGCCTCGAGGGTAAATTGGAATCTAATCGGAATATCTGCGGTGTTTGGGGAGGACCACCCCCCCGGTCTTGAGGGTGGAAGATTCTAACAAAACTTGATAAGATATCGAAAGTGTTTGAATGGATGGAAGGACTGCGCTCCTTCGCTCGTATTGCAAAGAGCGCGGAGCCTCTTTGGAAGATAACGACTGCCAACTTCTTAAATACTGATGGGGAAAATTGTTCTTGGCCAAACTTCCCTGTGATAATTACGTTCGCTATTAGTTCGGGCTGTGATTTCTAAATGTGGTAGAAGTGCAGTTTTCTGCTTTCTCGGAGATATCGAAATAGACAAATTCTTGAGGTAGACGCTTTCATATCGTAATGTTGAATATTCCATTCAAACTTGAGAACTTCAGAAATATTTACATTTATAAATAATATAGGAAAATCTAAGAACTTTTACTTATATAAATAACTTAAAAATTATTACTTTTTCAGTTGAAGTCACGTATGATGTATACTTAATGCTATAGATGCCTGGTAACAAATATAAAGTTAATCTGAACATAGATAATTAATAAAAATGTCTATCTCAAGAAGATCTCCTTTCTAATGTATATAACCAAAAATCAATCCAGCATCTCAAGACTGCTCTGCTGCAAGTTCCAAAAACAATAAAATCGAACTGTGCTTAAAGCGAAGATGAAATTGAGATGGACCTGAACGTAGAGAAATTTAGAAAACTTTACATGGTGAAAATATATATACTTATAGTATTATATGTGAGGCACCGATCGAAATTTTGCACCTCTTTCTACAAAGCTTATTTCTGTTTCAGTTAGAGTTTATACAATGTAAAGCAGGAAAGTTACAGTATAGCAATCATTCAACATTGCTGACATTAATAACAAATTTTAAAATCTGAATAATTGCACATAACGACATTAAATTAAACTCTATAAAGCTGATTTTTTGTCTACAAATAGCTTATATTAATTACTGTTAAATAAACATAGTTTTCTTTTGATATAGAATGGCTAGAGCTTTGATAGACGTGGCTATTGTTGTAAAATGGGAATTTGGTTGAAGTATTGCAATTTTCAAATCATTCCAATATCACATAATATTTATTTTAGGTCGATATTTATATTATATGTTTTTATACGTTTTTATGCTATATTTATGATTTTGCTTTTCTCCAATGATAAATCATCCCCTTTGGTGCACGTATTGGAAAAAAAGTGACCTTTTTAACACAATTTCATAATGCATATATATTTTTAAAAATGTGATCTTAAAGCACACTTAATTTAGATTTAAACTCGTAATGATTGAGTTCAATAGTGTCCAATATGTCCAGTTTTTTTATATGAATATTGTCCAAAACTACTCCTATTGAAATGGCTGTTTCCATTGCTATTTAGGATTCCTTCATTTGCATATCATCTGATATCGCCTATAAGACATGAGATTACAAGTATGATTTAAAGACTGTATTTGAAATATAAATCGGATCGAAATAATGGAATGCATGATCTATACACTGACAGCAGGAGATTCGTTGATCTAAAAACTAAAAATGATTAAAAATCAGATATAAAATGGGATTTTTTTATGCATTAATTTAGATATCAAAATGAAACGCACTCCTGATTATATTTAAATTTTTAGCATTTATTCAGCCCTTCATTTGTGGCATCTTTTAGTAAAATATGCACCCTTCGTGGGTTGAATCCATGTTAATTCCATTTATTCCATGAGTTCACCACATAAGATTTATTCCCAAAGCATAAATAGATTATCAGATAGATGCAAAATGTTGTTCTGATAGACTTAACAGTGATTTAATCGGCGGGTTTCTAATCATTCAATCATATTTGATTGATCAACAATCTCAAATGGATCTTATTATATTCATAACCAATGCTCAAGATTGGATTCTTAAGAAACAAAGCTTCAGGTCCTAAATACTATTTTAATGTTGATATTGGCAATGATATCAACTGCAATATTTATTTTGAATTTTTATTTATTTAACAACGAATATAATTAGGCAAGTAAGTTCTTAGTATGTATAGGAATTCAATATGATTTCAAATAATATATTTCGGGACATTTGATTCAGATTCAGTCAAATTAGTAATTCTTGGGATCAAATCTACAGGAGACTGTAAAAATGGTCGGATATAATTCAATAATAGAGATTGTTAAAAGCCACCACATTACGCCATATTATATGAAATAAGGGTTGATGTGAATATTATTAGAAAATCATTGTTGTAATAAAATCATATTATAATTATTATAATAGTTAATCATTAAATTTCATAGGTGTTAGCATATTAACTATGAACCGTAATTGAATTCTGGCTGTATATTGTGGGAATAGTTTATTTCTCGGAAAAACAATTATGAAATTTTCGCATCAACCCCATTTCAATTTGAATAACAGCATCACACACGATCCAAATTAAGTAATCGAAAATAAATATTTGCCGTTGGTTACGAAGGGCTTGTATGGCTTTGTTTTCCATGAGCTATTTGGTAGAATCGAGCGCGATGGGCGACTGTCTAGACGGGCGCATGTAGAGGTGGGCGGACGTGTCGTCGCATGGATTCGAAGGTTTCGTAAACTCCCCTATTTTCGTCACATCGGGATCAGCTTAATTGAATTTGCCATGCAGCCTCGGATAAAAATGCAAAACGTACTGGGGGGGTTGCAGCTGCCATTCTCATCTACCGGGAATCTTTTTTATTTGATTATTTTCTGCGCCTACTTTCGACTCCCTGTCTTGTGATGTAAATTGTGTAAATAATGCAATTTTCGGGAAGAAATCTCTAGAGGATCTCAAATATTCCTTTAGATGCTTGAGAGATTTTTTCGAAGGATCCATTAGTAGATGCATTTGTATAAAATAGCACTGCATGTATAATTCACATAAGACCCTTTTCTGGGATAAAGCGATGAAAATCTTGTGGAAAAAATGTTTTTTTTTTGATAAAGAGAAAATTACAGGAATCTCTCGTAATATGTGATTTCATGTTAGATGAAATTATATCCAAGAAAAATAGACATTATTTTCGTTAATAATCAGTATGAGCACAATGTCGTTGAATATTGGTCCACAAACAATATCAGCAGAATTTCATTTCATTCGAATACACTCACAAGGGATCGTTTTAACCAAATATTCTGGATGTTGAAAGAAATCCCATCCGGGAATCCATTTGTGAAAACTCGAGCTAAGAGCTAGTAATTTTGTCGTAATATATAGTTTTTAAATTTTCACAACGTTTTATATTGGGTGCACAAATTTTGAATTTACTTGAGAGCAAATAAACTATTTTATTAGATTTCAGTTTATACGAGACCAGAACTATTTTAGAATCAAAATTGTTGAATCAAAATTGTGTTAGAACTTTTTATCTCAGGAGGGATTTTGCTGTTATTACTACCAAAAATTGTTTGTAGTAATTCAGAAAAACGAGTTCAACAACTCAACATATTAGGTAAAGCGGAAAGAAATGTTATTTTTTTGTTATTTGGAGAAAAAAAATTAATAAAAGCTGTACAATATTACTTAATTAAATAATTTTCATTGTTATTTATAATTGCCTTCCATAGATTAGGTAGCTTTTTAACGCCTCTTCTCTGGTTCTTCTGCCGGTTTTCTACTAAAGTAAGAATCCAAATGATTTTTCACTCGTTCCATAGAAGTGAATTTTTTTTATCGCGAAGCGAATGTTCTAATGACTTGAAAAGCTGATAGTCTGAAGGTGCAATGTCAGGAGAATATGATGAATGTTGCAGCACTTCCAAATCCAGCTCCAGTACTTGATTTGAAGAAAGCCACTGTTTTTTCCTTCTTGGACTATTGTAGAGGACCCACTTTTCATCCCCAGTAACGATCCTTTTTAAAAATGGATCGGTTTCATACCTGGACAATAGCGATGAACAAATGGTTATCCGTTGTTCCAAAGCCGTTCATACAGGAACTTGTATACATGTCGAATGCATAGTCTGTAATCTATGAGACTAATGATTAGTGATCTAGGATTAAACAAGGGAATTATCATGTTGGCAGATATTCTAATTGTGTCAGCTTTCTTCAAAGGCATCTTCGCCTTTAAACTTTGATTGCTTGCTCTTTGATGAGAAATCTTTATACATTTTGTTCTATGGAATGTAAGTAATTGTAAAGTTCTCTTTTGAATTATATGCTTCTTCAATTGAAATGTTTTTCACCTTAAAATACCCATTAAATTTGCTACATCAATTTCTTCTTCCAGTAGGAGTTCTTGAATATCATTAACATCAATTTCTTTAAAATCCACCCTATATATATTTATTATTACAACAACTATGTTATTAGCTGGCTCAATAAGATTTACCCATTGAATTTGAATTATTATTTTATCCAGCTTCAATGATAATAGTCTTACTTCTTCGATGAATATGGATATGAAATGAATGCATTTCAAAGTGCTTTTAATTAATTTAACTTAGATAAGCTTAAATTATGGGTGAATATAATTTTTTAATTAGTATTTCATACAAATACAATGTGATTAACACGTTTATTAATATTCAAAATTATGTATTAATATTTGAACTCTGTTTATGAAAAAATAATGCTTTGGGGCTTCTTATTGCTGATTTTTACATCACAATCAACAAATAGTAGCCCTAATATATGCATGAGAAGGGGGGGATGTCGCGCAAAAAGCTCGCTCCCGTCTTTCGGTCCGGGTAACTTTTTCCTACTTTTCAAATATCCACCCGTAACCGGATATGATTTATTATTAAGGGATGGAATTGTCTCCGGATATTAAAAAACTTGGAGGAAATTTTATATTTCAAACGTGGTTCTAGGCATTGAAGGGCGGGACGGCCGCCCACTTAATATTTCACTTGGTCAGGTGGTCTAGCCTGCACCTGCCGGCCGGCGCCCTTTGCATAGTTTTGAGATTTATTTTCAATTACAACTGTAATGAATTTTTACCGAGATTAATTAACTTTTCCTTGATAAAAATCTCTTCCAAAAAAAATCAGGAAAAATTAATTAACGAAATTTAATAATGCCTTACTGTTCTATGCTTTGTTACGCGAACAATCCATTTCTATAATAGACGAACGCTAAAATCTCTTCTTTGAGACTAAAAACTGAAATTGCAAAGTGAGATTTATCGGCGGAATGTTTGTCATAAATCTACAAAGTCAATCCAATTTATTGCATATAAATCTCAGTGACGATGGCTCAAAGCTAGATATACCCTCACCATTTTCCAACCCTCCCGATGAAATTTTCTCAATGTGACGTCTGGCAATTTATAATAAATTCGGGTACAATTTTTGGATTTATTCCATGGTGACCCAAGATATTATTTTCGTGTTATGGTTGGTTTTAAATTTAAAAAAAAGTTTTGATTTATTGATGTTGAATATCATTCGCCGCGGCTCATTCATCTGAAATCGCTTTAGAACAAAAGCATCGGAGATGAAATTTATTTGACGCAGTACAAGTCTAAAGGTCACGGTAAGAATGTGTCAACATAAAAAAATACTTCAATATTGAGCAAAAGTATTAGATATAGATTTTTCAAGTATAAAAACGAGACATATTTATTGTATAACTCATAGATGCATCGTCCATTATAACTGTCAAATTGTTCATTTTAATGCACTTATTTTATATATCGATGTCTAGCTTTCTATTGGGTTATGTTTCTCTAGTGTGGTCCCTATCTTGACGCTATAGAAGGGCTAACTGTAACATTAAAAGTAGAAAAGTGAGGGATAGCCCATGGACAGCCAGTTTAAAGTAATACTGAAGAAGTTGTTTATATGATGATAGTTATTTAATAATTTAACAAGTTAGAAAACATCTTTGAATCTTTCATATTTATTTTTCAAATTATTAACGGACCTTCAATAAAGGACGTAATCATTTTGAATGACATTTGATAACAATGCATTGCAATATTTTTCATTTATGTAGTGATTTGTCAATAGATTTATAAAAAAGAAATAATTAAGCTTATGTTTATTAAAATATTCTCTACTAGCATATTAGTCGATCTCGAAATTGAGATAAACCTTTATTCCCTCATTTGAATTGGTATTGATTTAACAGGCGCCTGTTCTATGGGCGTTTGTGAGATCGAACAGAAATGTCCCCAACATCAAAAGATCATTTTGGGCCGCGTAATAAGAGTTGTGAAGTTATCGTTAACGAAATTTCCATACAAAAACGGTTCGGAGAGGTTTTGCCCGCGTTAGCACCAGTCACCTGAGGATTACGTCGTCGTTTCTTCGCCATTCTACACTTAATCCGGTTAATTGCCTGCCTTAGAATCCGAAGCCTTTATAGCGCCATCGACGGGAGATCACCTAAGATTACCTGTTGTTTTCTCCGGCAAATTTTCCGCCAACAAACTTTGGAGTTTGCCTCCCCTATGGATTCCGAATATCTTGCTTAGGACCGGGTATTTTCACCCTCATCATTATTGTGATGGCTTTTCTTTGTGTGCGAAAGATTTGAAGAGCGTTTGATGCCGTGCTATTAAGATATTTGCAGGGGAAGTTATTTAAAACTTTTTTCATCAAATTTGTCTAATTGCATTCCCCCGAATGAAGCACTTTTCAATCGGAACAAAATCAATCTGTCTTAGAAAAAATCTATTATGTTCTTCGGATGGTCTTAAGGAGCATTAGTGGGAGTCAATAATTCATTGCAGCGTTGGAATGAAAAGGGAGCGAGATTATATTGGCCTCCGGCTCAATTTTTCCACGGCAGCCATTTATATTAATTAAAGTCTTAGGGGTTGCAATTTCTTAGAAATTCGCACCATATTCGCCCCGGGCAGTACAGTCTTTTGGCTCTGTATTCTAAATATTTTTAAATTACAATTGTTACTATAAAAACTTTACTATAAAATAAAAAAAATTATATACAATATTATAAAATATAAATCTATTTATTTTTCAACACATCTTTCTATTTCTTTGGTAGCCCTTCGATCCATTTTTGGAAAATCAACATCCACTTCAACTTCAGCTGCATTTTTGAATCGTTTCTCTCTCAGGTTGTGCTTCATGGATCTGAAAAGATAAAAATCCGTCGGGCGAGGTTTATTGAATGATGAGGATGCGGTAACATTTCCCAGTTTAATTCCCGTATTTCATCCAGTGTCAATTTTGTTTTATGAGGGCGCATATTAACTTCATCTTTCTGTTGAATAAATATGCATTTTTCTCATTTATTTTTTGATGTAATTGTCGACAGTAAACGTATGCAGCCTATAGGTTTCACTCGATTTCATAGACTCAAAATGAATTATTCCCAGCATAATTAGGGATTGTTTCGTCGTATATGATTATGAGCCATTTCTCTTCATTAGTTTCCATGCTATTTAAAATGGGAATACAATCAAATCTTTTTTTTTGTGCGGTAGATTCGTTCCGCGAAATTGCTTAAAAAGAAATAGTACAAGAAGAGCAATGATTTACATAGAAAAAGTGAAAATGCGTTCCATGAATGACCGCATAACTTTGAAATAGCTATATAAAATATATACAAAGTCGCATAAAAAAAACAGGAAAACAATAAGGCAATTATAAATATAATTCTTGGTAGCATTTAAAGGACGACTTGCATCATTGGTAAAATTTTCCACTAGAGAAATATTAATTGTTTCAATTTAAAGCTATCTTCGTTGTATGATAATTTTCGTTGCGATTTTCGAAATGACTCAAAATCGCTCTCTTCTTCGTGATGTCAGTGTCGGTGTCAATATCATCATTTTTCTGTGTAGATTTTCTCTTTCCAACACTCTAATTCATGATTAGTAAAGATGTCACTATTATCCCTAACTCAAAAAAATCACAAAATGACGACTATTTAAAAAAAAATCAGTCAAGTCATTTTTTGGCTTTATTTTGTCACAGCTTTAATTTTTTTTAAATAGTTGAAAAATAAATTTTGACATAAATCTGGTAGGAATAATAGAGGATTATATAGAAAAGATTCGTACCCAGTTTGAAGTTAATTAATTAATTAAAACTTGAGATAAGATCAACCATGTTAAAATAAGTAGTTTCGAGAAAAACGCGTTAAAAGATTTCATTATGGTCTTTAAGTACTTGGAAATTCCTTTGGAGAATGTATTTTTAAAAGTTGAAACATCGATATCGATACGTACTCTTTATGAAATATAAAAATAATAAAACAGATCTTTTAATAAAACCGCATAACTTCGAAATCGCACAAAAAGAGGTTTGAGTATATTTTGATGTTTTCGGTTAAGGTATGCTATTCCCATCCTACCCCATAACACCCATCCTATTTGTTTTGTTGATGAATTTTAAATGTGTTTGCACAATGATCCATGGGGATCCCAGTCTTTGCGATAAATCGATTAGGAATTTTAATGCACCGTTACTAAATTTTAAAAATTCTTCCACTCTCGGCTTATTCCTTAAAATTCTATTGCCAGATTAAAATTTCTGGAACCAATATTAGTATCTGCGGAATGTCATCACTTCTTCATTAAGATTTTTGAGTGTTTTACTAGCTTTTGTAGCCATTCCAACTCAGAATTAAAAAAAAAAATTTTTTTTCACAGTTCCTTATGTGAACTTCGTTAGTTTTGGATCTGGAAATTTTACCCTTAATAATAAAAATAAATCTGTTGTACAATAAAAATGTTAAAAAATAGGTCCACAAATAAAGTCCCTTACAAAGATGTTTCCGTCATTATTTCCGGATAAAAACTGAGCTCAAACATATGGTCTCAAATTACGCGAATACTTTTCGATACTCCTAATACGCAGTGCACAAAAATATTTTTGTATTGATATTATAAAATTATACTAAGAAAAAACTAAAAATGACATCACATAAAATATATTTATGATAAAACGGCATATCATTTTAAAATTAAAAAATGCCCATTTAGAGAAATATGTCTCTTAAATGAATTTTCGCTTGAAATATGCTGCCTATTATGTGTCTTTTATATGGACGACATAAAAGCTTCTTATAAGATATTTTATATGTAAATTCTATAATAGGCTCATGAATGCGCGATTTTATGAAATCTTTTTCTTGAAGAAAAATAGGAAAATAAGATTGTGGGTGATATTAGGTGGGGTGTTTTGTCAAAAGGTGGTTGGTAGGGAAGCGTCTCTGGCTAAGCGTACTTTATGCGTTCGATAATGCTTTTGTTTTCGTCGAAGGCTTAACTTGGGAAAAGGCGAAAGGTGCTGTCAGCGAGGGAACAATGTGAAAATTACTTGAACTTGGAGAAGTCAAAGAAAAAAATTGTGTCAATTCAACTCGGTAGTCGTTAAGGAGTGCCTCTTTTGTTTCAGCGCCTTTATTGGACAAAGGTTTTGGCGAAATCGTAAAATTGTCCTAGGGTTTAATTAAAATAATTTTTGGAAGTTTGCTTTCTCTGGGGGGCACGAAATGGGAAAAATGTCCGAATCGAACTTGATTATTATTTTAATGACCGAATATATAACTATGCCCGGAGAATGATTAAATTCTATGTTTTAATCAAGAAACTTTGCATTAAAATATTCTTTGTTCAATTAAGGCCTAACAAATCTAAGAATATTTTATCCAAATATTTAAATATTTCCGAGAGTTATAATTATGAAAAGCAATTCGGAATAATGGCGATTTGACCCCTTTCTTTCGTTCGGGGATGAATTTGTATTTATATCATCATATAATCCAGATCGAATACATTTGGTCTATTTTTGACCCCTACTGGATATTTACTTTATATAAAAAAAAAACATTTTAATGAGACTTTGTTGTAGAAAAAACGAAAACATGAAAATGTTCTGGAATTTTTGCTTTTTTCAAAAAACGTTCAAATATTGGACGTAAAAAAACAAATGTACATACATACATTTTCTCTTCCAATTTTATCTCGGCTCTGTTGTGGAAAAAACGTTCTTGTTTTTGTTGGTTTTGTGCAAAACAGGGTTGATATAATTTTGCAAGGGTCACATTTTTAACAGCATTGAAAAAAGCCTTCACGTTGAATTACAACCCATATCAAAATTATACTAAGAAATATATTTGGGCAGTTTTCGGTCGTCCACGTCCCATTTACATTAGACGAAAAACGACACGGCGAAGCAAAAAATGTATACATATTATCAAACCATTTTGTGCTGACGATTTTTTCGGCTTTTAGCGGATACCTTCGAAAATAATTAATTTGGTTATGAATCGTACATTGCAAATATGTTTTGACAAAGTAAATCATTTTATTAATATTCGACGAACGAATCGACTGTGCTGGATTATAATCAAGTTGCATTACAATTAACGAGCTGGGTTACGATCTACAACGTTGATTCCCCGGGCGATTTCCCGCTCCCACGTGCACGCAGAGAGAAAAAGAGCGATTTGGCTGTGGGAAGGACGTTCTCTCGCAGTCAAGGTTAACCGACGATTCCTCCCAACTCCTGCCTCCTGTGCATTACCACCCAATTACCAACGATGCACGCCCAAAAAGCGATCAGTCGGTATTCCAGACGCAATGTCCCCATAGCGCCACAGAACATGGCGCTGTTAAAATAACATATTGAGCCTAAAGAGAGACGGAAGACATCGCCGTTAATCTGGTGAATTAAATATGCTCACATTAATAACACCATTGCATGGGGAAGATAATTCGTCCACGTTACAATATCAATCAACTTCTAGGTAATTAGCAATTGGCAATAAGTACTTGACCTTACGAAGAAAACACAAAAAACAGTGTGATATTCAATGGCTTCAATACCCTATGTACAGTGAATAATATCGAGCTAATAAAATAATAATAAACTGGTGTGAAATGATGGATCCATGTTACATTCATGGCTATGAATTTATGTCGCAAAAACTCGGATTAATTGCTGTGAAACATCGCTAACGCTCGATTAAAACATCCTCACGACGCTGTTTTTCTTCCACTGTGAGCAAACGCGGCACCCGTCTTGCTCACAGCTTTCTCATGTCCAAACTTTCAATCAATATCTCTTAAGATCGAATACTATTTTGTAGATTATTTTCATTATTTTTGATGTGGATCCCTCATTTGGTCGACCATTGCGATGTTCGACTTGGCAGCTCGTACGGCTTCGTTTAAACTCTGCCACTCAATATTTTATTATTGTAAACGAGAAGGAATAGAATCTCTCACAGTAGAATTTGGCTGAATTTTGATATTGGTTTGACTATGAACTTTCAAATAAAGGTATTATATCACATAACGATGACCATTTTTTGATGACCAGCAAAAACCGCCGTCTATATGAAAAGTCGGATACTTCTGGGACTACTCAAGTATATCATTTGATATGAACTATGAATGTATTTAAAATTTCAGTTTCAAGTTTCAGGGCCCTTGATTGATATGTTTCGATTATGTCGATATTTGTGGTATTGGTTTTAGTTGGAGTAGTTTTTTGACACCATCAATAGGCAATCATCACTTTTCAGCCTTATGTTTTTGTACCTGTTTGAGCAATTCTTTCACCGTATGTAGGTTTTGATTTTGTATTAATCAGATGCTAATATATCAATAAAATATAATTTTAACGTATTAATTTAGTAATTTTGCAAATTTTAAATGCACTTTTAATTTTGCATATTTTTTAACCCCATCTATCGACAATTTAAAAAAATATGTTTTTATTTATTTTTTAATTAATATTTTTTTAAAAAATCGTTTTATAATTTTAAATGAGTTTGTTACTGATAAATATATTTAATTGTGTAAATAAAGTATGCAGATGGATTTAAGAAAAAAATCTGAATCATTGAAATTATATGTGGGTGGACAATACCTCTACCCTCCCAAAGTTGAATCAGTGGTGTGGTATTAATTGCAACGAAGCACGTGTGTCAATAGAAGAGGACAAACGCTATATGAGCACTTGTCGATGTAATCCGTAGTGTTTTAATCAACAAGATGGGCGGATGGCTTCGGTTCGAACCCACGCCCGATTGCTTAATAAAACATAATGAAACACGGTCACTTCATTGGGAGGAGGTCTTTTTCCCTCCGCTCTTTTTTGTAAGTGTGATTAGTGTCGGTCCCTCTGGGATTAGGGCGGCCCCCGGTGCCGTGTAATGAAAGATGCAGTGTAAATGTTGATCTTACTTAGCGACCAGCTAAATCACCGCATCAGGTCCCTCAGACCATAAAGACAAGAGTGCCTCTTATTTATGACCGAAACATTTCCTCCCTGCTATTAACTGCTGACAGATACCAAACTATATTAAAGACATTAACTTTGGAAATGGGTCATCCCATGGTGTCCTATTCTATGAAATTTGCCACTTCATTTAAAACATTATCATCCGACAATTTGACAACCTTAAAAAGCTAATACGAAAGCTTTGAAATACAATATACATAATTATTTCAAATGAATGTGCTTAATTATTTTTGTATAAAATCATACAGTGCGCGCTCTCAAAAGCGCGGCAAATGAAGCCAAAAACCACTTTATAATGTATTGATTTTTTTTTGCGTGGATTGTATATATTTAAATCCTAGTATTAAATGTATTCATGGAGTCTTCGGTGATCATTTAAGCCGTATTTGATGACATTTGGGTCGATCGAGATTTGCAACCTTTGCTCTTGTGACCTTTAAGACCTGTTGGTATTGCAACGGATTAGGCGTCGATTTGATAAGACGCCGATTACGAGTTCGAATCTAAGGACAAGCAATGTGGTCGGCGACCAAATTAAGCACAAACGTCCTGAAAACCTTGTCAAAGCATCGCCTTGGGCGTTTCTTGGGTTGCAATAACCCAAATCGTAACCCTTGCTCAAAATGAGCTGGGGTGTCGAATGGAAATGTCTTACAAACAGTCTTCCACAAGCAATTGTATTATTTGTATTTAAACATTTCAATAAATAATCTTATCATTTAATGAAACTTACTTGGAAATTCTGCAACGATTTTGAGTTGGGGGATTTCAATAGGAGAAATTGTTGTATCCAGATGCATATAATATACAACTGATAAGACTAATAGATATGCATGCTAAATTTACTTATGAAAAATACTTAAATGTAATTATATGTGCTTTTAAAAATAAGGGTAATTTGATTTTTGGATAGCCGAAATATTTATAGGAAGATGAACGTTTTTTCAACTCAAATATTTAATTAAAAATGTAATATCCTTCGGCTTCATCTTTGACGAGCGAGAATTTATTAAGGATATTTTGCAAGACTCAAGGAGCAATTTATTATTTATGCAAATTATTTACGCGAAGCTTCGCACGTAACTTTTCACTGTACCCCGAATATCGAATAGGATCGCTCGGGGGTTACAAACACACTTCCATATAAAGTGGGTTTTATTATAAGGGAAACGGTCTTTCATGGGTGGACGACATACCCACCTTACTTACTTAAGGTCTAGAGGTTATGGAAGATAAAGGCTCTCCGGGAAATGGAAGACGGGGACCACTCGTGTGGTGGAAAACGCTCCTAGACGGCCTGCTGAAACAATGTGAAAACTGAAATATCCACTTTGTACCATACAGCATGGAAATTGGATTTCATTCCACGAAACGGAAAATGATGTGACGGAAGACGGATGTACCAGAAAGCTTCGAGACAGGATACAATTGTATCCCATAAAGTACGCTCCGGGATAAGAAGATCTTTTAACGAGATTTACCCCGGGGGCGATTAATTGCTCCGGCCGATATCATTTATCGGGATTCTGCCGCTGTAAAAGGATGGACCGTTTTGAAGCTTGCTAATCTACTCAATCGGATAAAAAAACACGTATAAAACTTGCTTCAATGGGATTAAAAACGATACCGGAAGCTGAGCGGTTGAATGAGAAAAGCTTTAATAGAGGATTTTTAAATCTATATACTGGAGTCCGGGAACAATTACTCAGCTTAATTGATATTTAAGCTGAGATCCAAATATCATTTTTTTTAAATTAAATTATAAAAGTTATAAAACCACAATTGGAATTCAATTTCATTGAATAAACTTTTATTTTAACTAAAAATCTACAATAGATCTATATTAAATTTTTACTCTCATTCAATTCAAAAAACGAACCCAAATATTCTAATAAAATCGATTGTTATATTGCATTTTTTTGATCCAATAACTTATACAATACACAACAGAGGCAAAAAATCAATTAATCATCTAATGCAGTGGTTCTAAACCTTTTTAAAGTCACGGTGAACGATACACATAAATAAATCGAAAAAATATGAGGAAATTATTTTTATTACATTTTTTCTTTTTAATGAAGGAAGGAAACATCTATTTTTTTATATTATTTGTTGTAAACGTTATAGGGTTACGACCTATAACGCCAACTCCCCGGACGATTTCCCGCTCCTACGTGCACGCAGAGAGAGAGAGAGAGAGAGCGATCTGGCTGCGGGAAGGACGTTCTCTCGCAGTCAAGGCTAACCGACGACTCCTCCCAACTCCCGCCACCCAATCAGCAACGGTGCACGCCCAAGAAGCGATCGGTCAATATGCAGATGCAATATCTGTAGGGCCACGAGAGATGGCGCTGTTAAAATAACACATTGCACCTGAAGAGAGACGAAAGATGTCGCCGTTAATCTGGCGAATTAAATCTGTTCAGATTAATAGCGCTATTACGTGGGGATGGTGAATCGCCCACACTACACCATCATACCACAACCACACTACAACCCACTACCATATTTAAGGATTTTCCAGTTTTAGGGGCGTCTTTCAAATATCGCTTACCCGATTTAAATTTTAAAAACCAAGATCGACACATCATAATGGTAACACTTCACCGTAAATTTAATTTATGGCTTTTGTGGCCTTGGTGGTTTTCAATCCCTGGTTGAAAAACAACAGCATATAATGCCGATCGTAATATTGGTCGGTTTTTGGATTTTGACATTTTACCCTCAATAAAAATAATACATTTTTATTCGTTAATATTACTGATCAATATTTTTTTTAAAAAAATTCGGAGATGCTGTCTTTACCGTGTCGGAACACAGATGTCTATTAAAATCGGCAAGGACTTATCGATACACCTAATATGAAGTACGTACGTATCCTGGCTTAAATTTATTTCATTAATATGAGGCAGTTTGTCGCATAATTGAGACAAGGATGTACAAATTTAGATAACCACATAGTCTCCCAATCAACCGAATTTACTTTATCTGTTCAATGCAATATTTGAGAAGAACTGTTTTCCTTATGTAAAATACCATATTTATTTTGATTTTTATCAGATTTAAGAACCTTTTCAGCCTTTGCCTCCCTCAGACAAGAATGGATGTCAATATTTTTGCGCTCTCCCCAAATCTGAGGTCAGCAAAAAATGATCGGATTATCATCACTATATATTTCTATCAATGGCCTTATAAAGGGCCGACTTTTCCAATCCCATGATTTATTATATTGTTTTGGTCGTATCCTCACAGCCTTCAAGGGTGCCCGCGCCCAGATAGACATAATCTATCGTGAAATGTAGAAATACTTTGAAGCATCAACTGTGAAAATATTTTCGCGTCGAAAAGGGTTTGTTTGATAATATCAAAGGTCCAACTTTTCGCCGACATAAAATGTACTTCTTTATGGACCTGCTTCGCGCATCTCATCTCGCAATTTATTCCTGAAAAATTCGATATTTTCCACGGGCGTCATAAATTCCCGGTCCTCTTCGCTCAATCGCTTACGTAGTAATTTTATTGCGAGTTGCTACTAGTTAAGCAATATTTATTCAACGCATTCTTTTCAAAGCGGATGTGCTATGTGTAGTCAGAAAATAAACTTGCTGAAGGTAAATCTATTAAAGCTTTACAAACTTTAAATCTCTTGTCGTGAAAATCTACATGTCTACAGATTTTCGCTGACACAATAAATTTACTTTTCGTTTGAAAGATCGGATATGTCTCGTATTTTTATACGATTCTATTAAAAGATAAAATGTGTTTATTATTAAATATTTCTGATTAAATGATTGATATTATATTGGTACTACTTTATAGTCGATTTAAAAAAATAGCTTGTAATGAGGGTGGATTTTTTTGTTGGTACGGGCAATGATGTGTGTTAATCCTATCGAACCGGAAAAACCGGTGAGACAGAGACGGGTGTCTTGCGTCTCATCATACACTCGTGCATCGATGATAAAGTTATGCCGTAAAGTGTCTTGAAGTCGAAGCTCGATTGTTCGTGTTGTCTTGCGAACAGGAGTTTGTTTTGATAATTAAGATACTCGCATCATTCTTATTGTTGACCAATTTTGTTATTCCCCTTTGACTGTTCTGGAGTGGTGTCATTAGCCGAGTATCACTACTCTTTGCAAAATCTACTCCTTCAGAAGTAAACTAGAAGGCCTGCATGGTGACCCTATCCTTATTTTTCGATGATGATGCATTAAATTCTCTGGTAGAATCTAATCCTCGAAAAACATTAAAGGAATTATCGCTAGACATCTACTATCCCTGGTCGACAGTAAAAGACAATTTAAAAAGTCTTGGGAAAAAACATAGGCAGGGAATTTGGGTACCGCACGAGTTGTCATCAACGGCTTTAGAACAACGGATGACCATTTGTTCATAGCTATTGTCCAGGTATGAAACCGATCCATTTTTAAAAAGGATCGTTATTGGGGCTGAGAAGTGGGTCCTCTACAACAGTCCGAGAAGGAAAAACAGTGGCTTTCTTTAAATCAAGTACCTGTTTCTACCCCTCGACCGTCATTATTCTTGAAAAAGGTCCTTCTTTGTGTTTGGTGGGATTTTTTTGGCGTAATTCACTACGAATTATTAAAACCTTGCCAAACTGTCACAGCAGAGCTATATTGTGCACAATTAGATAGGTTAAAAGTGGAAATGCTCAAAAAAGCGATCAGTGCTAGTTAATAACTAAAGAAGAATATTACATCATGATAATGCAAGACTACACACAGCAAGGATTATGTAGAACAAAATAAGGGAGCTGGATTTGGGAGTTCCGCAACATTCATCATATTCTCCTGACATTGTACCTTCAGGTTATCATATTTTCAAGTCATTAGAAAATTCACTTCGCGATAAAAAAATTACTTCTGTGGAATAAGTGAAAAATAATTTGGATTCTTATTTTAGTGGAAAACCAGCCGAATTTTACGATAGAGGCATTAAAAAGCTACCTAATCTGTGGAGAGCGATTATAAATAACAATTAATTTTTTTCTCCAAATAGCAAAAAAATGACATTTCTTTCCGCTTTACCTAATACTTTATTTTTTTTAAATTTCTGAATTTGTATTGATAACAATATTATCATATGCATTGATTTAACAGGACATTTTAAAGGATAACTAACAAACAGCAAGGATTACAGTATTATCAGATGAACACAATCACACAAATTCTGCATAAGAATAGTAACATATCAGCACAAAAATCAACATAACTCTTTTTTGCGTAAGACGTCGAAATTCAAACTGAATACGTCAAATCATTTTTCAGCACGAATAATCGATTATCAGTAAATTTATGACATATTACGCGTGAAAATATTTTGAAAAATCAGTAAAAAATATATCTTTCTTGGACAGGTTTATGAACGGTGAGACTTCATAAATATCATCGTGAGAGTGTTTTTAACCTTTAAATATGAGCAGGTAATTCCTGATAATATGGCATAAGTATCTGGAAGGTAAGGCCCGTCGAACCCTTTTGGACTTGTGTGCAGATGTAATATTTCTTGTCACCTGCCAGAAGGGAAGCCTTCGGAGTGACATCATTAGGTGTGTGTATATTTATATTCATATTTGATAGAGCAAGTAGAGTCGGGTGGTAGTGGTGTTGCTCTTGTGGTGCGTACAGGAGAATGTAACCTATTTATGTCGGGCGATACACCCCCGGGGTGGGAAGCCGGATTCAATTATTTATAAGGAGAAAATCGAGAAGGAAAACAATGCTTTTTCCGATAGATACTGACGCAGACCTACAAGTGGAATGCCCGTAAGGGATGCTCTCTTTCATTTCATTAAACGCTTCTTATTTTCAGAGCTTTCCAGCAAAGCTTTTGCCCCATACCATGCGACACGTTTTTTTCTCGCAAACATTCCCTCTCAAAAAGCAATCTAGTTCTGATTTATTTGGTTACAAGTTTAAGTCCTTATTGATTTTTGTCATTACATCAAATAACATTCAATTCCAAGGTAAATTGTGAGAAAAATGAAAAGCTTATATTTTGAGATATTGGAAAATATAAAAAAAAAATCATAATGAATTAAAATTATTTTTATAGCAAATTTTGTAATAAATCTATCATTTAAATTATACAAATAGTTTTGAACACGATCATCTTTAGAATCCCGAATGATAAATTCGTTCAATGCATCTTCATGTGTTAAATAAGTCTTGTTCATTAGCTGTACGCTTGTTTGAGAAGATTTGATGAAATTGAGATTTATTTTATTAAAAAAAAAATTCTATAATGCAAATATATATGAACAAAAAAATTATTAACTTAATTTAATTGAATGATTTTTGCCATATAATTAATTTATGCAGGCAACCGCACAAGTATTCATTCAAATATTATCATATTGCAAAGAGTTCCAAATAAAATTTAGATGGTAGATCGCATGATGTAGGTAGTTGCTGCGGCCGACGGCATATCTTAGATATCCATATGGAAATAAAAGTATATTTTTAGCAATATATCACGAATAGAACATAATAGTATACAAATATTTTAGATGATCTTAATTTACATTTAAGCGTATTTAAATAGGTGTTAACACATTATCTGCGGTGGAACTTCGCGCGCGTATTTTGCGTATTATATAAATATTTTAGACCATAATATTGATGACTTTGACATATCGAAATGTGAATCGAAAATCATCGACATAAAAGCATAATTTATTACCATCTTATTAGCTAATAGATGAATCGTTTTTGCTTTGCCTACAATGCTCTTGAATGAAGGGATTTAAATAAGGGATACGCATTTCTATGGATTATTTCAATGATCTGCATCCTTTTTGGTACTGTTCTGTTTCATAATTTATGGCTTACAAATGTTTATTTGGGATAAGGTTAAGGATTCACATTAAATCACGAAGGTTTGACATGCAAATAAAATACGCTCTTTAGCAGTGAGAAGAATTATATTGGAAAAAATCTGAAAATTAAACATAGTTTTTGGTCACTATCAACTAATGTAAATAAAGATATGCTTCCCGTATATAATGTGTTAAAACATTAAATACATGGAGATATTAAGACATCATTAAAATAATTAATAAGACGAATTTCTGTCTCTTTTAGAAACAGATGGATGTATTAGGTCGTCTCATAAGTTTATTTCGCAAATTAACGCAGATCTAATCATAGTCATGATTGAAGAAAACCTATGATGTACTGTTCGCGAAATAGCTAACAAGTTAGAAATTCCACGAACATCCTTCCATAATCATCTGACAAAATTAGGCTACATCAATCGTTTAGATGTGTGACTTCCTCATGAACTGACTGATTCAAATAAACTTCAACGTATTTCAACATGCGATCTTCTTCTCCAACGACATAATAGCCAATTTTTTTTGAAGAGACTTGTCACTGGAGATGAAAGTTGGATACTCTATGAGAATATCCAACGTAAACGGTCTTGGACTAAGGGTACAGAAGCTTTAACTGTAGCTAAACCTGGCCTACATCAAAAAAAGCTTTTGCTTTGTATTTGGTGGGACTGAAAGAGGGTAGTTTATTATGAACTACTTTAGCAAGGTGAAACGATCAATTCAACAAAATATTGTTTCCAACTAGACAATCTAAAGGATGCAATTGCCAGAAAACGGCCAGAATTAAATTAACGAACAGACGAGGCGTTATTTTACATCACGATAACGCCAGGCCTCATGTGTCTTTGCTCGTCAGAAATAAATTATTATCATTCGACTGGTATGTTTTACCTCATCCTTCATACTCTCCGGAAATTGCTCCTTCAGATTATTAATTATTTCTTTCATTAGAAAATTCTTTACGTGGTAAAAAATTTATTTCAAAAAATGATATAAAAATGTACCTTGATCAATATTTTGCCAACAAACCTGAGAAATTTTGGCAAGAAGGCATTATGAGGCTTCCAGAGAGATGGAGAAAGGTAATAGAGCAGATTGGATCATATATTTTTCAATAAACATTGATGTAATACAAATTATTGTTTATTTTTTACTTAATACAAAAACGAAAGAAACTTATGGGACACCCTAATATAATAGTTTTTCATTGCCTTTCAAATATGTTTAATTTGGGATGACATTATTTAAATTGGAATTTATAGACAACCCTCTCATATCTTCCATATTAATATCTAGGAAATTTGCAATTAGGAAATCATACAGAGTCTGAAAATCAACGCGATTGATCGAATATATTGATACTTTATCTTGTTATAATAAAAGCCTTAGAATTAATGTAATATTTAGAATCTTGGATAATATAAACTACTATATATTATAGATTTTAATAGATAAACGATATAATCCATATTACATCGTTTAAAATTAAAACATGTTGTAAAGTATTTTTCTTTTCGAGCTTGATTTGAATTAAAATGAAGTATATTTGATTTGAGTTGGTATAGTATTAAGTAAAACCAGCATGCCATATGTATTTATTTACAAATAAAGTTGTATTTGCCTTAAGAAAAGATCAAGTTTCTGGAATCAATTCTTCAATGTAGACAAAATATTGCCTTTATCTGGAAAATAGGCAAACTTTCCTATTTTGGTTCGCTTGTATTTCTATCTTGCAAGTAGAGGACGTGCGCTGAATTTAACCAGCGGAATAATATTCATTCCATACAGAACTTTACACAGAGAATCACGTTCGGCACTGCAAATTTTGCTTAATTTAAAAGGGCAAAATATTTAAAATAATTCCAAGCGAGCATATTTCCATCGAATCAAACACCCTCGGAATATCTCAGTGAATATTCGTACTTTGTAAACTGGCTAATGGCCACCGCACCGAAGGTCTGGCATCACACCACTTATCATTAAGAAGATGGTAAGCAGGAATAATGGCCGGACCCATTGAAAATGGTCGTATTAAAGGCGATGAATATGGTCCTTATGAGACGCACATATTACATTAAACAGCCCATTCTGAAAGTTTAACTGTAAAAGTCGTTATTTCTTTGCGAACCATCTAATTCCATATTAAACGAACCTAAAACCCCATTATAGGGCTCCCATTCCGTATCTTCAGAAATATTCCTCGGCAAAAGGTCACATTCCGGATGATAAATGCTTATATGACGAAATTTCTTATGGCGGAAATGGTATCAACACAATGCACCCCGTCCGAGGGAGCTTACATTAAAAATTGTAAATGGATGCTGGGGATCGCTACATATATATTCCATTAAAAACTTCGGCTTTCTTTAAGCAATACCTGAAATTCTTATCTTTGTTTGTCTATCCCAAAAAAAGATAGTCGACTTCCGAAGGTAGACGGGAATAATATCGGCTCCGTCTTCTTCGTTTCTTTTGTCATCGAATATCCGCGTTCGGCTCTAAACTTTTAACTGGAAAGTTTTGATTTATTTGAGTTCCTCGCGATGAAGTTTTCAAGTGCTCAACTTTATTTTGAAGGAATGAACTTTATTGTTCTTATCTTCCGCATTTATTTGTGAAAGGCTTCGATGTGATATTATTTATGGACGTGGAAGTGCATTGGGCGAATGCATACAGTTCAACGAACGTATGGAATAACGTATGATGAATAACTTCATAACTTCAATGAACTTCAAAACAGTTTCCTTTGTCTGGAAAGAAAATTGATATTTTAAAAGTGCAGATAAGCAAATCCATTATATAATATTTCAGATGAAGGCCATTTTGTTTTACGATCAGGCATTTAGAAATTTAAAATTTCACATAAATCATCCCCTAAATGATTGAAAAGATATAAACATAACAACGTATTGTTATCAATGATTTTATTATGATTTAAAAATTGGCGCATTATTAAATGTTATTTAATCAAAAAATATTACTTGCAAAATAGATGCTTTTCAGATTTAATTTTATTTATTTAAAAACTGAAGCAAGATCTATTATGCAGTGTATCCATATTATGCTCATTTGAAGATGAACCATCATTTCATGTTACTATTTGATAAAATACAAAGTCTTAAATTTAATATTTTTATATTTTATAAAGAAATCACGGTTATAGCGAGCAATTGTACAGATGATTAACCCATCGATAATAAATGGCAAGTCAACAGTTCTAAATAGAAAAATTATTAAAGACTACTTAGAAAATATTTACGAATACTTTCTAAAACGAAAAAACTACTAATTTTAAAAATTTCCAAATAAAAACCGACAAAAACAGGGAAAAACTTTTAAAAGTTAAAATATTTCTTCTTTATTTATAAAATTTATTAGGTCAACCCAAAAGAAATCTATTATTTTCACATACTTTCATTTGAGTTTAGGGTGCGTTATCATTGTGTCGTAAATCGTATTTTATTATTATAATTATAGTAAATATTGTGATATTCAAAAGTAACAAAGAAAATATTCGACATTATATGCTGATTTTTCTAGATCAGGGTTCGAACCAAGACCACAATCATTATCAATGAAATTTATGAGTCAATACTAACAATAAACAGTAATCAATTAAGGTTAAGAGAAATTCAGTCGAGCAACAGAAAATTATTAACAACCTAACAACAAATTCGGACGGATGAATGGTGGTAGACGGGCGTCGAGCAAAAATACTCTTTTCTTTGTGTGACTTTTTATTCGGCACAAGAAAGAGGGATTTGGCTGCGGAAAGGACGTCTTCCCGCAGCCAAGGCCAACTGCCGACTCCACGAATCCCGCCTCCTGCGCGTCACCACTCAACCGGCAACGGTGTACGTGCAAGAAGCGATCAGTTTTTAATTGCAGGTGCAATGTCCCCGCAGGGCCACTAGAGATGGCGCCTACAAAGATTCAAATTAAAAAATAAATAATGGATTTCTTTCGGGATAACCTAATATGTATGTCAATCCCTTAATACTCGTTATAAGTATGTTCGAGCCTTAAATATTTCGTTCCGTACAATGTTTTTATTAAGTGTTACTTAATAATTTATAAATTCGTTCATCTTATATAATTTAAGGTCAAAATGTCGAGGAAAAATTGATTCAAATCCCTTTACGGTCTCGACGTAATCTGCAAAAACTTTCAAAGCACGCGGACATTTAAAGCTGACATTATATAAAATTTAAAGACAATTTTAAGCTCTTGCGTGTCAATAAATTGTTTCCTAAGTTAATTTGTTAGAAAACGTCAATTGAAATTGTTCGTCGAACTTAAATTCAATTGTTGTCGGGATTGGTAAAGTATTTACTAATAGAGTTCAGTTCTTAATGACTCAAGTTTGTCTTTCGAATTGTCTTCTATGGGCCACAAATAAAACTAATGCCCACCTGACAATTTAAGACTACATCCTTTTTATTTTTAAGGATTAAAATTTCTTCTTCGCGGACATTGGATAATCATTGGGGCTTTCTTTTATTTCCGCTGCAGAATTGTCGGTGGCAATAAGTCAACGTAATTAATGTCCTTTTAGGGGATTTGTGTCTGTTTAAGATTTCGTGCTCCCTTATTATATGCTGTCGGATTAAAGGTTGGATAAGGATTTGGTGCCGGATTAGATACGAAGCACAAGTGTCTGGTTTAGGATTGGTCTTGGCTCCGTCGGTTTACTGCTGCACAGGGTCGTAAAACGTGTTATGGTACACCCATGGCCGCTGCATCTCAGATTGTATTTTGTGCTCAGCCCAGGGGCGAGTTTTGATTACTTTTTAACTTAATTTCGTCTCATTTTATGTATGGAATTTTCGATATATATTTATGAACTTTGAAAATGGCTGAATTTTGAAAGCCATGTCAATATCTTGCTCGATAACTATCAAAGTGTTCAACTGTATAAGTTCTTATTACTGGCTTCACATTGTTTTGATTCCATCGCAGAAATGTAAAATCAATATCGCTTCCAATGTGGAAGAATTCATAAATTCGATAGAAAATTCACATCTGTGAACTTTTCACATATGCAATATGTTTCGCTTGAATGTCACTTGATTAAAAAATCTTAATATTGCAATTTATACAAATACATGACCTTACAAGTACAAAATTATAATATATTACACAAAAGATATGAGAAATAAAAAGCGCGGTCATAAATTCACATTCTATTATGCATCTTTCCTTTAAATAATCTATATCCTTCTTGTAAAATGCAGCGGACTGTGAGTCAAATAGTCCGAAAATAGTCTGGGTGGTTTTCAGCCCTATAATATCTCTTTAAAATTGTCGTTAGCGGGTTAAGGGTGTCGATTTTTTTATCTTAGGAAACTTCAAAATACATCCTTTTACTACTGTACAAACTGAAGGAGACTATTTTGAAGAGGGCACATCGAAAAAAACTATATAACTTAAGGAAATTGCTAACAGCACATCACTCAATAAGTTCGTAGGATTTTTTTTTCAAATAATAATTCATACAAAAATAGATTAAACCCGATAATTTGTCAATGCTAGAAGTCTGTCTCATTAATGGAGGATAACTATGAAAGTATAATTATTTTATTTATATGAATTAGGTATTTCAGTAATCTTGGCTATTGAAAGAATCTTCAATCGATCACTTTGGTTTGGGATGTTTAATAATGTTTAATAAAGCTGTTCTGGACCGCATATGATTGATCTATTTGCAAAAATAATTCAAATCTAATTTAAAAAATTCGTTTATGAAAGTATTTTTGATCAAATAAGCTCATTTATGTGTAAAAGACAATAAGAAACTCTTATATAAATGACTTTTATCCCTCAGAATATTTCCTATGGAGGTCATCTACGTCCGATAGAAGTAATGGCATTTTAAGAAGTATAATCAAAATTTTAAATCTACAGTTATTCGTTTAACTTTAAAGTCTTAAATTTATGTTTCGTAAATAAATTCGCACTAAAACGTGAGCACAATTTAAAATTAAGTTTTTCCGGCGCCTCTGCTTACGACGAAATCCCAGCGCTTTGCAAGAAGTGGCGGATGGAATAAGGTAATACGTTTGACTTGAGCAAGTCGTGAAGATGAGAAGACAATGAGGATACCAAAATACACTATTTACCCCCCAAGGATTCGCGAGACTTAGTCTGCAGACAAATTAAAAAGTAATTCGTTTAAAATTCCCGCCATGTCGCGACATGGCGAATGATTAAAATGATACCGCTAACTGAATCTTCAACAGCGACTAATGAGTATGTTATTAGATTCTCGCAACCAAGACTTTGTAACTCCAACCACTAATTTGAACTCGTCGCCTTAGTTTTTCCCGAACGTATTTATTGCGCAGGGCTTAATTTGGAAAACTTTTAATACGGTGGCAAAATGTCGACTTTTATTGTGAATACTCGCGCATTTGCAAATAAAAGTGCTTCTGGTTGAATTCTGCTTTAAACTTGACGACATAACATTTTTTATTAAAGCGTACTGAAACGGAGAAACAAAGGATTTAATTTAAAAATTCTTGGTATAGTATAGATATAACAATTTTTATTTTGGCGAAGGAAAGATTTTTTTATTTCCCGGAACGACGAAAAACTCCATATGTTGATTATAACCAAGGAAAAATTTTAGCAGCAGCTCCACAGATATTACAGTAAAGTTTTACTGCTTTTAATTTCGTGGCTTAACAAAGTATTTTTTTCCTATTAGTAATGAACAAAGTATGTACAAACCTTAGATACAAGTCTTATAAATTATTTGATTTTTTACTGGGGAAAGTTGAGGCAGACTTGCACAAAGTCTTGACGGTCATAATTTTGAATGACAAAATGGTACAATTTGTTACTTAGACTAGCTACTTAGACTTGAACAGTTTCCATCAAGAGCAGTGTTCATCATATACGCTATAGTTTTATCCAGGAGTTTTCCTAGCGTAGGAAACAACACTATGATCCGATACGCCTTTGGGTCTTCAGGTTGTTTATTCATATTTGGCTTCGGAAGAACGGTGACCAGTCTCTCTTCTAGCAGTTAGGAAAGACGTCTGTCTTGAAACACTCTTGAAAAATGAAATAAAGAACGAGATCGATCTGCTGAAAGGCCATTTTGACGATGCGTCAATCGATGCCTTGGATGTCCATGGATTCCCTTGGGCGAATGTTTCTTACAAGAACTTCTAGTTCCTCTAAGTTCGGTGCTACAGCATCTGGAACCATGTCGCACGTTGTAATATTCTGTGTGCTGGTGTATCTTTTAAGGGATCGTCATGGGGCAGTAGAGAATCTAATAGATACTCCATGAACTCTTTCATATCTATGGCTATTCTGTTAGTTCTGAGATTTGGTATTCCGGCCAGAATCTTGATTGGCCCGTTGGTAACAGCCTTATAAGAAATTTGGATATTCCGATTATTTTTTTTATATACAGCCGCTCTGAGTTTCTTCTCTATGGTTTTTCTGATAAGCTCCTCTGTGAGATTCGGTGGAGTATTTCTAAGTTCCCTTTTTAGGTGTTGCAGATATTTTCGGGCCTTTCTTGCCGCTCTTCTTGTGACTGTCGGTTCGTGATTCCACCAGGGTGGCACCGCCATTTTCACTCCAGTAGATCTCCCCAACTCGTATTCGGCGGCTTCAACAATGGTCATATTAAGAGCTTCTGCTGCAGCATGGATGCCTGATGAGCGCAATAGGATTGTTTTTGCACCGGCTGGAGGTGAGTTCTCTGACGATGGGATGTCTGGGTTCTGGGGTCCATACTCTAGCCTACTAAGGATACTTTGGACATTGAGTGAGACAAATAAACTTGCTTTTGCAGCGTCAAAATTAAAAGTGGTTACGCTCAAGGGCCAACTCATGAGCTATCCACGCATTACACTGGGTGAAGACCATAAAGTTTTCGATAAAAACGTCATCTACCTGGGCGTAACCATCTCTGAAAGATGCAGATTTAGAGAATATCAAAGATATTTCGAACTGTGTGTGCGGGGGATCCTTTCATGGATGCGGATCACGTTCTGTGGTCATGTTTAGGCTTGTGCCGTATCAGAGGTCCTTTTTCTGGACCTGTTGGCCACAGGGACTTGGTGCCCAGCGCTCGTGCTTTTTCGGTGTTCAAGACCTTCTGCCATAGTTTCGGAGCCAAATGCGCCTTGGACAGATACTATTTTTAGCATCCGTCCTCTACCGTAACATGTCACTACGGGTTGACTATATATGTGTGTCTACTAAGGTGTGAATAATAATAAAAAAATACTTTAATCAAGTTCTCGTGCTATAGCTTTAGCCCCGTTTACCAAAGCTCTAGCCACCCTATATGGTAAGAAGATGGCATTTATACAGCGATAATTAACGTAAACTATTTGTATATTAAAAACCAGCTTTGTACATTTTAATTTAATGCCAGTATTCACAATTATTTAGGTCTAAATTGTTGTTGATGTCCGCAACGTTGAAAGCTTGGTAGACTGTATCTTTACTGATTTGCATTGTGTAAACACTCACTGAAACAAAAATTGGCTTTGTATAAAAGGGTACAAACTTTCGGTTGCTGCCTGCCGTACTATATGGTATCATATTCTTTAGCAGGCGTAGGCGATGACTTTATAAATCATCTAACCATTTAAATTTGTCAAGATAAAAAATCATAATAAGTTCATACACAGTGATCACTTAAGACATCAAAAGCTTAAGAATTATAGGATATTTATTTATATATAAATCTTTAGAGAAAAAAAAACGGAAACAAAGCTCAATTTATCTCATATAAAAAAGCAAAATTAAGTGGAAGCTTAAGAAAATTAATCGATCATTTTCAAACAGAAATACTGAAGACTCCCCCAAGCTTTTCATAGACAAAGAGCTGCTCTAGAAGGGGAAGAACTGACTACAAAAAGGCGGGAGGTTTTCTGATTGTTGCCTATATCTATGCTTAAGTTCGCTATAATAAATCAATAGAACTTAGATGAAAGCTTAAAAGTATTCATCGAGTAAATGTTTCTTGAATACCGATCGCAATGTCTTGAAGAGCTTTGTTGTTTTTTCCCCCTCAAGATAAATAATAGCGTATAGTAAAAACGTCATTAATCAGCCAGACAGTTTGAAAATACAACCACTAGCCTAAGATGAAAAATATTGCTCTGTATACAAATTACCGAATATTGGCCTAAAACAATAGCAAGCAATACCATTCTCCGAAATTGCAATCTCGCTCAGAAATAATCTTCATAAAACTTTCGAGATAAGTAATATAAAAAAAAAAATGTATGAGCTTTCGTCATACAATCGCGTGGATTTCATATGTTGGTTTCGAAGACCGTCTGGCTCATAAAATAATCGCTGCATTACATGTCTGAGACTCTGCGAAAAAATGTAAAACTTTCAGTTTGAAGAAGTGCTTTTTTTAGCGAAACCAACTGTGAAATGTCTTCTGAGAAGAAAAAAGCAATCTGATTCGTGAGATGGGATCTTCGAATGCGTAATTTATTTGAAAACTTTTAAGCCCGGTGTTAAACTATTGTATAAATTGTGATCTAAAAAAAATTGATTCCATTCGGATCACGAGTGAATTCGCGTCTGAAATATTGCCAAAACTCTAATGGCTTCATAAATCAAATTATAATCGCAAAAGTTTTATCTTTGATATTATCAAGCCATCAAAGTATCCAACAAATTTTATCGTGTTATTGCTGATTATTACCTGAATTTATTTTTTTAAAAGCACGCCCACAAAGGCACTTGAACGACCTTCGTATGATAAAATGGCATGATTTATTGGGCGCAAAGACCGGAAGGACTGTGTTAAAATATTTGAAACATTCAACGGCATAATCGTTTGGTAAATATGAAGATTTTTTGTAAATTTAAGGGTTAAAATTATGTAAAAAATGTACGCAATTTTACATATAATTAAGATCTCATGAACAATATTTCTATATGAATAAATAATATTTATTTATTGGCATGCTAAAGTGACATTTTTCCACTATTTGTTTGGTCATTGGTGCTTTAATTTTCAATAAGATTGGTACCCAAGCTAACTTTTTACTATACTTATGTTATTCCCGCAAATGTAAACAATAAATTGACAAAGTTTTATCGCAATTGGATGAATGGTATGGCAGCGCATTGAATACGAACAAACAAACATTGATTTTTATATATTAGTCTATGCTTATGTTACTATCGCAATACATACGAACAAATAGAGATTAATTTTTATATATTAGGTAATTAAACTAAAACCACGTAAATCGAATATTGGTATAAATATTGGGTTGATGCAAAAGTTTTTACGTATTTTTTTACGAACATATTTTTTGTTTGTTTTACAAATTTTATTTTTTAGTCAATTATACAGGGTATTATTCATATGGGCCTGGAAAAGAATTATTTTGACAATCCTGATACTTAGGACTCCCTTAGACTCTCTCACTTAGACCCTCACAACTCATAAAAAAAATTATAAGTCCACATGCAAAACATTCTGTATAATCTCCATTGTTGGCTATAACATTTTTCCATCTTTCCATAAGCTTGTTTATTCCAATGGTACATATAAAAATCACGAATTATTTTTTCATCTGGATAACGTTGGTCTTGTTGGTCTTGGGGGTGATCAACGGTACATGTCCATATTTGATCCAATGTTTTTTTTGTCATACAACATTGTATTCAACCCATTTGTATACAAACTAGTAGAAAGCAGGTATACGGCATTTTTTACACAAAATAATAGTTTGGGAACAGATGCCATTCATCAATTCGGAGAATCTTTTTTTCCATGTTTTTAAATTTAAAAAAGTACGTATAAACTTTTGCATCTGCCCAATATATTCAAAAATATCAAGCTAAAATTTATATTCAAAATACGTATTTTTTAAAGTAAATTTAAATTGTTAAAATAATTTAAATTGAGCAATTTAGTAAATATCACTGAAAGGGTAGTTTTTTCTCTCCAATTTTGCCTGAATAAAAAAATTGTTTAAGCATTTTCTGACGTTTGATTAGCATTTTTATTGCTTATACCATTTTCATAATGAAAGATTTGTACAAAAAATTACAGCATAAACACTTACAAATCGTTATTTATTTATTTGCCGAACATGAAATGCTTATATTATGGGAAATCGAGCCGAATGTGATAGAACGAATTTGTTTATGTACTAATTTTCCAGTGGATGTTTGATTATCTAATAAAAGAATACGTGTTGGCGTCGTAGGGGATGGAATATTTTTCTCTTGAGAAAATATATACAACCTTGGGAAAAACATTATAATATAACAACGTTCAAGGCAAAGTAACATTGAATAGCAATTTGTTTGCTTAAGATCTATTTCCTTTTATATTTTATGAAATGTGACAGACAAAAATAATGTCGAATATATTTTGTCAAATACGAACAATAATTTGTTTCATTAAACACTGATGTAAGCGTTTTAAAATAAGGGATGATGTGATATCAAATAGAAGACAATTATTGTATCATTAATGTTACACGAAGTAATAAATGAAAAATATAGCTTATATCGTTCAAAATTTATTTATGAAACAGACAGATAAATATATATTTAATTTGGTTCAAACTTATTATATTCGGTTTTCACAATATGAACAAAAAACAAGAATACACAGACATACATGTAACAGTCAATCATGGTTGAATTTTTTCGTCTGAATCATATTACATGTAGATAGCATATTCGAGCAAAACAACGGGAAAATATTTGTATTGGATTATGGCATACGACCCGTGGAAGCATTTGGTTGATGTAGTAGCCCAAAGGAATGGTATTTCCAAAATGGATATCTGCAGCTGAAAAATGGAGTTGAAAGACGAAGATATTTTCGATCGTGTGATCCCAGCATCAGACAAAAGCTATACGGTGTCACCGTATTTGGTTGATAAAACTATCCCGATTATTTCAGTCACTGAACCCACAGAGCATCAAATTCGTCTGGCTAAACTATGCCATTTTCCTGTGTTCCAAAGGGCCATTTTTTCACAGAATGAAAGCTCCAATTTGCCACCTCACTTCGGAACAAAGCAGAAATTCAAGCGATGAGAACTATTCTGCACTTTTCGAAACGACCCATCCATGCGCCCAACTCCACTATTTTTTCCGCTGCGGATTCAATTATTTTTTCTTGAAATATTATAGAAAAACGGCGAAGAAAATTTATGAACGTGTCTTTCGTGATTAGGGTTATTTTTCAATTGAAAATGTAGCACGTGTAAATAGCTGATACACATAATGTGCCACAAGGCCAGGCCTCTTATTACGATATCAATCATTTTGATGGAAACGTGTTAAAAATTGATCTTTGCAGTGTCAGAAAATCGATACCTTTTCGTGGTAATGATATTCTATGGCACACTTCTTGAAATTGCTGAAACCGTCCAAATTTAATTTAAGCCTTTCAAAATCAAACGGCGATGAATAATGACAGGGATCGAGCATAAAATGCAGAATTTTCCGAAAGAAAACCCATGCAATGAAACCCTTTTTAATTTCATAGAATATTATTTTTAAAATGTTCAATTGAAGATTTACAATATAAATTATCTCGTTTATTAAAATTACAATATAGTAAGTAAAAATTATGATTAAAATATCAAATTGGTGTCATAATTATTTGTTTTAAGAGTGTAAATACACTTAAACCTTTTTTTGTGCGGTAGATGCGTTCCGTGGAAAATCGCACAATAAAAGCTATGACTTACATAGAAAAGGTGAAGATGTTTTGAATGGATTTTATGATGATGATATAAAATATTTCAAAAATTGCACAAAAAGTTAATAAAAAATAGGAAAACAATAAGTTAATTAAAAATAACATTTTTGGTAACAACATTTAAAGAACGTCTTGCATCAGCAAAAGAAAAAAGTAAGTTTGAAAAAAGTAGTTGGAATTTTGGAAATTCCTTTGGGAAATATATTTTTAAAAGTCGAAACATTGGAAAAAAAAAAAAAAAAACGAAATCACTTTTTTAAAAAATCTAAACCAGAATAAAGGGGATGGTCTTATATTCAGTGATAGCAGATGCAAAGAGAATTACACGGTTCCAATTTTTTTTTCAAAATTTTTAGTTATTGTTCATGAGTTCCTATTTTATCAAAAATATCTCGATATGTACTCTTTATGAGATTTAAAAAAAATAAAAATTGCTCTAAAAACCGCATAACTTCGAAATCGCATAAAAAAAGTCGCACAAAAAGAGGTTTGAGTAGACAACGAATCGAATGATGACATAATATAATTAGTAGGTGCGGGCGGTGGCAGATGTTAGTAAATCAGTATAACCGCTATTCTCAATATTCAATACGACAAAACACTTTGCGCCTGCGATTAGTAAATATCAAGAAGGTGCTGTTTCATCATGATAATGCTAAACCGCATACGGCTCGAACAACGCTGTGTAGCGTGGGCGATTACCACCCTCACGTAGTAGCGCTGTTAACAGCAACATCTTTTGTCTCTCTTCAGGTGCAATGTGTTATTTTAACAGCGCCATCTCTTGTGGCCCTGCGGAGACATTGTACCTGCTTACCAACCGATCGCTTATTGCGCGTGCAGCGTTGCCGGTTGGGTAGTGACGCGTAAGAGGCGGGAGCCGGGAGAGTCATCGGTTAGCCTTGGCTGCGGGAGATTGTCCCTCTTGCAGCCAGATCTCTCTCTCTCGCTATCTGTAGTTTGGAATAAATAGTTATTTAGAGAAGAGGGTCTTTCCATTCGACACCCGACGAGCATGAGGGGGCGGAGAGCCGCCCGGGAAGCTGTGTCCCGGAGAGTGCCTCCGCTTCAGCGTTACACTGGTGTCAGAATCGGCGTATTGTGATTGCTGAGCATTTGGGTGAAAAAATGAATTTAATTGGGAGCTTTTGCCGCATTCTGTTTATTCCCCAGATATTACCCCAGATGATTTTCACTTATTTAGTGCCTTAGAAAAAAATACTGGGGACTGACCTGATAAATAGTTATTACTCAATAAATTTCAATACCGTTTTTTTTTATTAAATCATCACGTTTTGTAATAAAAGCTACACAATTGATAAAATCTCATTTGGTATGTGGACGCTTAGAAATAAATAAATCACAGGTCAAAATCCTTCTGTAATTGAATGGTGAAGTGAATGTATGAATTTAATGGCACGACTGTGATCCTTATCCTTGAAAGGGCACTAAAATGGCTTTAGTTATGTTGTGGACTGCATATGGATTTCATAGACGATAATATATATTTTAATTAAATTTATATGAAAACCCAAAATTGTTTTTGTTTGTACACTGCTACGAATTTGTTCGCCGAATGCAATTTTAATGGACTTTGTTCCAGACAAACATAATAAAACTGCGATTTGTTGGAGTGAAATTGAATCATGTATTAAACATCAATGGATTTTGCGACACTTTAATGCAGCAGAAATGCATGCATGAACAAAGCATCGAAACCATTCGTGGAATGCAAGCGTTTTAAGTCCAAGTACATGGCGAAATTATCCGGATGCTTCTTATTTAGAAAATTGCTGGGTTTTCCACTCATATTATCCTTGCGTACTGGAGCGAGTTGATCCACTGGAATTTCAATAGAATAATCCTGAAAATAGTAAGGCCACTGGAATCCTTCATAAGACTGGGATTTTATTCTCATTAAAGAACGTGAAACTTCAAAGCACTCACAACAATCGAATGGCGTATTAATTTAATCAAAAAGCGTTATCTATTTTTATGAAAGCATCTCCATGAAATTTCTCCAGGGATCGTCTTCCATATCATTGAGTTATAAAATTGAGGCGTTTCGGCATCAGGTGCTCCTTTGAGCATCTGATCTTCAGTCGTACGTATGAATATGCTTTTTTACAACTTCATCATCATCTCGGCATGAAAATTTTACTGGCGAAATCGATGAAATATTGCATGTATGTCAAGTACGCCCTGCTCAAGGAAACGTTAAATCTCACATGACAAGTTCAATAAGGTTCGCTTCAAATAATGCCGCCGAGGACGATGTTTGAGAGCGCTCCTTGCGCATGTGTGCAAAATGCAAGATATGGTGTTAAATCTGGAGTATGCTCAAGAACTTAGGCTTACAAGTGCAACACCTGCAATCTAAAATGCACGTCCGTCGTCGTGTAAAACTGCAAGTACCGGCTTTTGCATAACAAATTCTTCTTTGTGTTTACTTTTGCGGAAGTGTAAAAGCCGCAGTTGGGGTGGGCGAAGTTCTTTCATTTCTTTGCGCGACTCAAATACACGTTCCTTGTATTTTTATTAGCCCCTAAGAAAGTGGCTTCATTAACTCAAGGAAAATAATATTTTGTCCAATTTATGTTTGATAAACAAACTTGTTAAAAATGCTCGCATAAGTTTATATTAGCGGCTTCAGGGAGTAATGATTATTTTAAGGGTCTGCAAAAATTAAATTTTTAATGCCATTTTATAAGAAGAAATTATGAGTTATTTCATTATGACTTTTATAAGAACCTCAACACACAGTAATCAGAGGGTATGATATCCGATGAACGAACTGATTGCTTTTAATAAGCTATTATTTTATTTGCTATAATTGTTGACAGTATACTATAACTGTCATTGTCTAATCTGCTTCAAGCAATTTAAAATTAATTAGTCTTATGCTATTCAAAAATCCTTTCCATGTGATAATTTATCACTATAACATCCAAATTATAAGGTTGAGTCAAAAATAGTTGCCGGCTAAAAGAAGCCGTTGTTATTATTCGATTTTACTCTTGATGATCCGTATTGAGCCATTTTTAAACAGAATAATTATTGGAGGTGAAAAATGTGTTACGTACGACAATGTTATATACAAAAGACAATGGCTTGATTAAGATCAACCACCTTCACCGGATCCTAAAGCCAATATTCATGGAATGTGTATGGTGGGATCGTCGAGGTATATTCAACAGCTACAACGCATTTCCATACTCCCCGAATATTGCTCCAACCGATTACCACCTATTCTGTCCTTTGCAGAGTTTCTTAAATGGAAAAAAGAATCGAAAATGATGAGGAAGTGAATTACTCTATCGAAAATTTCTTTTCATCTTAACCTGCTAAATTTTATGAAAAGGGTATTGATAAGTTACCAGTAAATGGGAGAAAGTTATCATTAATAATGGTAAATATATAATAGAGTAATATTGCTTTGTTATTTTGTTAAAGCTGAAGAAATGTTTGAAAAAATTCGGCAATTATATATGACTCGATCTAATATTTATTTTTTAAGCTCATTCAATATCAAGAAAATGTTTTGTTAACTATTGAACATGGAAAACCAATCTCGACTGACAGTTCTCAGTTCTTGTAATAATATTCTCAGGTTGGAAGACTCAGAAGAAGCCTTGTGATTATAAAAATCAAATTTAGGTTAGGTAAAACACTGTTAGGAAAACCACAACTAATACATACATATACAAATATTTGTGTCAAATTAATAAGAGATTGTTCAATAAGGTTGCAGAAATGTGATATTAAATGCAAATATAAATTCAAAACAATTGCAGATTTGAGTCTGACTGAAAATCGGACATTTCATATGAAAATATCAATCAATATTTATGGATAGTATTGAATTGTGCAGGATTCAATAAGTACATTTATACTGTCATGCGCGAATATGTTTAATTTAATACAAAAACACATCACTCAATAAGTTCGTAGGATTTTTTTTGTGGCAGAAATTACGAAAAACAACCCAAAATGAACAAAAAATATCCTACAAACTTATTGAGTGATGTGTATTTGCATAATACGATGTTTTGAAAAGACATAAATTTGATAAGTAATATTTGGAATTATTTTTTTAAGAATGAAAAGGATTGATGACATATCAACAATACAAGAAATAATCACCGAATGACGATAGTATTCGTCTGCATTTTGATATCGTTGTGGCTAAATTTGAATTTTGATGAATTCAGCTGTAGTGCTTCATTCAGCCTTAAATTTGTCATTGTTCTTCTATTTTGAAATTACATGGGCTTCATGTCTATTATTTAACAAGCAACGTATGCCAGAGTTGCCTTAACGATCAGGATAGAAAACGTTTGATGACTCCTGCATGTGTTGTTCTTGGCAAATGTGAGGCAAAAATATTTGGAGTGTTGGGTAACGACACAGCCTTCATTAAGTAAAGCTCAGCTGTTTACGTTCAGGTATTTTGGCTCTCTATTTGAATGCCTTTGTCGAAAGCATCCCGACCGGATAATGTTCTAATATTATAGGACTCGTCATTAGTTTTCGGGATTGACGATGAACATTGGTTGGCTTGGGTGTTACCCTAACGGCTTAGTGGCTTTCCAGCCCACCTGCTACAACCCCCCACACCACCACACGACCCAATCCAGCTTGCTAACTATCGACGGAGAAAAGCACATACATCATCACGCAAACGTGTTGACATCGACATTTACCGGTAAGCCGATAAATTCGAACAGATTAAATACGTCTCCGGAAGGGTAGACTCTTACTTCGACAGGGACTTAATGTGTGTTTATTTCTTCTTCTTTCGATTTCGAGTGAAATGTTTTCAAATACCCCGAGGCATGATTAATCGATGAAGGATGATGTCGTTTCGAGAGTAAGTTTCCAGTTCATAGGAGCGTAAGTAATATTTGTCTACACATTCGAGCACTAGTACCACAATTCACGTGGAAAATGCAAGATGATTGATGATGCTAATGAAACTAAAATATGAGTTCTTTAAATGATGTTTAACAGCAAATTTATTCAAATAATTACAAGTTAAATGATACAAGTTTTCAAATGCAATTAATTGCCAATAGCTTTCTAGAGCGAATACTATAATCTATTAACTATATAGGATACCATGTCTGCTCAATTTGAACGGCATTCTGTGGCTTCTACTATCTGACAATGCAACGATGGCTACGCGAAATACAGACAGATTGTGGATATTGTTGGTATTAATTCCAATCATGATTGATTATCTGACAAATTATGTAGATAATACCAACAACAAATACTGTTACATGAGTATGATCATCAGACGTATTATAGAAGAGCCACATTCGGTCTGTTTTGATATCCTAACCACATTATTAATAGCAAAAATATAAATACACAAAGGATTCAATTTATGCGATTGAATACGCAACAAAAAAATCGTTTATTAATTGACATGCATGCAACGGCAGCCGAAAATTATAAGAATTTTATATCGAATATTTCATCTCATATTATGCCTTGATAGTTTAATATTGACGAAGAAGCTAGAAATTTGCATTAAAAGAGCCGTTTTTCTTCATCGCTGTGTATCTCGATAAAATTCGTCGAATATCAACCTGAATTTGGAGTCGAATCTTTACAATTGGAGTCCAAGAACAAACCCACTAAGCCAACACTAGGTGCCGATTGGAGTTAACTTGTTGCATGCTTGCTCTCCGGAACCACGGGATTAAAAAACTGTGCCCACGGCTCTATTCCGCATATATACGCCATAGCTTCGTTTTAAAAAAATAGTTTGACTAAAGTCATAGACATATTTGTAAAAATGATTCAGGCATGATATATATATGAAACATATGAAATATTTGATAATTGGCTGAAATTACCTAATTGAGGATTTAGTGATCTTGTCCATAATCTTGATTTTTGCTATCGATTATACAGTATTTAAATTATTTTTATTGGGCAGATGCTTTCTTCAAACGAACTTGATATATCTCTAATTTAAAGTTATGATCAAAATGCAAAACCACCCATTAAATTCTTAAATTACGGATGTCTGTTATTATCACCTAAACGTAATACATCACTCAATAAGTTCGTAGGATTTATTTTATTTTTTTTCTCATTGTTTAGGGTGGTTTTGTAACAAATTCGCATAAATTTCTACGGATCTTTCATCTATGGAAAAATCCTACAGACTTATTGAGTGATTTGTTGCTTACATAATTTCTATAAAACTGCCATTTTTTTCTATGTGCTTTTTCAATCGAACAAGAGATTAAAAGCAGATTGAATTTGTCTCTTAATGGTATTGCTATTTTTTGGTGTGGTCCTTTTTATTTGCTTTCATGTTTTATTTACACCAATCGATCGTTAAGGATATTTTACTCTCGATTGTGCCAAAAAAACAACGCGATTTTGGACAAATTTGATCACCAAAAATGTCGATGTACAGTTGAGTGAGTTGATCTAAATTTCTTAGTTAATCTATCAATGGAAATACCTAGATTTGTCTTTATCAAATCTCGTAGAAATTCGTTCATTATTCGTTATCCAGTACGAAAATTTCTCGACCGAAATCTGGCAAACCAATGTCTGCATATTTCTTCGACAACATAGTCGTCTTTGTGTACATCAAAAATTATTTTACGGACACTAGAGGCAGATTTGCCTTTAAAAAATATGATGAAGCGGTCGTATATGAGTTTGATTTGTTTCCATTTTGAGGGATTTTTTCTGCAAAAATCGTGCACATCCAGATAAAAAAAACTAGTCAGAACAAGTTGAACAATGACTGTTTCAAATTCTATAACAAAAAAATACCATTTCAAAACTTATGTATAGCTTTTCTAAGCAAAAGTGTAAAAAATTGTTTACGTATTTTTGGCACTAAGGATATTTTAAGTCATTTGGGACTCCGTAAGCGATCCTTTTGTGATTTTCAGACAAAGTAAAAGACAATTAGATGTCGTAAAATTAAGTGTTTACACTTTGAATACCTTTAGAAATATTACTACAATATACCGATTTATAAATGATATAATCCCTGGCAATATATTTCGCTATTTATAAAATTACTGTGTTCAAAAGACACAAGCACATTTTATTTAAAGTGGTCTTACACTTATAGCCAGGACGTTATGGTAATAAATTTTGATTAATAGTAAGAAATGGAGGAGTAAAAGAGTAGAAAATCCGATTTTCAGTCTGAGCATATAATATTTTGTTGAATAGATTCGCTGATGTTATATAACAAGGGATACAAATTCGAGGGTAATTTAAATATATTATTTTTAATATATTTAAGTGAAGTTTCATTAGGTTTAATTTGAATTATAAAATATTCTACGCTTCACTGAACGTGTAAAAACCGCTTAAGAACGTAATAAGCGAAACGTCAAAACCCGTTTTTCGTCTGCGACATCCCGAATTCCTACGTTCATTTAAATTCCGGAACAGCATTAAGACTAGATTGAAATTTCTAGTTGGTAGCGCACTAAATCCAGATCCTAATTATTACTATTGTACTCCTGAAGGAGACCTGGGTGGATGGAACCGTAAAATCTAACTGCAAACAACGCTATCAAGAGGAGCAACAAAAGCCGAGTTGCGTCTAATAAAAATACCTCATACACAACGCCGTACTATAAAACAGACCTACGCACACCCCTCGTCATTTTACAACGCATCCACGAAACGCGCCCACCCCCACATATTAATGTGCTGAAACCCTTTTAAAATTTGTCCCACCAGAGAGCCTGCACCCCCATATCCACCGCCTGATCTCTGCCCACGTATGAAAAGTACAAATCCATTGAAAATTCGTTTCCGGGCGCGTCGGGTCAAATAAGTAGATGGGTGATTCTTTTTTTATTTTCCGACTGGCATCGGCCATTAAACATGATTTTATGGGATGTGGAAGTAGGTGAAAATGTGAGAGCCCCAAAGCAGTTGTTATTTTTCCATACAAAGCATTTCTTGGGGATTCTTTATGGCACACTTTCGGCACAATATTGCATCCGTTCGCAGCGTAGGGGAAAAAATACCTCAATACTTAGTTTCGCTTATGACTCTAAGTGAAAAAAAATGTCTACAGATGGAAACCAATCGGAAGCCATAAAAAGTATACATTTAAAGACACATTTCGATCCATCCAAATAAGCAAACAGGTATGGCATGAGAACGTCTTCAGACAAACATTCCATATTAATTATGAGATGAATATTTGCATGTCGGCTGAAATTCATAATTAAATTCTCCACTGCTGTAATTTACGAAATGAAACTATCCCAAAGTGTCCTTAAATATATAAAAGTCAACATACTTGTACCTTACCACAGAAGGGAAATTCTTGTGACTAATAAAATTTGTTCCGTGGAAATACTTCAAATTTATTCAGCTATCGTACAAAGGTGAAATTCTTAGTTTCTTTTGAAAGCATATCTGAAAACAACACTGAATAATAATTAGGCGAACTCTTAAACATTTATATTCGTAATTAAAAAAAAACATATTTTTTTCAATGAGCTGACATTAGTTGTCAGCATAAATGAAAGCCAATTTGTATTTTCAAAAATAAGTTCAGTTTAAACATAGATATGTACTATATTTGTATGGTCACTACTTATCATTCACGCAAAACCACTTTTCTCACGGAACCGCGCAACGTGAATCAATCTTGTATATCAATAAATAAAATCGACAAATTTGGACCGATCGATACAATCATTACAATGGCGTTTCAAATAGATTAACTTTTACAACCGAGTTGAGTTTTAAGTATATAATTGATTTATATTTATGATTTATTTTGTGGTTTCTACTAGTTAATATGATTCAAGAAGATCACCAACAATCTAAGAAGACCCCGTATTCGGATACGGACAATATATTGCTTTAAAGGCTTCGCATTTCCTGTATAAATAGATTCTGCAGCTTTAATTAGGCATTTTTGTGTATATTTTCTTGGCTGGACCGCATGCGGCCCGCGGGCCGTAAGTTTGACACTATTGTTTTACAGCATGACCTTGCCATCGACGTAAGAGTGTATGATGAGACGTAAGACACTCTCTCCGTCTCTGTCTCCAATTCACTAATCTCTGCACTCAGTGTACGATAATACTATTTTTGCATCACTCGAATCCGAACGCATATTAGTGTGATACCAATCAATAAATTGTATTATATATATAAAAAAAAATCAATGTGTGTCCGATGTCTGATTTTTGTCTGTCTGTCCGATCCAGTTGCTAAGGCAAACAAAACCTTTTGTCAACTATGCCATGAGGCGGTAATCCCACGCAACAAACCAATCATTTATGTATTCTAAAAGCGAGTACCCGCCAAGCAAAGCAATCCCTTGGAGCTAACTTCACACATAACAAAATAACCTCCAAAATTCAACACGATATGAGGTGCTATCGTTAACTGAAAAATATTATATGTTAGAGAAGAAATCACTACCGACGAAAACGAACATCAAAACTTAAAAAACATTAAAAATGTACAGTTCGGGTATTCCGCGCTAAGCTTCGTCTAAAGTACGGGAGATTTCGTAAGAAATTCATGAAACACTACTTCTTTCGTAAAATTGATATAATTCTTAAACCAGCTAAAAGATTGAAACGAAATTTTAGTGGTGCCTAAAAAAGAGCTTACTGCATCGATATATTTAAACAAAACAGTGGTTTCCAATATGTGGTACGTGTATCGGCGTGATAAAATTCAAAAAGTTACTTTTTGACATGAATTGTATGTAATGGAATTGATTAAATGACACGTAAACACACGAACAAAACACAAGGACAGCATTCAGTTAGCTTATCGTTCTATATAAAAAAATATATTTGAATTGGGTATTTTAACACTGAAAATTGGCGTGCCTATAATTCTTTTCTGAAACATAAATCCACCACGACATGTAGCAACTGTACAATAACATCGTAGGAAAGCCCCGGGGATGCATTTTCCCCTAAAACTTTTACAAAAAGCCCTAAATGCCCTAAAATTAGAGGGAGTGGCTAAGGTTTCAAGGTTTCCGTGTCCAACCGGACCGAATTTCGGACCACTGATACAACGAAGGAACGCCTTGCGATCGGATGTCATGCCCGAAAATGTCCACAGAATATGGAATATGGACACTCCGATGTTGTTGAAAGTCCAAACCTAATCAACGAGGCCCCAAATTGCCCGTGTCCTGTGAGGAACTGAGACGTCCAGTGATCTGGGACGACCCGGCGACATCTCAGGCGGTGTCTAACCGAGAGGAAGAAAGTGAGAGGTGACGGCCGACGACCGACGCAGACCATCTCTCCTGCCATCTAAATAAAGCCGCTTCCTTGACGCGACGATTAAGATCGCCGAGCGCGTCTGAGGCATCCGCTTTTATCTAGATTTCTCTAAATCATTGAAATGCTCACAAGGAGCATCACCAAGGCGCCGGCAGTTATTCCGTGTCCATGAGTCCGTCAGGAGACTCGAAATATCAAAAAGATATATATTTGAAATCTTAATGTACCCTTAAGTAACTAAGCGCAATCGTATACCCGTTTTTTCAGTGTAATTAAATATATATGAAATAATTCCAATAAACTGAATTAAAATACATACACTTTATATCTTTAAATCTAGCATTGCCACATATGCCGGGTATTCGCTAGTATTTGATATAATTTACTATAATATTAGGTCTTTTGATGTTGATTTCCACACCACTTCGTAAAATCTCATTTACGGTAGATATTCCTGTGTTATCCCTAATGGTCTAACAAGTGACGGTCCTTTTATTATATCTTTCCACACTAAAAGTAATAAAGAGTGTTACGTCTTCGACAAACTACCGTGGATTTTTTTTTAAAAAATCGTTTGTAATTCCTTTTTGTTTGTTAGGATCGTTCCGGTCTGCCAGGGCGCCATAGTGGCGCCTATCGGGTGCAAATGGTTAATGAATGAAACTCACGAAAAATGAAAGTATGTATGTAGTAAGAAATAAACTTTTTTTAGTTCTTCTATCTGCATTCGATAAATAAGCCCAGTCCTTCGGTTACAAATAATAGTTTAAGGGCTTAAAGTTTCTAGAGAAGATTTTTAAAGGGATTGAATATTTTTCCACTACCAACAATCCAGGAAATTGCGGTAATTATTTTTCTATAATCAAAATTTAACCTTTATATTTAAAGTATTGAGTTATTAAGCATATGAGATAAATTAAATGTGTAACATGTAAATTTTCGATATGTAAATTTATAAAAAAATACAATTTAATCTAATTCAACCAATAATATTTTTATTGAACTTCAGTGGAATAAAATAGCTCTCTTTGTTGAACTTAGCTTTATATTTTGACGTAAATTTAAAAGCCAAAATCGGCTGTATACATTACACAGAGATAATTCTATAAAATTTAAGGCTGTACAAAAATATCACAGAAATTGTATAAAAATAATATCATTCGAATAAAAGTCTTAATAAAGTATTTTCGTCCGTAACGGAGGTGGATGTTTTTATTCTGACCCACCGTGATGAATAAATATTTTTCGCATTTGGGCTCTGATGAGAATATGAAGTTATATTTACAAGAAGGAATGATTTGCCTTGTGAGAGCCTCGGCCATCTGCCGCCCCGAATGTTTTGTGTTAATTACTTTAACCCTCTGGTAGACGGCGTCGGGATAATTTGGAAACAAAAATGGCAAAGCTGTATATAATGGATCAAATTATCTCTTTGGCCACGCGTCTGCTTCAGATTTCATATCAAAGCATAATTTTCAATAATTACACATAGATGATATGTTCGGTTGTTCAATTATAAAGAGGCTGTAAAAATGCACATTACTTACATTCTGCATTTATTTTATGGTAATTTCGTAGGTAAAAGGATCTTATCGTGCATATATGAAATATAATTCAAAAGAATAAACCAGTAGTTCTTAACAATTTTGGCCTTAGCCCAAATTATGTTCATGGCGCTAGCGCGGCGGCCATGTCTCAAATTTAATGTAAAATACGCTAATTCTATGTTCTTGGACAGGAATAATGTTGATATTTGCACATAAATGTAATGAAAATTATAATAAATATAAATTTAGAGACTTATGTAAGTTTTACGTGAGACAAATCTATCTACATGCGCATTTAATGTTATAAATATTAAAAGGATTGCAGTGGATGTTTGAAGTTAAAGCGAAAATTGTATGGGATATTGGTTCAAATCTTTATGGATAAACTAGAAATACGATAAGAGTACATGTATCGATATTTTCTTGCACGTGCACCGTTGTCGGTTGGGTAATGACGTGCAGGAGGCGGGAGTCGGGAGGAGTCGTCGGTTAGCCTTGGCTGCGGGAGGATATCCTTCCCGCAGCCAGATCTCTCTCTCTCTCTCGTGCGAATAATCACTTGATAAATAACTTGTCGATTGGAGATAATATTAGGGATTGTGAGGGATTCTTCTTAAAATACCGGACTGTTCTTCTATATAAAAAAATATGTCACAGAGCATAGAAGTACGTTTGAGGTCATTATCCTAATGGAATATGAAATTTCAACAAGACCAAACAACCCTCTATACTCTACAACTCTACTAACTCAAAAACAACCCCTCAACATTACATTTTCACATTCTAATTCAATCATAAGAACTGTAAACATGTTTGAACTACTATCCTGTATTATTCGGCGGACAGAAGCTTTTATTTTTGTCCAAAAAAAAAAATCAAATTTGGATTCGGCCATTCATAAGACATTTTTCATCAGTTACTGTCCAATTTTAATGATTTTGTACCAAAAAATTTCTGTTTTTTTAATTATGGTTACTTAAAGTCACAGTATTTTGACGTTTTATAAGTAAGCCCTGTAATTTTATATTGTTATATACTATTCTTAAATATTATAAACTGTAATAAAAATAGAAACTCTAAAGCAAATAGGTTATCCACGTATTGAAATGAACTTTTATTGAATTTGATTTTAATACAATGAACTCCGTTGAATGGGCATCTGTTTCCAGTAACGCATGTAAAACAAGTTCATCGAGTATTCCAAGTAGAAATGGAGAAGGTTTTGTAGTCATTATACGTGTATCTGGATAATGTAGCCAATGAAGTACACATCTTTTGTTGTCGGGGAGGGAAGTGTTCGATTTCATTCATTAGGCATTCGTTCCATGGACAAAAGATATACATGGAGATTTATGCGAGGAAACGTATTATAGGCTACGAATGGAATTATAATAGGGGTGATGCTATGAGATCGCTTGTTAGACAAATTCAGATATATTCAGACACGTGTGGAGATCCCTGTATATGTGGAGGGTCGGCGGTGATGGGTGGATGTGGGCAACTTCCCAACGGGGACACCATAGCGTTGAAATGTGAAAAGCCATCCTAAATGAAATTCAGCTCCGTTGAGACCGCATTCTGAATGCAAATATGAAAATATGTATGCACTTTGCCATGCAGAGTGCACCACTTGTCCATCTTATTATTTGCGGTAAAAATCAATTTACATTATGCCGAAACCGTCTCCGGCCACTGTGGAATGCATATTTCTACTATATTTACCCTCGTCATGGAGTTGGCTACTGCCGTCTCCCTTGAGCACTGTAAAAAATGTTTTTAACGTTTCAGAGCTTGTGTATTTTTAAATGCAAATTTTCTATTTAAACAGAAAATCCTTGCATATTCAAATAATCTGACTGCCAGCTTAAAAAATACATGGAAAGAGTAAACTAAATGAAGCATCATACTCCATTTTTATTCAATCCATTAAAAATATTCTTATATTATATCAATTCAAATTAATGTTACCCAAATTCATACAGATGCTATGTAACAGAGATAATTGACTAATATAATATTTGCGCGCTTGGCAAGTCTTACGCATGCGCATGCGTGAGTAGGAATATGCCTGCGCAGAGAAATATACAAAGAGTCATCCGAGAGTCTTGGGCGCGGGAAGACTGTTTTGTCCCGCTGGCTTCTCCGATCTCGTAACTATGCTCTTTCTCTTAGTGTAAATAGAGATCTACCCAACCCATCATGGTTCTCATTCCTGGAGAGTATGACTTCCGTGTAGACCGCTCCACAATCGACGCCATCACTCAAGTCGTAGACACGGTGAAACAGGCGTGGTGTGGCAGTGTAAACTGTGTGGTGTGTCATCCCACCATACCTCATCAGAATAAAAGAGAGATACCTGCACGGGAGAACCGTTATCTATAAAGACGCCGACGGGGAGAGAAGAGAAAAACTAGTGATGGCAAGCGTTTCAAAGGGGTCGATGCTTGGACCCGCCATGTGGAACATAATGTACTACGGACTGCTGAGGACGCCACTAATGGATGGAGCCAAAATGGTCGCATTCGCTGATGACGTTGCCATCCTAGTCACCCCCAAATCCACGGATATCCTGCGAACGACTTATGAGGACGCGCTGAGGAAGGTCAAGAAGTGGCTGACTGGAGCTCGCTGTTCAAAAAACGGAGACCCTCTTTTTCACAAGACGCAGGAAGCTTGCGCCCCCAATCCTGAAGATCGGGGGTTGCGAGATCAAATACTCAAGATCCATTCGGTATTTAGGGCATGGAGATTGATGACAAGCTCCGATTCGTCACCCACACGGAGAAGTCCTCAGCGAAGGCGGCCAGCATCGCGGAGAATCTGGCCAGGTTGATGCCCAACATTGGTGGCCCAAAAACAAGCAGGAGGCGACTCTACAACGAGGTAGTGCACTCGGTACTAAGGCACTACAAATTGAAAGGGCCAGGCTTAACATGGGCAGAGTCCAGAGAAGACTGGTACTAACTGCAATAACGCCAATCGATCAACTCGTCTTTGTGGCAGTCTCGATGGGACAGTTCAACAAAGGGACGGTGGATACACGAATTAATACCAGACTTGGAAGCGTGGACTGGCAGGAAACATGGTCAAATGAACTACCACCTAACTCAGGTCCTCATCGGGTATGGATGCTTTGGGAGCTACCTGAAGATAATAGGCAAGGAAACAGACCAGGAGTGCCATCACTGCGAAGAAAATAACAATGATGCCAAACATACGACTTTCGGCTGTCCAGCATGGCATATTGAAAGGGACAATCTTAGCGATGAGCTGGGATCTGACGAATGCGGAGAAGAAGGTGGAAGAATGCGGAGGAAGACACTGAACGAATAAAGAGAAGAAGGCAAGTGGAAACATCCTCAATTGCTGAGTTGGTTTCGACCTGACCGGGACAGAAGGAAAGCTCGAGAGGGACACATCGCTGCCACTCTTGTGCAATATTTAACTAGTAGTCGGGTGGCAGTCGAAGAGGAAGAGGGGTTTAGTGAGTAAAAATCTCACACTACCACCAGAATGGTTGGTGTCTTACAAAGATTCCCCTCCTTTAAAAAAAAATCTTGACCGAGAAGATATATTTCTTGATCATAATCCTCCTCCTCATTTGCTCTTTTTGGGCCTTCGTTTATGTAATAAGGCGAATAAAAAATTATGGGATAATTAGTGAAAAAATACATTTTATTATGACGCAGTCCTATAATATTCACTCAAATCGGCTGTGATGACCTTGAAACTATAATTTGGTCCTCCGCCAATTCTTCCATAGTTTTAATATGCAAATATGCGCAGTCGTTTCATTATCTTATTCATGATTTCATAACAAAATATCTTAATAATATCCCGAAAATGTCTTCTAATTATGCGCTTATTGAGCGATTACTATAAATTATTAATGACATAAAATTAATGTTCATGTATAGCTGTAAAACATGAAGAATTTAAGTATCAAAAATTTATATAATATGCTAAAGATCGCTTTATTCGCTCATCATCTCTAAAACTATTGTACAATTGTACGTGATCTTATTTAATCCTTTCAATGCGTTGTGCATGCATTGTATTTGAACATTCTATTCATTTGCTTAGTTATTATTGCATGGTTGAATTTAGCTAGAAGAGATTTGATTGTACGTGAATAATATAAATAATTCTCAAAACTAAACAATAGTCGATATCAGTTGAAAGTCGAAAATTATGAGCTTAAACAAGTAAGTAAAACAAAGCTCCATTATCTCAACTTATTCCATCAAATATGACTTTGATAGCATTCTGTCAGATAATTTATCATCAAAGTTGATATTGCATTGTTTAAATGGTAGTCTTGTCCTCGAGCAGATGCAGCTCAAAAATCATTCCATTTTCTTAACACAATGTCTTGATATTGATGCCATGAGAAATGTTTTGATAAATCGCATTGACAGTGAAAATTTGACCTGAATCCAAACCGGTCGACCACAAAATTGGACAACAAAAGCTCGGAGAGCAGTTGTGACTTGTCAAAATCGAGCAATACGCTGAAATAGCGTGTCCAAGCTTTATGGCAGAGCAATCTTGTGTCATAAAAGATCTCGTATTCGAATCTAGGTCAAGAGATGACATCGTATGTCGTCCAAACTTGCGCTCAAAAATTCAAGTCGACCGAAATTAGATCGGTAGGGGATTGTAAAAATTTCTGTGCAAGGAATATTGCCGCCTGTGGTGGTGGTAGTTTCGGGGGGCGCTTTCAGCAGAATATACCATGACTCATTTGGTAAACTACTGATATGCGTGCTTAGGAGGTAATGGCGTCCGCTATATATTACCATCGGTCAATTTAAAACAAAGAAAATTAAATGAGCACTTAATAGTACATTTTCGTAATGAAAACTTTACGGTGGCAACATTGTTGTTTTCAGCTACTGGCGTTCTAATTGTGGGGCAAACTATTTTTCTGGTATTTCATGTGAATGTGTTTAATGTTACTTCGCCAACGATTCTAATATTTCAGAATTAGATGGCTTAATAGTCGCAATAATCATATACTCATAATTTAGCATTACAAGAAACTTAATGTATAATAGTACAGGTGAACTCAATAAGCATTAACTTTACTGCGATTTTAATATGTATTTTCGTCAATGAATAGTCTAGCATCTTGCCAATTATTAAAATGAGTACATTTGATGTAATAAAAAACTCATCGATAAACTAGATCAGTGAGTGCTCATGAGAAGGCGAAGACCTGCTTCGGTCATGATTTGAATCGCATCGAAGATTTATGTATATATATATTAACATAACTATATAAAATAATAAGATATTAAATAACATTTTATTACTTAACACGTTGACCGCCATGTCAGCTACCGATGGCCGATACTGAGTCATTCTAATTACGCCGTGTCAGCCACCGGTGGCCGATACTGAGTCATTCTAATTACGCCGTGTCAGCCACCGGTGGCCAACACGACATATATAACTTATCAGAGTAGCAACCTTCGGATGATTTTCTAAAGATTCTAGCCGAACCTTCTTTTACTTTAAGGATATGTTTTGTTCTTGAAGTATTCATTTGATTTTGATCGAATTCGATGCAAAGATATTCAACGATTGCTTTCCTGAAATCAACTATGAACACGTTTTTTTCTGTAGTTATTTATGAAAAATCTGGCCCATAAACATTAATTTAATAGCGAATTTTTTGTACCACTATGTCGTTCATTCGTGACCGACTCGTGGAAAAACTCTATAAATTAACATAATTTTAATCGAAATAAATTTTAAAATACGCATTTGTATCGATTCTATTAAAAACAATCCAAAACGGTATTGGCGGTCAACGTGTTAAATAAAAACATAAACACAGGACAATTGGCGAGCTTAGGCGACGCTCAGGGGCAATAATTGTCTAATCTATGTATACAGTACATATATGTTTTTTAAATTATTATTTTAGCCTTTCCCTACCGGTGATGTATTTACTACACCTCGACTCTAATAATGGGCATATCGATATGAAATATAATAGATATGGGGTTCAAAATTTTTGTATTCCTCCGTAATATAATTACGAATCACATCAAAGTATTATAGTGTATAAGTATTCATCTGCAGCGACGGAAATAAATAATTTGTCGGGAAATCGGGAATTTTGCGAATTTTAGTTCGTGTCTCAGCAGAAAGGAATTTTATCAGTCACATTGATGATGTTATGCGAAAATAGGGGCTCACGCGGTCATCAACTCGAACTAGCATTTAAAACAACTACAAGACCTAAAACTAGCATTTTAGGTTTGCCACGCTTTATAATCTAATAATATGTTTATGTTGTTTTATAATTCTAATGATGGGGATAGTGCCTGTAAAAATGTTCATTAACATAAAGATCATATGATATTGCTCTTATTATGATAAATAAAGATAATGTCTTTTTTATTAATTATATTATTCAATCTATCATTAAAGAATAATTTATTGTTTCGAATATATAAGATTATTTATAATAAATGTCGACAATGTAAGCAGTTATTCAAAATAGGTTTCTTCCTATATACAAAAATTCGATTCTGATTTAAAACTTTACCCCAAATGCCTGATTAAATAGTGGCGTACTAAAGCAAAATTCATTATAATTAATCTTCAACTTTCACGAGTGGTTGACCTTTGATATTAATCTACTTTTAAGGGAAAACAAATGGGTGTGCTTTGAATAGATCAATAAGCTGTAATTGTCTACATAGTTGATGATCCAAGAATTTTTGGTCATAAATAATAATGGTAATTCCTCATTACACAAATGGTTTTCTTCTGCCAAGAATCTGCCAAAGATGGTATAAATTACAGAAACACGATATGGGATTTGCATTTGTTATGTGAACTGGCATATACGCCCCAAGACGTATATGCTAAAGGTGGGTGTAGAAAACGTCACGTCATGATTTATCGCGACTTGTCATGTTACTTCGCCAAGATTTCATTAAAATTTATGATTTCGTTGGTTCAGATAACTTCATGGCAATTTTCTCTTCAATTCCTGTTATTGCGCACGATTTTTTTCATCCCTTATTGGCCCGTTATCCTTGACATACAAAATTTCATTACGAATTTTATTCGTCTCCGAGTCGAATACATTTATCGGGCCGAATCATTGAAATATAAATGTGGAAGATGAATATAAAAGGAGTGACAATCTCCGCCGTTCATATTCCATAGCTCGTACAAGTTTGTACATTTAGAATTAAGGCTGCAAATTAACATGTTGCATCACGCCATTATATGGAGTCCTTATTGCATTTAGTGGACGAAGTCGGAGCATTTTGCGAGACCCGGTTTAAATTTATTATTTCCTTCTTTAGTCTCGTTCTGTTTCTATGTACTGGCTTACGTTCTTGGAAAACTGCATTCAGAAGTGCCTTTGTAGTTAAGCGAAAATGTTAATTTTGGAGTTAATTTCAGTACTTGCAGAGCGAATACGTTATATTAATCTGACAGTTCCGCTTTATATCTAAAACTAAGAAACTACTGTCCTCCAAAGAATGAATATTAAAACGCGATGTAAATGATTTACAGCGTAATTTGATATCGCGTTACAATAAAACAACAATGAAATCCTTCCGGAACAGTCCTTACGATTCATTTCCGTGTCTTGAAAGTGCAAGAGTTTCTGATTTAAATATGTTATATTTTAAGCGAGCAAGTAGACGCAGCATCTTCTATTCGAATAAAGTTCATAAATTTGTATTAAAACTGAAAAAAATGCTCTGGATAGGTGATTTCATTGGACATGCTGTTCAGAGCGGATTTACAAAATCATTCAGATTAATTTTTATTTACAAAATCTTACATTACATCATTACAACTCAATCTTACATATCTTCTGCTTTTGAGTCGAAATATGTATAAATATGACTTTCGATTTCAGTTGCGTTTTGTCATTAGATAATGTGCCAAAGACTGAAAAAGATAATAATCCGTCGAAGCCAAGTCTGGAGAATATGGAGGGTATGGAAGTCCTGCCCATTTTAATTCTCTAATTTTTTCAGACGTCAAAATCACTAAATTGTTGCTCATTAATTATCGACGTTTAACTCTCAATTTTTTGTTCACCCTTTCCAATTGCTAATAATACATATCTGCAGTTATTGTTTCGCCAGGTTTCATAAACTCACACAAGAGGCGTTGGAAATGGATTTTGACAGTCATTGATGTTTATGACTTGTTGTCATAAACAACCCCTTTTCATCTTCAGTCACAATTCGGTGCAAAAAAGGATGAACTTTTTGTCTTGACAACAAAACTTTGCACGTGTTTTGTCGCTTTGCTTTATTATCGTCATACAGTTCGTGCGGCATCCAAACCCCCATTCGATTCATCTTCACGATACGTTTTAAATGCTTTTGAGCTGTCGACAATAATTCTTCGATACTTAATCGAGGATCTGATTTCATTATGGCTCTCAAAAATGTCGTCATAGAAATTTAAGAGTTTTTCAGTTCTAGGGGCGGCTTTCAAATTTTTGTGGCCTTGGTGGTGCTCAACCCCTGGTTGAAAAACAGCAGCATATAATGCCAAATATGATGTTGATCGGTTTCGGACTTTGACAATTTAGCTCTAACGAAAATAACAATTTTTAATCGTTAAATATTACTGAGATCTTAAAAAAAAACTTACGGAGATGCTGCATTCAACGTATCTGGACACAAACTGGGCTCAAATAGACATCTATCAAAATCGGCAAGAATTTATCGATATACCTAATTTTGATCAAGCCAAAACATATTCAATGGTCCCTTTGATTATTTTGGCATCGATGATCTATAATTTATCAATGAAAATTTGGGGCTATTAATGGAAAGAAAATCTATTTCCAACGCATATTTGTGATTAGCTATTCTGTTTGAATCAATACTTGTCATCAATTCCTTTTGAAGATTTAATCCTGGAATTGCATGTGGACTTGTAAGATAAACAACTTTGGGTTCGTATTTATAAATATTATACTAGGATAACATATTTTTAACCGTATTAAAAGCCACCAGACCATAATTATTTTTTCTAGTTAATTACAATTATCAAATTGGAAATTTAGCAATAATTTTAGGATTCATTTTCTTCGAAAAAAAAATGATTTTTGAGACAATGGTGAAAAGCTGATTCGATTTTGGTCAAATATGCGCTTGAATGATTTTTATCCTTCAAAATTATTTTTACTAAGGAATATTACACAGTGCCTATTTATTATTTAAAATTGTAAGTTGTGGCTAAAATTGATTAAATTCACATTTGGACAAGATGCCAGATTGTTCTTGTTGAATCCAATTTTTAAATTTACCTATCCAAGGAATTTGCTTTTGAACTATTGATCATTAAAACCTTCACTTAGTGAATGTTAGATGGGGTTTCTATACTTTTATTTAGCTGTGATACAAAAAATGCGTGTTTCTTGAACCGTGTCTCGATACAAATTGACTGTAAAAGGGTAAAAAATAAAGTTCATTTAAATTTTTAAACTGCTTATTCTAACAACTAACATCCAGATATTTTTAAAATTGGCATGCTTATTATATGGTAATGGATCCATAAATGACTTACATAGTACTAATAATTATTTTCGAATCAAGTGATTAATATTTATTTAAAAAATAGTACTGAAACATTTCATCATTTGATTTCATATCATTACAATAAGAGCTCAATTATTAATTCACAGTGTCAATATTTGATCATAATATCATGGAGTTTTAATTGAAATTGATGGATATTGCCAATAGTTCAATTTGATATTATGATAAATATTGTAAATATTTAGTTTTCAAAAAAATACTTTACCGGACGTGTACAATTCAAAATTATTGCTATCAAATTTTATAGGGGAAATTTATCATAGAGCTTTTAAATCAGCGGAGCGGAACTCTTAACATATAAAAGAGTAAATTATGCTTGTAATCATTTTACGATCTTCCCTCGACGACAATGAAAGACTTGGAATAACAAACCACCCGGGAAATAGCTGATCAATAACTGATAGTATTTAAGCTCGGGGAATAGTTTTTTTAAATTAGAGTGGAAGCTCAAGGAAATTTTCAGGGGATTTCGCTGAAATAAAATACCTCGCTATTTCCGCGAATCCAAATGGAAATATTCAAGATCATGTTATGGCCGGTCGAATTTTATTTTCGTACCCAATAAAAGATCAACGCGAATTTTATTTACTGTGCAAATCCGAAAATAGTTTAATACTTTTCGAATGAAGTTGTTTGATTATTAATGACGGCACGCACGTATGAACTCCCACACATACGCCACCTACATGTAAAAGACGTTGGTTATTGTTTTCGCCAAATAAATTGGATTAAAGCGTGATGATGGACGGATATTGGCTGATATAGCCCGAGGAGGAATTTCTTGGAAAAGTGCTACGTTGTCTAATTCTGGCAGAAAAATAGCCTCATATATTACCATGTGTTTTCTTGTGTCTTTCTCATACGCTTTTTGTTATGATCTTTTTTCTGCCCCTCGTTGTAGCCGTTGTCATAAGTTACTCTGGGGATATTAGTTTTGGCTGTTTGTTCTGAATTTTATATTTATTTTATATGAAATAGTCTCGTGGCTGACTTTTTAAAATAGGATTGTCCATTCTGAGAAAATACTCTTAACAACGACCTAAAAACTGATCGCTTTTCGATTGATAGTCACATCACAAAACAGAATATATTTTATAAAACCACTTTACTTTTAATATATTTTTTCAGCTATTCGTTTTGCCAGCCGTTTTGTGTTATCTTTCATACTATTTTAAGCAGCACAAACAGACAGCACAACACATATAATGCTATCCCTAGAATATTATCATGAAGTGGTCCGTCATCGCTTTCGGAGTCTCGCAGTTGTAATCTCTCTGTGTGTCCAGCCCCCCCCCCCCCTCCACTTTAAGGTAACATTGCGAAACTTTGAATAGTTTCGTAAATAATAATAATAGGCCAATATTATAACAAAAATATTATTTTTCAAGTATGGATACAGTAGAAGTATTTATTTTTTAAATTAGAATATAAGGTGTTTTTTCACATGAACCGACAATTTTTTTTTGAGGATTAGAGGGGTATTTTGCTTCTTTTCACACATAGCCTATATTCTAAGTGTTAGGGTTGTCAAAAGTATCCTTATTAATTTTTAAAAAAGTACATACTTTTATTCCTTCAGTTAAGATTTCTATTCTGGGCAAATGAGTCATTTTGACAGCCCTATTCCAGGGCTCGCATGGTCACTAGACCTGATACCACTGGATTTTTTTGTTGTTTTGGGATGTGTCTAATTTTGTTGCTCGCGCAGTTAACATACCTGACACTAATGGATTTCTTTGCCTGGGAACGTACCCTATTCCGTGGCTCGCATGATTTTCAGACCTAATACCACTGGATTTTTTTTCTTGACCAGACCTGACACTAATGGATTTTTTTGACGAGGAACGTACCCTATTCCGTGGCTTGCATGGTATTCAGACCTGATACCACTGGATTTCTTTGCCTGGGGATGTACCCTATTCCGTGGCTTGCACGGTCTTCAGATCTGATACCAGTGGATTTTTTTTTCTTTTTTTGTCTAGGCGTGCAAAAAAAATGTATACGACAAAAGGGGCCTACAAAAGAAATCCTAATTGAAAGAATAATCGTCGCCTTTACAAAAAAGAAAGAGGAAATGTTACTTCAGACAACTACAGCTGAAATAAGAAAAAGGTGTAATGCATGAATACGAAGCAGAGGTGGCCAGAAAGGACTGAGAGTACTGAACTTCCAAGAGTGGCACTTTGGAAGTTCAGAACTATGTTTCTTTAAACCAATTACATAAAATTATAATTAATTTAGACCAAAAATATATTGCAAAATACAAATATAGTTATTTTGTAGTATTATAACTACAGATGAAAAAGTTATGATTATTTTTAAAGGCAATTTTTTAAGTACTTTTTTCAAAATTTAAAAAAAAAATTTGCCGGTCTATGTGCAAAAAATTGTTTGCCTTATTCAATTTATCTAGTGTTTATGGATTAAAATTTAATTGTGTCTATGGAAAACGCCTTGGTTCGATATGTGTTTATTTCAGTTGGAATAATTTATTTTGAACCCGGAGAAGAGACGTCGAAAGGTGGACGATGATCAGAAAAGCAAAAAGATTCCTGGTGTATTCAGAACTCCTTGATTTATTGGTTTGATTCATAATTCAGTCGTCTTAGATTAAAATGATCCCTGATAATTCTGATCAAAGTAATAGATAATAATTTCCTAAGAAAGGACTACGAAATCCGTTAAAAATATATTATCGAACATCCTGTATGGAATACATTTACTAGAATACGACTCTAATATTAATATTAAAATATGTTATATTATTCTATTTAGTTGTAGGTGGATGTAGGTGGATTTAATTAACTTTTTTGATTAAAATTAATTACTATGTTTTCCTTTGACGTGAAAGCTTTACAGTTCTCGATGGAAATAAAAAAAATATCGACGCTCACAAAATATTACAAAATAATTTATTATTTATATCGTTAGGTGGGTGCTCTAAATAAAATTTAAATACGACCCAAGAAGATATATTCAATGGCAAGATTTGCTTGATTCAAAAGTGACGGGATTCGTATCGATACGGATATCCGCAATTAGGGGAAATCCCGCAAATTGCTTCTCCTCTCAGTCGGCATTCATTATTTTGTGCGTAATGCGAAAAACGGAAATATATCAGAAAAGCCGTAAAACCACTTAGTTGTGGCTTTCAATTAATCAAGAGGCTTAGTAATTTATTAACATACGAAAGACATTTTGTTTACTGGCACGTGTCAGCTTTTCGGGACGTACAATCTATTTATATTGGGAGGATGGAAAACCGATTTCGACCCTAACACGCCTCACTGCAGACACGAAAGAAAAATTCATTTTATGAGAGTCAAATCAATGTGGCCCTTCGAAAATGCTATCAAATGACCCAATTTATTTTTAATCCCTTTGCGATTTGCAAAAAAAACCTAGAAAAACAGGCGTTTTTGCGGACCGAAGCGACGTTTTAATTTACGTTTTTCGGATGTCGCCTATTAAATTCGAATATTTTATGCAATTTCAATCATGGGGGGAGGGGTTTGCAAGTTTCGCCGGAGAGACGTCTCCTGTCTTCGAGACGCATCTGGCTGTCACCAAAAGGCGGAAAGAGGCCGACAAGTGACAGTAGAATTAAATTAGAACCGCCAAATACCCAGAAAGGGCAAAGGACACAATTTCTCTATAACAATGGGAGAATAATGCGATAAAGATATTTCGCCTCCTCGTTTGAAATTTCAAATTAAGATGAAAACAGCTTTATTATCAAATATTTAACTGGAAATTAGAAAATGGATAGGCCGTATTAAAGTTTAATTTTGCAGCCCGCAACTTTCGCAAAATATTTGCTATTAATCTGCGTTCAAATTAAGATTTTATATTTAGCTTCGAATTTCAGAACCATTCCTGTAAACTGTCATTCAACTATACATAAACGCTTATTTGCTTCGAATTACGTCCAATTGATTTGCTTGTGCTTCAAAAACGCTTTAATCCCATCTTTCAAGCAAATAAATACAAAGTAGGGGTCGTATTATCCACATTGACAAAATAATTTAAATTCGATATCGTCTAGATTCTCGATGATTCTATAGTTTAAAGGTTCAGGCTTAAATATAGGCCGTGGAAAAACATTTCACTATAAAAGATCATAATTATTATCTCCATTTTAGCGTCTCAATTCAGATTTGCTATGTTTATAGGATTCTAGGATCTGGTGGAAAGATATAGTACTTATTATTTATCAAATGTTGGCATTATCTCCATATAAGACACAAAAACAAGCTTTCTTTTGTGCGGTTTCACTTAAAAGCAATAAAATTAATGACTCAAAATGAGGAATATTTCTGGGATTTCTACGAACTTATTGCATCCTATGAGACTTGTTAGTTGGAATTTATTTATTTATATCATAGTGAAGCGTCGGATCGGAGTCCTCGCCCCGTCATGTGTAGCCATACGGATGGATGGGTGTCGAACAGAAAGACTCTCTTCTCAGATAACTCTTTATTCAGGTCTGGCTGCGGGAAGGATGTCCTCCCGCAGCCAAGGCTAACCAACGAATCCCACCTCCTGCGCGTTACCACTCAACTGTCAACGGTGCGCGCCCAAAAAGCGATCGTTCGGCATTTCAGACGTAATGTGTCTATTAAGCTCCAGAAGATGGCGCTGTTAAATTAACACATTGCTACTTATAATCGATTACGTATCAATCGAAACATTTTATACTTCTTTATTAATTTTATTTTTTAATAATCATAGGGTATAAATTCTTGGGTTGGTATTTAAGAGCTTATATTATCTCTTGAGGAATTTCATAATAAAATAATGTTTTTCTTAAACACATATATTTTATGCCAGTATTTCTACATATGACTGGAGAGCCAAAAGAATAAAGTGCCAACTTTTTCGCCTCGAAGAATTTTTTTATAGTCAAGATAAGTATTTTAGGGAAGAAATCCTACTGGGAGTATCTGGCTGAAACTCTTCCCGATAATCTCATATATTGAAATGGTTTAGCAGAGCCGCTCACAACATTTGGTATTCGGATGGCGTCTGCGTCGCGACGTCCTATAAATCATTACCGCTACTTCCGGCTGACTGATTCACTCGGAGCTCTTATGCTTCACTTTCTCGCCTGAAATATGCCTGGAGTGTGAGCCTTCCCAAACAGGATGGGGATCCTTTGGACAGGCTTGTCGCATATATGCTGCGAAGCTTACGCAACTTACGCCTCAGCATCTGGATTCGGAAGAAATTCATCAAAACATAGCAAGATGATTTAAGACAAGTTGTGCTTTAGATTTCTATGTTATATTCAAATTGACTTTGTAAACTTTTGAATGGAATCGCGCAATCCAAAAGCTACTCTCGCATTCGTATATCAAATATTTTATGCGAATCTACGTGATCAATATCGATGTTAATGATTTTTAAAAATTGTATTATATTTGCATTTAAGTAAGCTATATCGTCTGTGTATCTGTAGGAACGCTCGAAATACAAAATGATAACATATAAAATGTGAATAAAACGAGTATCTAACTTGCGTCCCCCCCTCCAATTTAAAAACAAGTTAAATAACACTATTATAAATAATAGACCGTATGAGCTGTCAAGACGAACAGCGCAGTGATCGATCAAATGAGGTAACCACACTAGAAATGGTAAAGAAAATCCATGAAATGATATTGAATAGCTGTCGACTGTAAGGCCTTTCAAAAAATATTGTACATCGCATATTGACTGAAAATTTGGACATGAGAAAACTGTGAGCAAGATGGGCTATCGTATTTGTCGTGATGATAAGCACTAAGACAGCAGCATAAATTAGTAAGATGGATAAATATATAGTTTTTCGAGACTCGTTCGCAACCTCATTTGGTGCGAGTCACCTACGTAAGTTAGTCTCTGAAAGCAGCTTCCGTGATTGTATAGATCATAGAAAATGCCGCAAAAAGCACAAAAAGAAAACGGAGTGGCCATAAGATCTGTGTGTCCAACCGGTCCGCTTTTCGGACCGCCAACATGACGAATGAGCGCCTCGCGATCGGATCTCATACTTGAACATGTCTTCAGAACGATTACGAACGCTCTTTACAAAACGAAGTTGTTCGAATGTTCTCGAATCTTTGAATTAGTATTGCTGTGAGGAATCTTTCATTGCCTTGAGAATCGGACATTTATTTCCGGCCATTACATATTTCGTATGAAGCTTCAATTTTTCTGGAACCATCATCCTGTAGTCAGCACATGTAAGATTCAAGTAGCGTAGTTATCTGAGTTTCGCCATGTTTATATAAAATGTATCTTTTTGGAAGAAAATCAGAAACGCCACACAACGTCAATTTATTGGGCCATCAGTTTTCTTTTTTGAATACAAACAGCATATTATGTCGCATTTACTGATAAGCATTCAAATAATTTATTTAAACTACAACAACTTTCGCATTTCTTAGATTTATTATCTTCTTCAGTAAGACTTTTTAAACTGATTTTTGATCTACCTTAGCTGACTGCATGACACATAGATAAGCATTTTTGAGACAAAGGCAATATATTGCATTCATACAGATATTTAAGCATCCCCTCGAGGATCATCGTCTTTGGAATCAGTGTCAGAATAGGGATGAAGCGTCGTTCATTCGGTGGGCTATTTTTGACGGCAGTCGCCTTTCAATCACTGACAACATTGGTCAGCAACAATAATTGAAACGGGTCTGATGTATAATTTAGTGGTCTGAAACGAATATGAGCCATCTGGTCGCGTGGGACTGGTCTGTGTCAGAATCTGATGGATGTATTGTCGTGGGAGCGATTGTTACATTAATTGATAGCATGTGACTGAACTGCTTCATTGCCGTTTTGGACAGCAGCTAATTCACTCGCTGCTGCTGCAAAAATGTGCTGCACGACAGTTGGGATCTAATTGTGAAATACAAACTAATCAAGCCGGTGACAATGCGGCAAATACAACATGAAATTGGTAAACAAGCTAATAACGAGCTATATAAGCTATTAAAAAATAATTATATTGGGAAAACTTATGTCAACACATTCCGGACTGCTATATTTCGCATAACGTGTCGTCTAGACAAGAATTCCCATTGTTTTGTATCTGGATATCAGAGTCACATCCGAAGACAACTCAATTAATTATTATTTTTCTCTATTCGTAAAAGTACATGAAATGACATCCTCCATGAAGGGATTATTGATCCAAAGATTTCCTTTATGAGGATCCTCATTTTTAGGGCAATAGTGATTAAAATTTCATACATTTAATTTTTTTTTAAAGATTTTCTTGCATATGTAACGTTGAGGTGGGGGCGCTCTTGGGGACAGAGTACCCAGGGCGGCTTCCCCGCTCCCACGTGCTCGTCTGGATGACCGCACTAGGCCAAGGATCCGTTATTCTATCGAGTCGTGATGTTGCTGGACGAATGGATGGAAATGGACGGGTGTCGAATAGAAAAACGCTCTTCTCTAAATAACAAATTATTCCACACGAGAGAGATCTGGCTGCAGGAGGGACGACTTCCCGCAGCCAAGGCCAAACGACGACTCTCCCGATTCCCGCCTCCTCCGTGTCACTCCCCAATCGGCAGCGGTGCACGCGCAAGAAGCGATCGGTCGGTATGCAGGTGCAATGTCTCCGCAGGACCACAAGAGATGGCGCTGTTAAAATAACACATTGCACCTGAAGAGAGACGGAAGATGTCGCTGTTAATCTGGAGAATTAAATTTGCTCAGACTAACAGCGTTATTGCGTGGGGATGTTAAATCTCCCACGTTACACATACAAATATCAGTCTATCAGAAATAGTCTTTTATTTCATATGGCCTCATTTCTTGCTATCAATCGACTTTCGCATGAATCAAAAAAGTGGTATAATTTACAGTTAGCGTCTCGAATCATAAAATTAATGCATTTTCAGTTGAATGCAGTTCAGTTCAGCAGCAAAACACGAGTTTCTTAATCATTAGCGGTATTCATTTAAAAGTTAAAAGTGTCGCGCGTAACACGCGTTTTTAAATGAGCGGATCGAAATGAGTTACAACTTATTGCTCCAGATTGAAAAGATGCATTTTGGTATACAAATGCTTCAAAAACGCTAGAAATGGATCTAAAAATTTAAAAGATTGCGATTGAATTAGAAAAGTCACCGTCTATTACAGTTTTCTAATCCTGAATAATTGTTCATTGGTATTATGGTAAAATTTACAAAGCTGTTTTTAGACCCACAAGTAGCTTACGTTAATTATTGTTAAATAAAAGTCATCTATTTTCGATACAAGGTGGTTAGGGCTTTGGTAGACGTGGCTAAAGTTGTAGCGCATTTGCATACTTTCAGGTTTGTAGGAATAAAACATTTATATAATATTTATTTACTCACAATATTATAACAACAAAATAAGAAAGAATTAGCTTTGTAGGATTAATTTGAAAAATAATGCCGCAAATTAAAATAGCCTTTATATTAAGATAGTTGTGCAAAATCGAGGCTAGCAGCAAAAACATTTGTTGATTTATGAATTCAGTTTTGGTTGAGAATTATTTTTAAAACGTTTCCACAGAATCACATATTACATCATTCCTGGATAGAACAAGTGTTTTTCATTCTCAATTTATCGATCAGGACGTGCTATAAATGATTTTCTTATACTGCGGCTTTAATTAAGCCCTTGATACAACGTTGATAAAGAGGTCGGTTGTTCTTGTTCTCGTTTGTTTGGGAGGCTGCATATCAATTACCGCTATACTTGAGCCTTTATGATGATCCGTAAGTTGATAAGAAATCCATTTGTCAAATTGGAGAATAAACAAAAATCCAATTACACGCTTGAAATCGACAATTTTATTATCGTCTCCTCTGATCGGCTCTAAATAATTGAGCCTTTTGCCAGGAGGCCGCAGCAATTCGAGTTAGACGATTACACAATCCTTCTTGGCGATTGGTCCATAAACATTTTCGATTTGGCAAAAATGGGGACAAACGGCACGCGAATCGAATCAGGGGCAGCAGATTAATTATTCAGTTATGTACAAAACAGCTATCGCCTCACAAATTGCCATCTCGCCTACGTAATCGGATTTCCGGTTCAGCGAAGGGAGGAGACTTAAGGCATTACTTGCTACCATGGATGGACGCTTCCAGGCACCAATTTGGCTCCAGCCTTCAAAACAAAGAGGGCAAACATCCCGCGAGGAAAATTAAGGAATCCAAGGACTCTATTCCGCTGACGGGCGAACACTGTCCCGGCCACCGCGGAAGTATTTAAATTAATTTCAGCTTTAGTGCTCGATTCCTACTTTATTTTTGTCGGGTCTCACATCTTCATTCCTTTCCGCGTTTTAATTTAGCATTTCGGCGAAAAAAGTTGAAGAACGGGAGCCTGGCACACGGGGGCTTCTCATGTGCGAAATCTCCAAATATATGCCTACTTCCCTTAATCACATTTCGAAATTACTTTCGGTAATTAAACTCGAGAGCTCATGAAACAAATCAGCTTACTTTCCACGTACTTTTCGGAAGGATGAAAACTTCCGTTTGTGTAAATAGAGAAGTTCTGTTCAACTTGTACGAGCAATTGGACCGAATAATATGTTTGTACTTCCACCCTTAAAAGGATCTTATAACGAAATATTCGAAAAAAGTTGTGTATTAACATATTTATTCAATACTTATTATTTTATGAACTAACAAGGTATATTGAATTTATTTGACTTATTAATTTTGCTCCGACTTAATTATTCGTTATTGAAGCAATTTTAAAAGGGATTTTCTCGAGATTTCTTAGAACTTTTATACGGTGGCTTTCCATATTATTTAAATAGAAAATTATCAACGATTGAATGGCGAATTTATCATAATTTCGCAAACCAACTACTCATTCGTAGACGAATTTATGTATTGTCTCAATATTTACTGTTAAATATACAAGAAATCAAATTTAAGCTTTTTTAGACGATCGATTGAAGATATGAATGCTGTTGGTTTTCCAATTTTTTAAGGGTAATTTTTAGATAACAATAATCTGGCTTTAACACGTATCGTGCCAAGGACATTTTTCAAAAATGACCCACCAGGCCATCATACAAATTTAGTTCTATATTATATATTTATATATAAGGATTATAAATTGTGGTCAAAATTTAAAAAAAAAATTAAATAGAACCTATTTTAGGCCATCAGTCACCGGTGCCCGACGCGGCCTGTGTGGTCCATATGGGATGCAACGCATATTTTTTTTTTTTTTGTACATATCTTTTTGAATAATACATTGTAATGATACATAATGGTTTATATATTTTTTGGATAGATTACATCTTATTTGTGGTATCAATCACTGACGGTTGACGTAGCGTATTACTTCGCGTACAGATTATTTATTCTATGATTCAAATTTACTTTTTCATTATGAAAAACACAAAAGTCAAACGGCACATAACTATTCAGATATATTTTTTGATATGTCTATATTGTAACAAATTACATCGACCTTTTTTTATTACATGAAATATGTCATCTGTGACAAGTTTATTTTAACGATGAATGGAATTAAATGTTTGAAAAGATTTAAGTCTAAGACAATGCAATTGAGAAGACTCTTTTTTATTGCTTTTTAGAACATTTATTTCAAATACTATAAACAATAGAGAAGATAATTCCATTTTTTCACTATTTATTCAATAGAAACGATTGTTTTTACTTTTTTCTGTTCATCCCCCAAAATAAAGAGACGTTTTCTATTGGTCTTATTCTAACCAATATTATTGGTTCAAAATATCATGCTTTCAAAGTATAAGTCATACTTAGGCCTGATCCACACTATGATGCCGTTGACGGTTAGATCTCGCTCCGGTCTCGGTCCGATCAAATATTCTTACACAAGAAACAATCAGAGTATTCACACTATCGGATCGTTCCAATCCCGTTTTTTGTATGAAAATATTTGACGGGACCGAGACCGAGATGATACTGTTACCGGCACCATAGTGTGGATCGGGCCTTACTCTTTGCATATGACTTATTGGCATATTGATCACGGTTCATTTAATGTCAATCAAATCGATATGCTGATCAAGTGATTGAAGGAATAACTCAACGAATATCATCCAGATCACGTTCTTGATCGCCGACAAATAAGTTGGAAATGAAGAGGTTTTTTGATTTAATTATTTGGATCGTCAAACTACACAGTATTTATTTATATTGGAGCAAAGACATTCATTTCAGGCAGAAATTTCCACAAAGTATAATGATTTTGCTCCAAATGATACATTTTGCGGATAATTCCACTGCAAACCCAGAAGATCGGTTAGCAAAAATTCACAATATTTTCGATGATCTCAATATCAATTATAAAAAATATTATGAACCACAAGAATATGTCTGTGTTGACGAAAGCATGATACCTTTTCGAGGAAGAATCTCTTTTCGGCAATATATGAAATCCAAAAAACGGCATCATCTATCATTGCAAGACGATCGCGCCATGAACTTTTGAAAAAAAGATGATTCATCTCAAAATGGCAACATTGGAAGAAAATTTTCAAGGAATAGAACCAAACAGGTTGTAACGTATTGTGGGGGGTGTAATGGTTTTCAACATCTATGTTTAGCGTGTTATATACAATATAGTACATAGAAATATTTAATTCATTTATACAGTATCTTATACATAGAGCCTATTTTTTTAATCATATATTATTTTAAATTTATTATTCTATTGTTTTGTATTATAAAACTAGCAAATAATGTTCATGATCTGATGTGTGTGTCGAAAAAAAAGAGTTAAAAAGTTTTAGGTTAAAAAAGAGTTAAAGAAACTTTTTTAACTCTTTTTTAACCTAAAACGTATTTATAACATGATAAAATATGCGTACATTCATCTAAATTAGTATATTGTAAATGTTTAATTATAAAAATCTCGTAGAAGAAGAACATGGAATATACCTACCGTTTTTTTGGATATGGTTTTTTTAAAAAAAAAGTTCGGGTGTTCCGCTTGTTCAGGAACACCATGTCTATCAGATTATATATTAAAAACTGTTAAATGTGTAACTGACGGCGCACAGAGACTATTTTACTAAATCGAGTGCCATCAGTCACCGGTGCCTGCCACGGCGCACTGGTAACAATCGTCATCGGGCACCGGTGCCCGACGCGGCACGATACGTGTTAAGCCCAAACCTTTATAAAGAGAGTCCGGGACCTAACCCAATAAACAAGCACTTGTGACTAGTTTCGGGTTGTCGTAGTTTGGAGTTTTGTCCATAGTTTGGATCTAAACTTAAAGCTGCACCAAAAACTAATTAATAATGCAAACATTCTTATCAGTATGAGATATTGATGTAAGAAATAAATAAGAAAAATAGACAAGGAAAGATGAATGACAACAAGTAATAATTTTTTTTAAAAAATTACATTTAATAATGTATTTGAATGGCTTAATTTTGTCGAGAACTATATTTAAAAACGAAGCCAAAATAATTGGAATATAATATAAAAAAGGTGCGGCAGGGAAACTTCCTTATTTAAAACGCTCACTTTTTAGTGAGAATAACCTGAAAAAAATAAAATTATATTAAATTAAAAAATGACAAAACTTAATGTTTTTTGTTATGTAGATTAAATAACGATTATTTTATAGACGAAAGAGGAGCACGCGTTTCAAATAAGGTAATTTCCCTGCCGCACTCTGTATTTTTAAAAAAAATGTAAAGTATTTTTTTTCACTGATACAAACAATAATAACTATTATAATTATCTCTTGGTGTGAATATTGAATGAATCATAAACTCATACTGGTAAAATAAACTTGATTTTCTGAGATAAATCAGAAAAAGATGCAGCAGCGCAAGTGCATCGAAACTAATTTCCAGAGTATTAAAATTGCATTATTTTTAAAAGAGTTTCAACGGTCAAATATTCGTGTTTACAACATACATATAAATGTCCTGGTTTAAATATTTCAGAGAATAATGCAAAATCCCTTGGCAATATAGTTGGCGACTCATTTTTAGGACACATAATTGGCCTTAAAGCCATAACAAAAAGAATGATGTAAACGCAGAAGGAGAGTCTGTGAGTCTGCCAGAACATTCCTTCTATATAATTAAGGCTTTCAGCTATCTGAAAGAGACTGACAAAGATGAAAATGTATACTATATATTTTCAATCGAATTATTAGTGTATTATTGTTGGCTTAATCTCTGTTAAATACTATGAATGAAATATTCATAAATATCAATAAGCAACGTAAGGGTTGAAATGAGTTGAATTTTGTATGATTAAAAAGAGCTTTTAAGCTTGCAATTTTAATTTTTTTAAAACAAAAATTCAAGCATTACCCAAACAAATCCTTCTCCTTCAGACTCATAATTTAAGCGAATGATTTATTTTCCATTCAATTTCTTCATTTTCTTCCAAGAGGCTCTTCGCCAACATTAATCTCGGTTCCTCACGAGCAATTAGCTGCATCAGGATTACCCTGCGAGCTTATTTGCCGACGTATTAAAAGCAAGTCCTGTATCCGGTTAATACATCAACAATATTATTTAATGATCTGTGTACACGTTTTTGTGAACCTCTAACGACCGAACTGAAATTATGTACCCGTATTCATCGAAAGACGATCGCTTCGACTATCAGCAGGTCCTGATAAAAACACATCCATCGAATTTAATGAAGCACACCTTAATCCGCTTTTGCATCCATCGCCTTCGATACATTTTAGAATTTCGATTATGAAATTTTCCCCTTATGTATGTTTCATCTTCTCGAATTCCTAAGATTATTTCCGTAATTGCTTTGCCCGCTGTCGGAATTGGATTGTAAGTTGGTGTAATGGAGACCATAAGGCTAAAGGTGGATTCTAAGTTTCACTGTTATACAAAACTGTCCTATTCGCATTCAATGGCTCTCAGGTCCTGAATATTTTAGCTAAATTATAATGATGCTTCACTTGAAAACTATCGAAAATAATTAAACAATTCTAATTCATGTTTCTTGTTCGTGGACTGTGTATTTCATCATAAATATTTATTATCGACGATAAAACTTTGGATAGCGTCGATAAATTGGTTATATTAAATACTTTCAATAACAAAATGAAGCGATTTAAAGTTTCTATAACAAAGCATAGCTTGGAAGCAGTCTGTAAGAGCTTTAATAAAGAAAAAATGAAGACTCTATCGACAGTGTTTATTTATTTAAATACAAGTTTCACACATGCTGCGACGGTCTTGACAGATACGTGGATTTGGCATCTAAGTTTATCATGATTTGAAATAAGCTCACTACTCAAAGGGTTAATTTTTTACGCAGTTCATAATATGGAAAAATGATATTCTTAAGCTTTTGAGAAGAGTTGCCAGATTTAAAAAATATTCCGTTCGCCCATCGCCCTATACACATTCACATTATAACGGTTGTCCTTGCACCAGTGTTATTTTTATATTTTTTTATGCGCATTCGCATTAAAAAAGCTTTGTCCTCTATAGGAAAATAGGGTCCGTTTCCATTATTTTTGAAAACCGCATAACTTCAAAATCGCATAAAAAAGATTCGCATAAAAAAAACACTCTATTATCTTTTCATAAACTACATATATAAACTATATTGTAAAAATGCTTCCATAACATCGATCATTCATCATCATTTTTCCGGCTTTTGATTAACAAATTCTGCATAAGAAAGTTGAAGCTCACATATTATATCAACACAAAAATCAATCAAACTTTCGCGTAAAATCTATACCGAACCGAAAAAACCCATATTTTCTAGATTAGTTCAATTTCCATTTTTGTTCCAGAAAAAATAACGGTTTTAACACAAATAAATTTAAATCGAGTGATATTTGATTGGTACCATTTCATTAAAGATTGACAGATTTTACACATTTACCCTTTGAACATCAACGACTTTGTAAATAACTTGTTTGTTGAAGATTTTTTTTATTGTATTCGATTGATAAATATTGGCAATGCTTTATATTTTGCATACCTCATGTTTGTATACTTATTGTTTGAATCTATAATTTTCGGTACAATTAGTTCATGAACCGTTTATTGACACACTTTTGGAAGTTTGTTCACAATTTTAGTAATATCAGCAGTCAATGGCAATGGTAAATAAATAATACACAAGCCATTTTATATTAGTGAAATGGAACTGTTTTTACCATTGCCCCTTGGAGTACAGGTAACATCGTATAGTATGATAGTTAGGTTCTAAGTAAAAACATTATTAACACAAGTCGTAGGAATTAGTTCGTCGTAAAACTAATAAAACAACAAAAAGTTGTACTCTTTTGACGTTGCGAAAGTTACAAATCTTATCCAAAATGTCCACGATAAAATGACCCTATGTGTCCATACAAAGATTTTTTATTAATATGATCCATTAAACTATGTTGAGTAATGATTTAAAAGCAGGATATAGATGTATGTATATAAGCCATATTTGAATAATTTCTGTTATGTTTGCATGCATATATTAAATGTAAAGTATTATGAAAGCTCAAACGCTCTGCAAAGCGCTGAAAAATCAAACATGGATTTAGCAAACGCTGATAAACTTTTTCATTTGAGCTATTTGCCGTACCAAAAGTATAACCTGATGCCTTATATTTTATGCAATTGAATTTCAGGTAGTCGAAATGTATGCAACTACATGCGTATAAAATTTTAAATTAAAGCATCTGCACGTCAGCCTGCGAGCATTAACAGCATGTAAAGGCTTTGTAATATATGTAAAGGTTAAATCAAAATAAGTTCATTGAAATAATATATTTTTTTGATGGCGCTATGCTTTCAATTATATGAAAGCAATGTTGATTGATTAATGTAGTGGAAGTACTGCGATTTGATTGTGGAAAAGGCTGTTTTAAGCCCGAAGAATAGCCCCGTGTAAATTCAAAAGATACAAAATGACAACAACTACCGGGAGATATATAACCATAAAATTTTACGATTCAAAATGCCGCTAGCAACGAATAACGTGTTAAAATCTAGAGCTGAAGATTAATTGTAATTTCGCATGTGAATGTTATGAAGGTGCGCCCGACCGTAAGTTAGTGCCTCGTTTTATACATGGAATCATATCAGCGTGAATAGGGGCAGATTTGCACCCCAATTCGAGCCCACTTTAACTTTATTTAAAATTAATTTCAATAAACAAACCGTCGAATTAATTCCGTAAAGAAAGTGCGCGAGCCCGGTGATGTTTGAGCGATATGAAGGATTTATTGGGCTTCGCCGTTGATGTATTACGGACATGTTAAATATGGCGTACACAGGAAATGCGTGCATAAAAAACCCTTTAGAGAATACATTAAAATAGTCCTGAACACGAAAAGCCTGAAATTATTTTGAAATTAAAAAAAAACAACGGTATCCTGGTGGGTTTCGAGCGAAATTGTGGAAACAGGCTGACTACTTAATTAATAGTATCAATCAAATACACGGACAGAATTTGATTAAAGGTCATGCTCATTATTCAAAATCCGAACTGTGACCCTTCCAAATGATATTTAATACAGATATGAAATATTGATCATATATCAGTCCCTCATAAATGAGCGCGATTGTATGGTCACGTACAATACATATTGCCTACTTACGGTGGCTTTTAAATTGTCGAACGTGTCGTGTTTTTTCAGATCCATGAAATCATGGATCGAGACGATCGATTAGAAGTATTAACACTTCCGATCTCTCAAATTGGATATGGTGATTTTTTGTCTACAAATTGGACTTGAACCCATTGAATGATTGAGGAAATCCAGGATCTATTCCACTTTACCAATATTTGAACAGGCAATTAAAATGAATCATTTCTTTCCTTGACCATTATGTATTTATTATTACCGAATCAAGATGTAATAACATTACTACATAGAATCTCGATATGAAATATAATAGATATGGGCTTAAGAATTTCATATGGTGCACCAAATACATGGTAAGAGAAAAGTTAAAAGGATCTTAAGATGGGTTATCGAACCTGTGGTCTGGTGATAAAAATGGTCTTTAATATAATGAAGCCTGAATATTCGAATATATTAAAATTCGAATATTTAAATATATTCGATTTAGAAAATTCTTTTTGTGCGACTTTTTTTGTGCGATTTCAAAGTTATGCGGTTTTTTTTAAAGCATTTTTTAATTTCATAAAAATACGTATCGAGGTATTTTAGTTCAAATAGGAAATAAATAATAAACAATAACTGAAATTGGGAAAAAATTATAATATGGGACTGTCATAATTATTTTTTAAACTATTTAAAAAAAAATGACTTGACTGTTTTTTTTTAAGCAGTCGTCACTTTGTGATTTTTTTTCAGCTAGGGACTATAGTGACATCTTTGCTAATTATGAGTTATATTGTTGGAGAGAGAAAATCTACATAGAACAATGATGACATTGACATTGGGTATACTATTTCTTCCGAAAAAGAGAGCGATTTTGAGTCTTATCGAAAATCGCAACGAAAATTATCACACAGCGATGATAGTTTGTAATTAAAATAATTAATATTTCTCTAGTATCCTTAAAATTTTACCAATGATGCAAGACGTCCTTTAAATATTACCAAAAATGTTATTTGTTAATTGCCTTATTGTTTTCCTGTGTTCTCATTAACTTTTTTATGCGATTTTGGATATATTTTATATAGCTGTTTCAAAGTTATGCGGTTTTTAAATCACATGGAACGCATCATCACTTTTTCTATGTAAGTCATAACTTTTTTTGTGCGATTTTCCATGGAACACATCTACCGCACAAAAAATGTTTGAGTGTATTTGAATTTATCAACGTAAAAAACACTTCCAAACGCCTCAATTTTAGCCTTCTGACAGTTCGTGCGGCACCCACTTATCCAGCATTTTTATCTTTCTTATTTCGAATTATTCATTCACAAATCGATCTTTCTTCGAATGCTCAGTTAATATTTCCATCTCATTACACTACATAGTGTGAATGTATGACACAGACGAAATGGATGTAACCCCTTCCTGTGAATGGATATTGAAGAGGCCTATAGTTCTGTAGTGGACTGTTAGTGGCTGCACTATGATGATGATGATGACACTACATAGTGTCCCAATTTGAACTTATGCAAAATGCTAGCAGATATTTTTTGGTTGACGTCATTTATTATCTTTGTCAATTTTAAATAGTTGAACTTGTAACTTTCTCAATTACGGTGGACATTTGACCAATTGGAAAACGAGATCAGCACGTCCCCAGACAAAGAAATCTAGTGGTATCAGGTTTGGACACTATGCGAGCCACAGAATAAGGTGCGACTCCATACAAAGAAATCCACTGGTGTCAAATCTGGAGACCATGCGAGCCACGGAATAGGGCCGCCAAAAGAATTAATTTACATGCAAAATCCAGCAATACACCCCTAACTCCTTAAAAAGCCGTGTCGCTCCACAATTTATAGGATGTCCTGTATATAAAATATTAGAATATTCGAATTTTATACCAATATTTGAGACCTCTAGTCCTGAATGAGTCGGAGTATGTAAAAACAATTATTGATGCATTTTAAAATTGAATATATTATATAGCTAGTATTAGTTTATTAACAGCGGATTTTAATATCCTTTTAGTGTAAGTAGAAATTCTTCTTTGCAGTAGAAATTGCACGAGGAAAGAGCAAAGTAAGGACGTTTTTTACAAAAGAGGTTTTATTCGATGGCCTTTTATTAACTATATTATGAACACTCTCAAAGAGCCCTATGTTGGATAAAAGTCTTTGGTCATGAGAGCTTAATATTACCAAGCTAATGAATACAATTTTAATTAAAATCATAGTTCTACATTATCATCATAATGTGTCCAGTTATGCTGTGTAGTTGAAATAGAAAATGTAATTTTTAGCAAAATGTCCCTAATTTCGGTTGTAAATCAAGTTTTATGCCTCGCAGTAATACAGCAAAGTGAGCTAAAATGCATTCTAATTGTAACGTGACATTTTAATGTCGTTATTAAAAAAGCTCATTTTAAGCTCTGGAGTAATAAATTATCCAATAAGAATTCTCGCGACGGGTTATAATGGGAATATTTCATTACGAGGTAACCTTTTATATGCACTCAGCGTAACATTCAGGTCTGCACGAAACAATACTGGCACCTCATACGTATCATAAAATGTTGGACGTAATAAAACTGATTAACGAGGAAAAGCCTTCGAGCTCTCTGGCCAAAAGAGAAATCATGAAAAACGCCACGTTTAGTCGTCTCGTAAACAAAGCAATTAAATTAGATTTCATATTCTTGCACAGGTCGCCGGGTTCACATCAAGGAAATGCGCTTTTCACATTAAATTGCAGTCTCCGTCCAACAAAAGGTTGTTAATTGAACGATTCTGGCTTCATTTAATTAAGGACAAATTGAATTTATTGTCCTTTGGGATTGAAACTCTCAAACGGTTGGTGTTGGCAATATTTGCTGTAGGCAGGTATTTCTGCCTCCTGTAAATAGCCATTATGTCCATAATATTAACATAATAGTCTACATCGATTCGTTAAAAACTTATTAAAATAACAGAAGGTCAAATCAAAGATCTAGTAAACACACCCAAATATATTTTTACAATGAAAATATTACAGCGGAGGAAAAAAGCATCTATCCGCGGCCAAGACGATTGGTCGACTAGATTACGTTTTTTCTGTAATATTTCCTTTATGTTACTATTCCAATATCTGTTACAATCAAATTTTAATTATTCATAATGTTGAAAATTAAACGTTTATGTCAATATATAATATTTAAATAAATTTTGGATTAGTTAATGGATGATTACTGCAAAACCTTTCATAGCTTAAAATAATTTACCCGTCATAATATTTTTATATCATATGCAGAAAGTGTTGAAATATCACCACATTATTTTTGTAATCTCGAAATATTAATCTAAAGAATTAGTTTATATTCAGATAATGGAAATTTAGAAGAATATATCCGAACGCTGAAGATTTTAATTAATACAGCCTTTCAGCATCGAGTCAAGTTTTTTTACGCTGGAAAATGCCATAAGGGCACTCTTATGATTTTATGAAGGATATAAGATAAATAAAATACAGTGAAAAGCTCTCGAACGTCATAAAAATGTATTTCCCGAGTCGGAGTAAAATCAGTAAACGTATATGATGGTATTATTGCGCTCCATAATGGAAGCTCAGATAATATGAAATTCCCATGGCGGCAGGTTCCACATAGATCCTTAGCACCTTCGCACGTTATTTAAATTGAAAGAAGCCCATTTTATCATCAGCAGAAGCTATCATGACAGCATGACGCATTCAAAACCCTTTCGCTGCAAAAAAGGTTCCATTTATTTCCCTCATATTCCCACTCGCCATTGTGCCCGGTTTCAAGCAAATTTCAGCCCACTTGCATATACACACAAAATGTGTTTACCACACATGCAGAGTATTGTACACACGCTTAAACACACCCCCGTACGTGCCCTATTTATGGCCTCCCCTTTTAATAATAAATTACATCATACCAACGGGTGAAGGTTTAATATTTGTGCCAAGCGAGCCTGTATGTACTGCTGAGCCACCATCTAATGCAACTATTACATTTACATACAACTATTTATGTTCGGGTACTTGTCTGCTTATATTTTAATACTTACCCATTACAGATGTACAGACTATAAATGAAATCCTCAAAAGGAAATCCTTTCAGCTGTGAGACCAAAATATCACAGAAAATCTATTTGATGTCATATTACAACTTTCAGCCTTATTAATGAAATGTAATATATACCGCTGGTAGCCTAATTAATTCCTCAGTTCACATATCATACAAATGATGATACCAATTGTCAAATTTTAAAGCTATTTCTAATAATCAAAGACATATTTTAATATGGAAAATATGTTGAGATGATCTTTAACAAAATATTAATGGTATGTATCATCATGGTCATATAATAATTTAGTTTTATACACCTTACCATACGTTTGATATTTAAAAAATAGCATTATTGTGTTATATGAGACAATAAATAATACACAAAAATATTTTTTCTAAATAATTTAAAAAAATAATGGCCAATGAAGAAGGCCAATTATTAATGTGAAGATTTATTAATAATAAACATTAAACAAGGATAAAAAATTTGATTAAAATCAATAGCTCAATCTTTGTCCGTTTCAGCGATCCGAAAAGTGGACCAGTTAGACACAGACCTTATAGCAGCTCCCTCTTCGTTTAAGACTCTTAGGGATCTCTATAAAAGCTATGGAGATAAATCTATTTTCGGAGCCTTTTACGATCTATACTCGATCACATATGGTCGTGATCGAAACTCATTTTTCCATATATACGTATTTATATATATCGTATTTTACGGACTATAAGACGCATTTTTTTTGAAAAATTGCATGCAAATTTCCAGTGTTTAATTTAAAATTCTTGCCAAAATAGCTAGCGAGGATAGGAGGGATTGGACTCTTTGTACTTCAAAATGTTCTTTCCAGTAAAATCAACAAGGTTCTCTAGAGTATTTTTTCACTATTTCCTGAGGAAACCTACTCTATATTTACAAATTTCCCATATTCTTTATCGAGACGGTCGCTAAAGTACCCTTTAACTAGTTTATCCAAGTGGCTCGCTAAGTGAGCCTTCTAAATGAAACTTGCAGCTACCTTCAATATCGAGTGAATGAGGAGGTGAATGTATGACACAGACGAATTGTATGTAACCCCTTCTTGTGAATGTATATTGAAGAGTTCCTAGTTCTGCAGTGGACTGTTTGTAGCCGCACTATGATTATAAATACAGGATGTTTTGCACAGTATAAAGAAAAATAATTATGAGCTTTTAAAGTCACCAAAAACATGCAAATGAATGAGAAACATCAACTTCTAAATTCTTTGAATGAAAAACTAACAACTTTTTGGAAAATAAATTAAATTTTTCACGTTTCTAGACGAAGAAATCCATTGGTGTCAGGTCTGGAGACCGTGCGAGCCACGAAATAGGGTTCTTTCCTTGACAAAGAAATCCAGTGGTGTCAGATCTGGAAACCGTTCGAGCCACGGAATAGGGCATGTACCCAGGAAAATAAATTTAGTGGTATTGGGTTTAAAGATCTATTGCTTTTCAGATATAGTTCAATTAAGATAAGGTTAATTATATAAGAATTTTTAGATAGTACGTAGCGAAATAATCATGATTCAAATCATTCATTACTTCAAAGGTCCTGCCCTAATTTATTAATACCGGGACTTTAAACCGAAAAGAAACCGATAAGTGGTAAAACCGTTATTTTTCCCGGAACTGATATAAATGTCTGGAACGTAACCGAAACCAAAACCGAAATGAAAAAATAACGGTTCGAAGTCCTGATTAATACGTTTTCAGATATGGGAAAGCAATATAAATTTGGATCGATACAATCGTAAATGAAAGTAAATGATGTTGATATTCTATTGGGGATTTATTTAAATAAGTAAGTCTTTAATTGTGAAAAAATTCTAGTCAAATATGTTTTTTTTTAAATTTGAAATTCTGAGCATCAGCGACGTTATCCATTGTATTCTGTAGCTTCACAAACAACTCTCAAATGGGTCGCTTTAAATAAAGCAACTTTTTGTATAAAAATGAAGTCAGTGCAACACAAAACGAGATTAAATTCACAGATGTGTATTCATATAGCGGTGTGAATTTATCATAGTCATGAGGATGTCAAAAGTCGGAGTCGTTGAAGGGTGAAAGGCGGTTTTCTCACCGTCAGCCTGGCCAGCTCGAGCCCAGGTCTTTGTTCTCGCTGATTAAGGGTAGGCAGGCTGTTAGTCGGACATAAAGCCGTTGCGAGCCAATAAAAATAAGATAGAGTGTTATTTGATTCGTAGCGTGTCTGCCGCACATTCGCTCTGATGGGATAATGAAGGACGCGCCTTCCTCTTTACGATGGAAATTAATTCAATAAAGTACAATTCTGAGTTCTACCTAATGACGCACTCGTTTACTTGGGGGCAAAGTGGACATTAAGGCTGAGATAAAGAAACACATTAACGTTTTATTACATTAATATATTTATAAGGGCGCAACGTATCCACGTATTCCGGGATGCTTTTACTTTCGTGTGTCGGGAGATAGCGATCCGAGCCTTATCAAAAACACATATATCACCTGGCCTGAATCTTAGCTTACAGCCACTGTATATGAATACACACACCTTATTTACAATCTTGATTTATAATGGTGATTCATTTAAGCCATTTAGTGTCACGCCTTTGAGCGAGAGATTTTCTTAGTTCATCGTTTTTATTCAACGCAAATTTGCCGTGCGCACTTTATAATTCAATAAAATCGCGGAAATACTGTATGAAAAAGTACGTTTGATGACGATACTAGAGACTGAACGAATAAAAACAGTGGGGGAATGTTTGTCTCTCCATTGCCACAGGCGATTGTGTGCCACCAACTAGCTATGAGGGTGCAAAAAGTCCACCAAGCAAAGGCAAAGGGGTGGCTGAAACAAACCGATTCAATTCTATGCCTTTTTTTTACACACAAGTCCTCTTAAAGTCGTTTTTTAAAATAAAAAAAACACGTATTCACATTTATTTTTGAATTTATTAAAGTGTGAGCTTCCATCTCACTAGGACTCGTTTTCTTTGTGGCGTGCTTACTAAAACCATAACAAAAAACCACCGCTGAGAGTAGATCCCAAGGCAAAGGCTTTAGTACAGCAGGCTCCGTTCATTCAGCATAGCTTCGGCTTACAGCAGATTCAATTCTTTCTAAAAGGAGCTTGATTTTTTTATAACCTACAGCTACTTATCCGGCATAGGTGACGTTAAAATATTGCTCGAAATGAAACCAACAAACTGATGAATTTTCATTCTACTCTTATGCAAATTTCCGACAGGTGCTGAGAGTTAATAACAGCTTTATTTTTATGCTTAGTTAATTATTATGAAACTTTGTTCTACGCTGCACTACTATATAATAAACTCGCCTAAAGTAGTTTGTTATTCAATATATTTTGCATGTAATAATAGCACCCAGATTATTATAGGCGAGATCAAAATTTAAGATGATAAGATATTTATGAGACGTTGATGAGGATAGAAGTTCCTCTGGCGCCGAAGCCACGCAGTCTAATCGGGAAGCCATGGACATGTACGGCGAAATATTAGCAGAATAAATTTAAAAAATAATAATGTAAACATTAACTTTTTTCGGTTATGATATTGTTGCGTGGACCAAAATGTTCTGTTATCGACAGTTTGATCGGATTTAAGCTGGCCATACTTTTTTATAATTAAGACACGCCCGGATTATAAATAAGTAAGGAGTGAAGAAATAGCCTTGGGATAAGGACGATATACATTTTAGTCCCGCGACAGATCGCCGCCTCGGATGGAGGCCACGTGCCTCGTGATTATCGCCAATTTGCGACATAGTAGGCTATAACTTGGTATCCCAAATCCTTATCTGGAGCTCTTTTTTGGCGTCACCCAACTTATCCTGATCGTCATCGTAGAGGATTAAAGAACCCGCCCTCTTCCGTTGTTAAGAGCTCGTCCACCGTCGATCGGTCTTCGAGGCCGGAGTGCGTGGCGCTCCGGCGCTGTGCGTGACCTGCGGTGCGGTCTTCGAGACCGAATAACGTTACGGTCGGCAGCCGCGACAGCGGCGAATGTGACAGCACGGGGGCTTGCGAAGTCGGTAGCACCTCCTGGGCTGTTACAATATCATAAATGTTATTGGGTGCAAGTGATTTTTAAATTTGATTTTGTTGATTTTTATTACAAAAATCCAAAACACACTATAATTTATATAACGTATTTTTTTAAAACTTACCGCAAGGTGTTCGAATGATGACCCACATTATAGAAAAACACAGTCGATCGACTTTGCTGTGGGAAGATGTGTTCTTTTCGCCGGCATCACTTAACATGTTATCTAGCAGTTGGAGTCTCTCTTTCAGAAAATGAAGATTTTGGAACATTTTTCTACGAATTAAATATTTTAATGTTACGGTTTCTAACTGTCTTTTGCATGCTGTTAAATTACGATATTAAAATTTGAGTTCTATTGTATATTGTGTTGCGAATTTTTAGATGCTGTTAAGTGGAAGAAACACTATTTTTACATTTGGATGCTTTAAATTTGGATTACTTGAATGGTTGTAACTTGCACTAGTGTTAATTTTAGATTTTTTTAATGAGCATTTGCATAAAAAAAGCTTTGTGCTTTATAAAAAAATGATGGATGGGTTCTATTATTTTTGAAAACCGCATAACTTCAAAATCGCATAAAAAAATCCGCATAAAAACAGACCCAAGTGTATATATTCCAGAAAAAACAATGCAAATCCGCTCAAATTTTCATTCTACTTCTATAATATAGGCTATGTACAATATTTTTGAAATTTTCAATAATTTTAGCTATACTGTTTGTTCAAGATTTTTTGAATTTAATAAATGAATGTAATCATTCAATAATTTAAGCTTTATATGACAATGTATATACGTAGTATAGCCACAGATTTACATGAATTCATTAGAATTTTATATCGGTATAAAAGTCAGAAAATTGCTTTAAAGGCTCCGTGCGCTGAACACCTTTAATTAAAAAAAACAGAGGGTTGTTAATAACTTTCCAGGAGCGTTTGTGTTCATATGCAGGATTTTTACTCGATGCATGCAACATAGAATATTGCCTCTCATAATTCATATTGTCCAATATAAAAATGTAATATTCAGTGATGGGGCGGATGCATAATTTATTGAGCAGTGGTATTAATATGGGCTATTAGCTTCTTCTTCCCCTCGGTTTTTTTTTGTGGTACATGTACTCAATAAAAAGAAAACTCTTTGGTGAAATTGCTAACTTGGATGATATGAAAAAGTTTTAAATATACACCCATGGCTCGGTTGAGATCAATTAAATATGTACTCATGTTATACGGGCTAAATGTCGAATTGTTTTCCATTCGGTCGTTAAGCGCATGTATTTCTTTCTATCTCGGCCGGCATTAACATTGGCCGGTTTCATAATAAAATCTCATTCCCATAGGAAGAGCAAACATTAGCAGGAAACTATGTTAACATCGTCGAAGAAACATCATTCAGTATACTTTGCACCTTGAAAACAATGGGGTGCAGCTCTGTCCGCTCGGAAGTGAGGCGCACTTCTGCCTTTCGTATGTCTACATCCGGAACTCCCACGGGAAGCTTCCGGAAAAAACAACATCAACCCATTTGTTCCAGTCCATGACGTATGATTCCCGCCTGTGTTTTTAATGATGGTAAAACAAAGCCACCTTCGGCGATATTTTCGTTTTTGTACTTTAACTATCGTTATGTTATTTTATGCAAAGATTAAGTTCATTATACAGGGACTTTTGCACATGGACCAAAAATTTTTTTCTGGGAGATTAGTGGTTTTGTTTGCTACGTTTCACACATAGAGCCTATGTCCTAAGTATCAGGATTGTCGAAATAGATTTTTTTTAACATTTTGAAAAATACCCAAAATTTCACCTTTAAATCGTCATAACTTTTATATCTGTACTTATAATAACACGAAATAACTGTTTTTATATTTTGAAATATAATTAGGATTTCTTTTGTGGGCACATCTGTTGTGTACATTAATTATTTTGCACGTCTCTAGACATAGAAATTTAGTGGTGTCAGGTCTGAAAACATGCGAGCCACGGAATAGGGCACGTCCCCAGGCAAAGAAAACCAATGGTGTCAGGTCTGGAGACCGTGCGAGTCACGGAATAGGACACGCCCCTAGGCAAAGAAATCTAGTGTTTTCAGGGTAGGAGGTCGTGTAAGCCACGAAAAGGACACGTATTCAGCCAAAGAAATCCAGTGGTGTCAGGTCTGGAGAATGTTCAAAATGTTAAAAAACAATCCATTTAAACAACTCTGATACTTGAAACATAAGGCTCATGTGTGAAGCGTAACAAAAGACCCCCTTTACAGCGATATGTTCAAGATGTTTTTATTAAATTTATTTATAAAATTTGTTCAAATTAGCCACTTCTTCAAGCACTAAACTTTTTTCTTAGTTCAACTGTAATTATCTGAAGTAGTATTTTTTTCTTTCACTTTTGCAAAGGCGGACTTCAGTTAGGTTTTTTTGTGGGCACCTCTGTCGTACAAATTAATTATTTTGGCAGCCTTATTCCGTGGCTCGTACAGTCACCAGATCTGACACCACTGGATTTATTTGCCCGGGGATGTGCTCTATTTCGTTGGTCGCACAGTCTCCAGATCTGACGCCAGTGTATTTCTTTGTCTATGAACGTGCAATATACAAATTTCTGTGTTTTTTGCTTTAACTGAGAAAAAATATATAAAATAGCTTATTGATGACGTTTCGCCAAAAAAATTCTGATTGTATGTTGAAAAAGTCGGTGACCCAGTTTTTAGGTTCTTCATCGTTGACGAAGGCTACGACCCTCATTTGATTGGATATGGAGCAGAAAAGATGATAATCCATTGGTGATAAGTCCGGAAAGTATGACGAATGTGATAGACTCATTCGAGACTATTTGAAGCCTTCTCAACGATGTTTACGGTGTATGAGCGCACATTATCGTGAAGAAGGACGATTTGAACAGGAAAACTAGGAGACAAATTATTTAAATTAAGCTAATGAATTGAAGATGATTAGCGATGATCTTGGAGGCAAAATCTATCTTTCTGGCTAACTCTCCTGTTATTTGATCCTTCAGAAATATCTTCATCGAAATTGAAAGGTCATCCTAAGCGAAATGCGTTGCCAAGGTCTAAAATGTCATTTTTGAACTTATGATCTTGGACAATGCAATCAATTTCTGATAACTACAGACCCATTGCAATCGCCACCATCTTGGCCAAACTGCTGGAAAAAATTGTGCACGGGAAGCTAAAAGCCTACCTTTACACCGACGATGCACAGTTTGGTTTTAAATCAAACACTTCTACCAGTTTGGCCATCTACACGCTCAAGCAAGTCATCAGGTATTACACCAGCAGAAGGACTGTTGTCTATGCTTGCTTTCTCGACCTTAGCAAGGCATTTGATCGCGTCGATCGAAGTCTACTTTGGGATAAACTTTTGAAGAGAGGAGCCCCTTCTACTCTGGTCGATCTGTTGGCCAGTTGGTATCGAGGGCAGCGCTATTCGGTTCGCTGGGATGGTCTTCTGTCGAGTTCTTTCAGCACTGGGTGCGGAGTCAGACAGGGTGGCTCTATGTCGCCAGACCTCTTCAACCTGTACATGGACGAGCTCTCCGCGGCACTCAGAGAGACCGCAGTGGGCTGCCAGGTGGGTGGAAGGAGCATCAACCATATCTTTTATGCTGATGACATGGTGCTGTTGGCGCCCTCAATCAAGGCACTGAGAACGCTATTGGACGTCTGCGTGGACTACACCATCACACACAAATTGACATTCAATATATCGAAGTCAGTGGTGATGGTGTTCCGAGACGGGAAGGCCCCGGATCACGTCCCTCCTGTATCCATCGAGGGAAATGAACTCAACGTAGTTCGGGAGGTTAAATATCTCGGGCATATCTTCAACGACAATCTCAGCGATGATGCCGATATAGACAGGCAAAGAAGAGCCATGTGCATGCGGGGAAACATGTTGGCGCGACGCTTCTTTAAATGCAGCGATGCAGTCAAGCGTCAGCTTTTCCTAACGTATTGCACGTCCATGTACACGGGAGAACTTTGGACACAGTTCCGGCAGAGCAGCATGCGACAGCTACGGGTGCAATATAACAATTGTTATAGAGCACTATTCGGGCTGCCCAGGAGTTGTAGTGCATCGGGAATGTTCCTCTACGGGCGCATTCCCCAACTCGAGGCGCTCCTTCGTAGAGCTGCAGTGTCTATGAAGTGCCGCGTCTTCTCTTCAGGAAACGCCTTAGTGAGATCAGCATCGATCGACCTCGCCTCTATCTTATTTAAGAGGTGGATAGGGTTAATATTTAGGCCCCCCTAATTATCTTCTTAATTCTTATATTATTATTATTCTTTAATTTTTTAATTGCTAATGTTTTATTTTTTTTTATTATTATATATATATATTTATGCATATTTTTATTTTGTTTTTCTAAAAATTTGATTATTCTTTTATTTATCGTTATTAATTTTTATTTTTTATGATTAATTTCATTTATATTTATTTTATATTTTTTATTATTTTTATTATATTTATATGTATTTTATTTTATTTTTTTTTATCTTTATTTTATTTTATATTTATCTTTTTATTTTTACATTATTTTTTTTTTTACATTGTATTTCATTTCACTTGTTTTTATGTAATATGGCGTAAGCTGTGAATAAATTTCTAAATAAATAAATAAATAAATTCCCGGTAAAGTTTTGAAAACCAATCTTAAGCAATCCTCGTATCTACTCTATTCACACCATAAATATCGCAAGCTGCTTCCTTGGCTTTTTGACCCCGATAAAAGATGAAATATATCAACAAATGTCAAAAATTAGTGACATTTGCTATATAATAAGAAATTACTAACGTTACTACTCGATATATTTAAGATGCATTCAGGAATTAGATCGCTATACACTTGGCATGTAATTTTATTTTACCCACAGGATACATCAGTACATATGTATATTGATTTAAGCATTCATCCAAGCCAATTCTGATTCAATTCCAGCAGCAGAAGATACCATATGGTATATCGAGGGTGCAAAATTTTGTTTCATTAACACCAGAGACATCCTATACGAATCCTTCAGGTTGATTTATTACAATCGAAAGACATTCAAATCATAAATTCGAATCGTTTTATTTTGTCTTTATCAATTTTTCCATCAGTAAGGGTTCGTACGCGTGGTTAATAATTCAGATGAATTCGGTTTTCTTCGGCCTAGAAGTATGGGGGTTGGACTATGCTTCTTTATTCATCATTTTTGTCGGCAAATGAGACTTCCGCTGAAGTTTAAACATTTGTTCCGGTGGTTTTGAATAATGGGCGTGCAACTCATTTGCTCCCCTTCAAATGAGTCCAGGAGGAGGTCGCTGCACCTCCGGCTGGAATACAAAGAAATCTGAATTATTTATTGTTACCCGTTTACCTTTCCACAGTTTCGTTTTGAATTATTCTCGTCGTCGTTTTTATGCTTTTTGCAGGAGTGTGGATATTGGTATCATCTACTTTTTGTAGGAGTAGAGTTTGGCTCATACATTACGAAGCAGGCATATTTTAGAGGGGGAGACGTCTGAATTTCACAATTTATAGATGAGAGAAAAACAATGGTTTGGTTCCGCGGGCGGGGAAATGTGATTCATTATTCATCCGGCGGAAGAAGATCGCGAAACGGATTCAAAGACAACGGTTTCCAATCCGAAATTGGATGGCAATATTGACGCGTTTGTTTGCCTTTCATATTTACCCCAAATTATGGAACTGCTGTAAAAACCGTCACAATAGTCGCGAGAAGCAAGCGTTACTTCTGCTTTTTCCATACCGAGTGCTATATAATATTCTGTTTGAATAGCAGAGTCAAAATTGACAGCCTGGAATACTCGAGAAATTTCATCATAAATAGACTTGTTGTTTGACCTTCCCAGTCTGCAAACAAGACTACGTCGTCAATAAAACTAAACCACATGAACTAAATTCTATACATTTTTGGAACCAAAAATATTTCTAAAGCAATTTTAAATTTGGATAGAACTGTCTTATCAAATATACTCGGCTCTTGTACAGTCACATGGTTGCACAAAAACATAATATTCAATTCAAAATTATGTTGTTGAAAATAAAATATGAGAATTTAATTATATATACCGTATTTATTTAATAAACCATGGTGTTTTGCATATGGACCGACAATTTTTTTGGCGTTAGGGGGGTGTTTTGCTACGTTTCACACATAGCCCCTATGTCCTAAGTGTCAGGGTTGTCAAAATAAAAAAAATTCCAACATTTTGAAAAAATAACCAAAATTTCATTTTTAAATCATCATAACTTTTTAATCTGTAGTCGTAATAGCACAAAATAAATGTTTTTATATTTTGAAATATATATTTGATCTAAATAAATCATTATTTTATACAATTATATTAAAAAAAGCCTGGTTGTGAGCTTCCAAAGTCACAAAAAATGTGCAAAGGAATGAGAAATATCAACATTTACATTATCTAAACAAATACCGTATTTAGAAATCCAGTGGTGTCAGGTCTGAAGACCGTGCAAATCAGGAAATAGGACACGTTCCCAGACAAAGTAATCCAGTAGTGTCAGATCGGGAGACCGCACGAGCCACGGAATAGAGTACATCCCCAGACAAAAAAATATAGTGGTGTCAGGTCGGCAGATCGTGCGAGCCATCGAATAGGATACGTCCACAGACAAAAAAATTCAGTGGTGTCAGGTCTGGAAACCGTGCGAACATTAATTTCTTGCCTACTTTCAGCATATAAACTTAATAAATATTTCATTATAATTGCCTTTTATAATTCTTCAATGAGTTTTAGATTTTTTTCCATCAAAGGATCATTTTCTACGAAGAATATTCTAATTTATTAGCCAATTCTATGCCTTCATTTATTAAGGCAGATTCTATTTAGTCTTCTACCAAGATGATAAGAGATTTCTCCACCTTTTCTATTATTACTGGGCGTGTACGAACAATATAATTTACACTGATGGATGATCCTGCCAAAATGTCCCGCACTAATTGTTGCTTCATTAAAATTCAAACTTTTGGTAATAGACGATGGTCGTTCAGAAGGAACGTTCATATCATACATTCGGTGTTTTTTTTTTTATAAAAGCCATATAACATCGAAGACGTGTATTTTATACTTTTACTGTAAGTTTTCTGTAATCTAGTCAATGATATTGAGCCGTCTTTAAGCATCTTATGCACATATCTTAAATTCTGTCGTTATTTTTGTAGTTACCTATGGATAATAAAAGGGGATTGGGATTAAAAGCAATTTTTAGTACATTTTTTCTGAACGACTTGCATATTTGATGTTTGATTGGAATGCATTGCTTCAGACGGGTGCGGCGTAATTGAACGTTGGACGAATGACTGTCTTAAACAGTAGGAGCTTGTTATTGGTCGTTAGAGCATTCCGTCTACGGTATATGGAGTCCCTAGAGTCACCAGCCCTTAGGCTTTCGTCGAAGAGACGTGCCTCCCCATCTTTGCTTCACGTCCAGATTGACTCATAGATATCTCATGTAGGGTTTCCAGGAAATCTGGCGAGCTCCGATGTGGATCGATCGATTTTAGTAGCTATTTGAAGATGCTGTTTTTTAGAATGTCATTTAAGAATATGCTGAACAGGTGGAGTACAAGGATGCTTCCCTGTGAGACTCTCTCAGTGATAGGGGATGGAGATGATTTAATATTGTTGAGCGCAACTAGAAAGAATCTTCTGGTGGGACAAGTTTTGTGAGATATTTTTTGGAATTAAAGTATTATACAAGACCGAATCGAAGACCTTTTCATTGTCAAAGAACAACAAGTTGGTGTTCCTCATCATGTTGAAATTTTTCAAAATATGTTCGCCCAGTCTATCCCATTTAATAACATGTTTGATTCTTACCAATTTAAGCGTTCTCACAGAATAAGCAGACAGATAAATTCATGAATATATCACAATAATTTGATAATATAAAGCACATCCTAATCATTTTGTGGTGTTGAAATTAATTACGCCACTCTTAACTATATTTTTAACCAGATTGATTTCTTGGAGTATTTATTTTTATAGCGATGGGGCTCCGCAGTCCCGAAACGGACTCGCAGCCTACGTGACGGAAATCCGTATTTTGCCTCCGTGGAAGTTTTTATATGATTCAAAAATAATTGCGAATTATTCCCACGCTACAATACCTTTGTCAATTCCAAATACTTGTATAATCTTATACAATATTCTGGCTCAAATTCGGAAAGTTGATATGTTACAACCCAATATAATAAATATCGCCCATAAAAAAAATATGATAAACCGAATGCTTGGTATTGTTTCAACGCACAATATTTTACATCCGGACGGATTAGATTTATTTGAAAAATAACGAGGAAGAGTAAAAGATGGGCGATACAATTGCTCGGAGTGTTTCATAAATCTGTATGCAAATTATTCGGAAAAAAATTTAGAGGCAAGGGTTTGGGCAACAACTGCCATAAATAACGGCGATTATTGCGACGTCGCACTTCGAGAGCATGTTTTGTCAGAAAAACACAAATCCGGATGGCATTAACATACAAATCGAGTTATGCAAACACCAGGTTCGGGGGGGTGGTCGGAAAATTATATCACCCCGAAAATAATGATATACACACACGGCAGAGTTACTTTAAAATAAATAAAAGACTGACTTTCATACGGGACCAGACCATAAGTGCTCCACTTGGGTATTTGCTCAGAGACAATTGTTTGCCAGCCTCTTGTTTATCTTCAGACAATTGTTGACAAAATTCGTTCACGTAATATTCTTTAAGAGGATTACCCCCATATCAAGAAGCTGCCACAATAGTTATGAAACAGGATTAGCCCCCTTATCCATTTGTTCTATTAGCTCTACATATTACTTTATTACAACCTCTCAAAGAGCACTTAATTCTTTCCAAAATAAAAGTACATTTATAAAGCACATAATCCGTATAGCAATATGAAATAATAGAGAAATTTCAGCTGTGCATGAAATACTAAAATGAAATAAATCCCGGCGCAAAAGCAAACAGCCTCGTATGCTCGTGCAGAAAAGCTCAAATGGAGCTAGGATAAGTGGTATTGAAAATTATTCAATTTGGCAATTCTGATAATTGAGTTTGCTGTACAACTGGGTTTTAGCTCAATAGAGTGTAATCGGAAAAAAGAATTGAGTTCAACGATTTCAATCCGTTCCGTTTTTTATATTTTAATTGCAGACATTTTTGGTATTGTTGTATTAAGACATTTTTTTGATTTAAAACACGTTTAGTTATATCGGATTAACAATTTACATTAATTAATTATTCGAAATTTAATAATAAAATAATGATAGTATAAGCTATTGGTTTACATTTAACATGTTGCAATCCGGTAACGCATTTTCAAGCGTTATGAATACAAATTAACTTTAGCATATAATAATTGAAATTTGATTATTTTTGATATTTTTTCAATTCAAAAATTGTAAAATATTCATGAAATTATGATTGTTATTCACAATTTATAAAATCACACAGTTAGAATATAAAAAATGAAAAATCGTTTTTTTGTTTTTTTTTTATGCGGTAGATCCATTCCGCGGAAAATCGCACAAAAAAACGACTTATATAGAAAAAGTGAAGATGCGTTCCATGGAATTTAAAAACCGCATAACTTTGAAACAGCTTTATAAAATATATCCAAAATCGCACAAAAAAAGTAAATAAAAATCAAGAAAATTTTAAGAATGTCTCAAATGCCAGACATCCACTAGAGAAATATTAATTATTTTAATTACAAACTGTCATCGCTGTATGATAATTTTCGTTGCGATTGACTCAAATTCGATATGACTCAAAATCGCTCTTTTCTTCGCAAGAAATTGTATACCCAGTGTCAATGTCATCATTTTTCTATGTAGATTTTCACTTTCCAACAATAAAATTCATAATTAGTAAAGATTTCACTATAGTCCCTAACTCAAAAAAAAAAATCTCAAAATGACGACTGTTAAAAAAAAATCAGTCAAGTCATTTTTTTTTAAATAGTTAAAAAAATTAATTATGACACTCCCAAATTATATTTTTTTCCTAATTTCGGTTATTGTTTATGATGTATTTTAAAAAACTGAAACATTGGAAAAATGCAAAAAAAAAGAAATCAATTTTTTCAAAAATCTAAATCAGAACAAAAGGCGTGGTCGTAATTCAGCGATAGAAGATGCAATGTGATGCACTGTCCCAATTTTTTTTCCAAAATTCGGTTAGTGTTGATGATTTATGTCCTTTTTTACCCAAAATATTTTGATACGTACTCTTTATGAAATAATAAAAAAAACCGCATAACTTCGAAATCGCACAAAAAGAGGTTTCTTATTTCAGGAATAACTAATAAGCGTCTCAAAGGCTACTGAAACAGATAAAAACAAAAAAATGTATAAATGTGCTCATTTATTATGCATGTTTAGGGATGCCACGATATAACATTTTTATTAAAATAGTGTTTTTTTTTCCTAAATACATCCAAACATTATGATCGTTCATGCGGTATCTGAATTTGCATTCATTGTTGCTTATTTATTTTAAAATTAATACTAGCATTCTGGATTAAAATAATTAGTCTGTGATATTTCTTCAATCCATGATTATATTTTTTTAAGAGAAAATCTATGATACTAATATTATTTCAAAAGATATTTTAAAAAATAAATAAATTCTGCCAATATGTCATATATAGAGATCGGGCCAAATCTGGATCGTTATGATTTATTGGAAATATTAATACTTTAATAATTTATGTTTCATATGGTTTTAGGTGATTTTGCTCATATTTCTGTACACCCATTTTATGCATTTGATTCAATATAATTCGTCTTTAAATTTAATATATTGAATTATATATATTTTTGGCAAATATTAGGGTTATTGAAAACTATTCGCTAATATTTGACTTTTGAGAGTTCCTATGGAAATACAAACACACCTGGAAAAATTGATTTAACTTATATTTTCAATATGATCTTAAAAATTTTGCAATTCTATTGAACAAAAGCAAATCTCTGGAAAGTAAGAGTTCTGCAGATCGTTCAGTTTGATATTATAACTGTAGTTTGCATAATAGATTGATTGTATTTAGTTGAGAATTTAATGGGTAATTATCGTTTTGAAAGATTCTTCTTCTATGCTTATGTAGCTAATACGAATTTAAAGCTCGCTAGATTATCGATTTAAATACTTCCAGATATATCCTTAGACACACATACACAGTTTAGTCCTTTGATTGATGAAAAGGAAAGGCAATCAGATGAAACGACAAAGAAATAAAATGGAAACACGGCCATCACATCAAAAGCGAAATTTCCATTCGGAATGATAGCCATCAAATAAAAATATTTTCATTATTTTGCAGGATAATTTAAAATGGATTAAATTGTGATTTAGTGTTAAGTCAGCGCTCGGCAGTGCTTATTCAAGCCTGTTATTAAACGACTCTTGGTCCGTTAGTCTCCTAAATAAGGATTTAAACTTTTTCATTAAACACTTTATTTATTTAACACCCCCAAAAATAATGTCGGCCATTTGCAATTAAAGCCTTTCAAAAACACTCGGAATAAATGAAAAAATAAGACAAAGTTCGGAATGGGATAAAACTTTTAATTGAGCCAAAATTTAATTGCTTTCTAGGTTCAAAAACAACAACAACAACAACTCTCCCTCTGCTTTACATCTGCGAACGTTTTCGTTGTTACTATCATAACTTCATATTTCGATAATTATTTATTTACGAATCGAAACGCTGGATACTTTTCATGGGCGTATACTATGAAATTAGTATTTAATTAATTTTGGCATCCAGTTTTAAAATGCTCGCAAATGAGATTTAAAAAAAACACTCCCAACAGGAGGATTTTTTAAATTAGCATGATTTCTATTGTCGCAACAATGACGCCAAATAGTTTTTGGCGACTGGCTGGAACCAAAAAGCTTTCAACTTTTATTTTGATACAAGCCAGTTGTCGACAATCATGAATCGTATTTTTATTTAATACATTTGATCTTGATTTAAATATTTATAAAGCTATTTTTTCATGAGGTTTATTAAATGAGCTTGTGTTTTATTCTAATTAAATAAAAAATATTAATATTTTTAAATATAATATAATCCATCTTGCTTCAAAATCATATCCATATCCATATGATTTATAGTAAATTTTAAATTGCTATGAAACCATTAAATTCACTTATTATTATGGCTAAAAAAATTGACTAATTCTAAGAATTAGAAGTTGCCTATTACTGAGAAATCCAGCGAAATGCTTAAAAAAAATCAGAAAACTTTCTAGACATTGGGAAATGCCTTGAAAATCAAGTTCATGAATTCCAAAAGGCGGCAAGCAACTTTTCCTTGAGAAAATTAGAAAAAAATCAGAAAGTTCAGAAATTCGGACAGTTGAAAATGCCAGAAAAAGGCCCCTTTATGAAATTTCTTGATTCTTGTTTAGATATCAAGTTACATTTATATAGAAAATATTAGTATGCAAATGATAATGATGATGAATTGTTGGTCTGGGGGGGGGGGGGGTTTAACACTTATTTCCAAAGTTCGAATTGAAATTAAGATTGTAAGACGAAATATGGAAGATCATTCAAGAAATATGGAAATCATTATCTCAATCTATAGGGTGTTTTATTTTACACATGGACTGACAAAATTCTCTTGGTGGTTAAGGGGATCTTTTGCTACGTTTCACACGTAGACCTTATGTCCTAAGTGATAGGGTTGTTAAAATGGATTTTTTTAACATTGTGAACATTCTCCAGACCTGACACCACTGGATTTCTTTGGCTGGGTACGTGCCCTATTCCGTGACTCGCACGATCTCCAGACCTGAAACCAATGAATTTCTTTGTCTAGGGACGTGCAAAATAATTAATTTACACGACAGATGTGCCCAAAAAATAAATCCTTATTGAAATTTTGGAATAATCGTCTCCTTGCTACAATTAAAGGGGAAATGTTTCTTCAGACAACTACAGTTGATATACGAAAATAGTGAAGTATGTGAGTAAGAAGCAAAGATGGAGAATTTGAAAAAACTGGTAACTCTTCAAGTTTAATAACATATTGAATGATTTTTATAACATTAAAGCATATGATTGGAAAGGGTATAAACTAAAGTTTTTGTCACTTTGGAAGCTCAGAACTAAGTTTATTTAAACAAATTGCAATAAATAATGATTTGTTTAGATTAAATATAAAAACAGTTATTTTGCGCTATTATCTCCACAGATTAAAATGTTATAATTGATCGATTGTATAGTTTTTTTTAGGGAAATCGCCTTTGCCCTTTGAGGAAAATAGTACTTAAACACATTAAAGCCGTACCCGCGTTAACGCGTGATCCGACTGACGTAACTTTAACTTGAAAAAATGTCATATGAACTTGGTGTATATTTGAATTTATTTCTAGGGACGATAGCATACACATTTATCAACATTTTTATTATCCGCTGGCAAATATAGCAAATTGTTTAAATAAATGAAATGTCATAGAATACCTTCAATTCAAATATATTTTTTTTATATAGAACGATGAACAGATTGAATATCATTATTATGTTTAAATATATCAATGTCAATTTATTATTATATAGGTATCATTTAAATTTCATGTCGATCTATTAGTTGGCTTAAGAATTATATAAATTTTACGAAAGAAGTGTTGTGAGTTTTTTTTTAAATTTTATATGAATTAGTCTGGACTTTGGGCGAATTTTAGCGCAGAACATCTGGACTGTAAAGTGTTAATATCTGGAAAATTCTTGTAAATTTAATTATTTTGCCGTGGTGTAATAGAGATGGAAAAAGCTGAGGGGGTATATTGCGGAAACAATCATATCTTTTAATATTGTGAATGGATTGTACATTAGTAAAATTAAGTATGCTGTTGGTATACAGTTTTATAAATAAAACATCATCGTTAAATTTACGAGTGTTCTTTTCACCGAAGGGGTAAATTTCTCTTCATGAAAACGGCAAACACGTACCCGTATACGATTCCTCGACAAGATTGTAAAATTAGATTGAAACGAATCCACAGCTAGGCTCATCATTCTTCTTTAAATACGTTTCGCAGCATGCGGAGGCCTCGATATATTAAATTTTAATACAATTAGAATAACTTATGCGCGATGGTTCGTTACCTCTTTAATGTTGCTTAATACGAACATATGTGCGAGTAAAACGAAAAGCCTCATACACAGAATGCTTCTAACTAAATTAAATGAAAACATGCTGTTTGGCAAGAGAGCACAGCTTCACAAATGAAAATGAGTATTTGTGGGATTGTCATCGCCAAGTAAAAAGCCTTTGGACGAGCTCATGCGGCTTCAGATTCAGGTCATTTATGGAGTAATCCGCGTCGAAGCCTTTCAAACGCATTGCCATTTGCTACCACCCACTACGAACTAAGCCTCCATTTCCCTACATCTTTGAATAAGTTTAAAAATAAACGCAGATAAATACACCGCGTTGTATCCCGACGCCAAAGCGATTCTAATGAAAGCGAACCCACAGGATCCACGAAATAAAGCGTACTAAATTGTTATGTTTCCTCCCGTGAATTCAATTGAAGTAATATGATTCGATTACGCCCAAACGAAAAATATAAAGTCGGCGATGCTTCATAAATTAAGGGTTGGATAAATCAATTTTAAAACCGGCCAAAGGGAAGAAGCTGGAAAAAAATTAGAAAACCACTCTTCGATTTCACGGCGTAATGAAATAAAATTTTCAATCAAAACCTCTCCACATTTTTCAATCTATTTTCGCGTCGGTTATAGCGCTAAAAAGCCTAATGAAATTTCAATGAAACCCCATTAGGCTTAGTATCGTTTTTTGGGGGCGGAAATATTCGGACTAAATTACGAACTTTCGCGAAAATCAATTTCGCTTCGACGTATAAAACCACTTTCATATTTAAAGCGGGCACTTAGCATTTAATTATTATTTTTAATCGGCCCGATATTAAAATATTCATTTGATAATAAATATTAACTTGGCGCGTTTCGGTACCACTGATTCATTTTCGAAGATTAATAAAAGGCGAGTGGGGCGCTCTTGACTGAGGGATTAAAGGATATAAATTCCTTTAAATAATTTCCAAAAAGCTTTCAACGCATTATCGGGAGGGCCAATAACATTTCGACGTCAAGCGAAAAAATGTATTTAAATATCTGCGAAAATCTTGCGTCCCTTAATTAAAAATTTGAGGGTCGCTCAAAAAATTGCTCGAAATATTCCAATTTTGAATAAATTGCCATCTATACGATCGTATTTTTAGTATAAATTTGAGCTCGTCATTGAGTAATTTTCAATATGGAATTCAATTTTTTTTAGAAAGTTATTTTTTTTTTTGAAAAATTTCAACAACATTTGTAGCGAATCATTTAATTTCCTGGCAAATTTTAACATAATTCAAGCTAAATTTAATCACTTCTTAATTTGTTTATAATTTTTAGTATATTGTACGTCATGTATCCGTAGAAACTGGCAAATAACAAAAAATATGTTAGGTTTAATTATAAAATTTATCAGACCGTTAAATGTCTCGCAATTCCGCAAACGAATAATGATCATGCTAATATAAAAACCTTCTCGAATATACACCTAATAACTCACCAAAGTTTAATTCCAATCGGATGAACGGTATAAGAATGTATACCTAGCAAACCCCTCGTTTCGCGACACACATAGATTAATTTAATTAGGGATAAAATAAGAACTGATTAATAAAATGGCATACTTATAATGCATACAATTATGATTTAGTCTTGTTTCTTGAAGCTTATAATATAAATAAACGAAAAAAATCGATTGAAAAACGATAAACTTTATATAAACATATACAAAATATGGCTATTAAATATAGATATTGATCACTTATTTTAATTCGTCTGCTGTATTCTGTAAGAATATCTTCCAATAACTTAAAAATAACCAACTAAAGAGACTGTTTATCATTCAATTTTCAATACAATTCATATAATCTCAGTCTCGTTATTTAATAGCCATGCTTCGTATATATGAGATTCGTCATTAGTATCGGGAACGAAACATTTATGTTAGATAAAATTTCGGCAATTATAGATACACATCGTGCCATTATACAACATAAAATTAAAATCGTTTTATAATGATCTTGCTCAAGTTCAAAAACCAGTTACGTCCAATTAAATCATGTAATTTTGATATGCTTTTAAACGATGTAGCTATGCTTGTTTTCATTACTATGGAACTCAAATGTTTCAGTTGATGCTGATGATTATATTATATACGAATAACTTATAAATAATATATTCAATATGTAATTGGAACAATGATCGACGTCGAAACATACAAATATTTTCGGTCAACAAAGTTCATTCAATATTAATCGGGAACCGTCAGCCATTTCTATCCGGATGAAAAATTGCAGCCAGGAACGAACAGCACAAGCAAAATATTTATCAAACGAAAGTACATTTCCTGTATAAACTCCTATATATAATCCGATATAAAATATTTAATATGTTTTCCCCATTAAAATGACATTTTAGCAAAGTATTAATGATTTGTTGTTGAAAAAAGTATCTACATCATAGTAAATTTACACTAGTTGTTATTGAGTCTATTGAGTTGCTATTAAGATTTTAGTTTAAATCAATCAAATTGATTAATTTATAATAAAAAAATTATAGCTTTATTAACATAACACTCAATTTTCTAGTAAAAAACATAGAAATCAACAATATTTAGTATACAGGATTTGATGGAAAGATTACAAATATTTGGTATTATGATGATGAACTTAAAAACTACTTTTAGATGGTTTTCAGAGCGATTATATGTTTTCAAATATGTGATGATTATGTACGCAGAATTTTTGAGTTGTAAGTACTTAGATTAATATTAGCTAAAGCGGAAAGAAATGTCATCAATGACATCATCGATTTTAAATTTGCTCGCTCCTCAAAAGGTTAACTAGCACTGATCGCTTTTTGAGAATTTCCGCTTTTAACCTATCTTTTTTTTTTCTGTGGACGAGAAAATCTTCGCAAGACGTCCAGTGAAGCTGGGCAGTGTAGGATTCACGATTGTTCGGTCGTGCCTGCCCACTAAACCCGCCCTTGTCCTTCTCTGTCCTCCTGGTATTGTTTTCCACATTGCTTCGGGAGGACAGGTAGTCTGGCCTTAGGTGATTGGCCCTATTCTATTGTTGGAGAGGCTGTTGCGCTCTGCGTCTCTCTCTTTCACTGCCCTCTTTGGCGCTCAGAATCTCTTCCACGTATTCGCGCCAAAGGTCCCAGTTCTTCTTGCTCTCCATCATGCTGTGGATCATGTTGTTGGCGTTGAGCTCGGCTACCCCGAGTGCTTGTTTCAGCAATTTCCTCTGGGGTGCCCAAGCCTCACAGCTAATGATGGTGTGCTCTGCATCATCGACCTCCGCTTGGCAGTGGTGGCAATTGGCAGATGTTTCCTTGCCAATCCGCTTTAGGTACGCTCCGAAACATCCATGTCCGGTGAGCGCCTGTGTTAAGCGGTAGGTCGTTTCGCCGTATTTTCTGGCCCTCCACCGACTTACGACCGGTATAAGTCGGTGGGTCCATCTTCCTTTTGTGGACTGATCCCATCTCTGTTGCCAGGCTTCCTTCAGTTTCTGTTCATGTTTGTTGCGGTTTTTGGGATCTTCATAGTCCAAGGCCCTCTTTTTTGCTAGGAGGTCCAGCGGCGGGATTCCTGCAATCACGAGCACCGCTTCTTCTGATACTGTTCTATATGCTGTGGTGACTCGGAGCGCTCCCTGTCGCTGGACCCCAGCCAGTTTTTTCCTATAGCTCTCGTGACGGAGTGACTCGTACCATATCGGGGCACCGTACAGAAGTATTGAATGGATAACCTCATTTATGATTTTCCTTCTGCACGGCTTTGGCCCTCCGACATTGGGCATGAGCCGTCCGAGCTCACTGGCCACTTTCTGCGCCTTCTGCGCAGTTGCTTCAATGTGTCTTCTGAAGGTCAGCTTGTTGTCCAAGAGGATCCCGAGGTATCTCAGCGATTTGCTGTATTCCACCTCGTGACCGTTCACAACAAGCTTTTTGACCCTCGGTCTCCTTCTCCTGCTGCATATCGTTGCCTCCGTTTTCTCCACCGCTAGCTGCAGGCGATTCTCACGCATCCACGCGTTTATCCTAGCGAGGGCTTCGTTGCCCTTCGCTTCCATGTCCCACGGATGTTGGGCTGTCACCAGCAGCGCGACGTCGTCTGCAAAGGCAATGAGTTGTGCTCCTACTGGCATCTTGACCTCTAGTAGGCTATTGTACAGGACATTCCACAGGGTGGGTCCCAGGACGGACCCCTGTGGAACACCCATCTCCAGTTTCCTTTCTGTGTCGGTTTCATCGTGATGAACACGTCGGTTTCCTAGCTTTCCGCTTTTAACATATCTAATTGTGCACGGTGTAGCTCTGCTGTGACAGTTTGGCCAGATTTTAATAATTCGTAGTAAATTACGCCAAAAAATCCCACCAAACACAAAGGCTGATCTTTTTTAAGGATAATGACGGTCGAGGGGTAGAAACAGGTACTTGATTTGAAGAAAGCCACTGTTATTTCTTCTTGGGCTGTTGTAGATCAACCACTTCTCATCCCCAGTAACGATCCTTCTTAAAAATGGATCGGTTTCATACCCGGACAATAGCGATGAATAAATGATTATCCTTTGTTCCAAGACCGTTGATGACAACTCATGCGGTACCCAAATTCCCTGTTTATGTTTTTCCCGAGTTTTTTCAAATGGTCTTTTACTGTCGATCAGGGACAACCAATGTCCGGCGATAATTTATTTTTTATTTTTCGAGGATCAGATTCTACCAGAGAATTTAATGCTTCATCATCGATTATTGGAGGTCGTTCTGATTTTGGTTCATTTTTCAAATCTCTATCGCCACTTTTGAATTATTTGAACCATCTATGACATTTTCGAATATTCAATATGTTGTCATATGTATCATAGATGTTCAGGGTAGCTTCTTTTGCTTTTTATCCTTTATTGAATAAAAACAGTAAACAAGATCGCAAATGGGTCTCATCAATTTCTGGCTTGAATATTTTCACTATGGCTAAAAAAATATAAACATTTTTGAAAAAGTAAGACAAACAACAGAGCTTCAAAATGACACCAACCTTGATGTATTCACTCGACAGCAACCCGAGGCAAAATGCGGCAAAGACGCAACCAAAAAAAAGACATTTCTTTCCGCTTTATCTAATATAATTCATTGTTATTTGGTATATTTATATGCATTTGGAATGATAACGTTCTTTGGTGTTACATCAATATTTGTTCAAAATATGAACGATATCACTTATCTGGACGATAAAGCAAATCAATAAATCACGAATCAAGCAAATCAACGCTCTTTAGGTCTCGGCTGTACATCGACTGATAAAAAAGCCACCTTTTTTAATACATCGATCGTACTTCTTTTGAGCGTACTCTTCTTTGTCAAAGCATTGAATGGCTTCGGAAGGAAAGTCAATTTATATTTTTCAACGAAAAACGTTTAAGATCGCAAAATTAAGTGGAGTTTTTCATTAAAACGCCTGATATTTCCCAGCTAGCATCGAATAAATTACTTTAATTTGTTTTCTTCGCCGGAAACTTCGAACGAGTCAAATGTTCGGATTGCAAACAAAAAGGAGCCGGAAGGCGTCGTCTCCATCTTTTGAACAATAAAGCAAATAAATCATGTTTTTCCACCAATCGAGGACTCTGCCCCGCACAAAGACGAGGACCTCACTTCTCGGCTTCTTCCAGTAGGCCCCGAATACGCCCACCACTCTCTTGGAACTTCACAAGTATCCAGCGTCTTTGAGACAACTTAAACTTTGTTATTAGTGATTGACTATAAGGAGGCATTGACAATAAAATGCTTTCAGCTGTAAAATTACTCTCGCCATTTATTCACTCGAAAATCCGACGACGAAAAACTAGAACGGGGGCGCTCCTTTGAAACGGCTCACGGAAGTGATCAATCATCCCGATCAAACCCTTAAAAAATTAATTGTATAAAGAATATTTTTTATGCAAAACTCCACAGAATTTTTATAAAAAATAAGGATTTAATTATAAAAGTAGATTGATGGATAAAACTGCTTGAATTTATTGATAAAATTAATAAGTTCGCTAATACGTTTAACTATTTCATAGGTTCCGAACTTGTTTCATATGTTCTCATATTTTTATGCTGCAAACTGGAAAAATAAATCTTGGAAATATTGCCATGTTGTAGAAAGTCTGTAGTATTGTAGATGATTCTGATGTTGAAATAAAAATAAATTTAAATGAGATTACTGGGCATCTTAAATCGTTTGAAAACGAACTTCAGCATTGCTTCCTTGAGCCGAAAGAAATAGAAACTACATTGACACGAAATTTATTATCTGCTTCTCTTGATTTAGCCAGCATTTCCGATGAATTACAGAATAAATTATTGGATTTGCGGAATGATTCCTCGGTATGTAACTTGTTTAATGAAATATTACTCACACAATACTGATGTAGTATGTATCATTCATACCCAAATGTGACGATGCTTGCTTTTCGAGTTTTAGTTCCATTTGTGTGTACATATTTCTAAGAGAATGGATTTTCAACTCTTCTTCGTTTAAAAACCAAATAAATAATTAACAAAAAATCGATTGGTTTCAGTATCAAGTCAATGTTCTGAAGTGGATTTACTGCTATGTATTTATAAAATAACTTTTTTTTCTACTCTTTTTAAGCTTTTGGTCCATAGGACACCCTTTTCTAGCTTGCTGAGTAGTAAACAACGAAAAATATTTTCCATTGCATGAAGAGTTATCAAACTAGTAAAATTTGCCATTTAAATTAATGTTTTCAATGGATCTTGTAAGTTAGAAGGCTAGTAATTATAAGATTGAATATACTCATTGTCTTTCAATTTTTTTCACATGAAATGTCCGATTTTATTAAATTTCATCCATACGACTTACTATTTAAATTATCTTGAATTTATAATAATATTAAGTTTTTCATTGTATACGAGAACATTAATCTTATAACATTAAAATTTATACGAAAATCGGACATTTCAAATGAAAATTCTTAATAGAAATTTGTAGACGTGCAAATAATTAATGATAGCTTATTATACGATATAATCTAAAAAATGCGCTATTTAACAATGATAAATAAATCTACAAAAATATGATTTATTACAAGGCTATAAATGGCATGATATTTATCAAAGGTATGATTTTTTTATATGTGCCACTGTTAAAGTCGTTATTTCGCCAAAAAGTTTTAAAAAACACCTTTGAATTTCATTATTTAATCATTCCGCAGCTGTAAATTGTGTATACAGCCTACTTAAAACGAATCCCCACGAGGCTACTTTGTGCCGTTTAGGTGCGGTTTCTCCCTCGCGGGTTTCTTTCCGATCCTTTCCAACTTCAAACAGGACTTTATTTTTTCTCCACAACAGTAAAACACGTTTCCTGATGTCGCGGCGACTGGAAAAGTTCTGGAAGTTGGCTGGATCGGTTCCTAATGGAGTTTACCGATATTACGTGAACGGAAACAGATGGTTGGACGCCGTTAAAAAATGAACTTTAGCACTCGGACTAGGATCTGGGAGGGTTGGCTTTTCTTTTCTTTTAGCCAACTGTTCGGGGATGGAAGCGAGCGGAAAAACGACAATTAATTAAGAGCATGTGGAGTCTCAATAATTTAGTGAAATTTCAACTCAGAAGTCAAATAAAATAAATTTGAACCTTTTTGCAGTCTAGCCTGAACGCTTATGTATTCCCGCATCCCGAGTTAAAGAGTTCGGAGGAGATGCTATTTTTTTATTTTCGGAGCTTGTTTGACTTTTATTTACTTGAGATACGTTTTACCTGGCATTACCCACCCAGGCAAGCAAGTGTTTCTATTTTTAAAAGGCATTAATCGAAAGAGGGTTTGAGAGAATGTTCCAAAGGGTTCGATACGATTGACGATGTTGTCAAGAAATTATTCATCAACTACGAACGTAGGAGATTTAAATATTTGATATCCTTTAATGGTGCGAGGTATTTTCAATAACACGATGAATTATATTTTATTCGAAACGTAGTTTAAAGAGCAATCCGTTAGATTTAAGCAATTTGCTAAAGAAATATCATTTGGGTTAACTTTCTTGGGGGAAATGGCAAAAAAATGCTCCACCATGACAGTGAATGAACACTGCCGTGACCAGGATTCGAACCTGGGTTACTACGGCCACAACGTAGGGTCCTAACCACTAGACGATCACGGCTATTGGAGCTGTTGAATTCAAGAATTGAATACCGTAACATGTTACAATTGGATCAAGCGGTCAGTCTACTTTCACCGTTTAAGTCAACATTCCAAGTTGTTTTTGTATCGACCGTTTAAATCATGATTAACTGACATCTAGGTGTAAACAGCAGAATATTTATAAGCCGCATTATTTGACACCGTTAAATAATATTTTATTGGCATTTATTATATGACTATCTTATATTTTTTTACGCTGTGATTTCGTATCCACCGCGCAAAAAAAATCTAGTAAAGAGAAGTTATTTGTAGAAGATTTTAATATAATTTTAAGGTATTTGAAAATTCTTTATTGAGAATATTACTGTGAAAAAATAAAGCATACAGTAGACTCTCAATTATCCGGGCTAATACTGGGGAGGAATCCAAATTATCAAATTTCTACATTAGATTTCGAATATAATATCATATTTACAATGCAAATTTTTGTTTCATAATTTTAATACTTATGAAAAAAAAAACTAAAATAATACTAGTATATTTTAAAAAATCTGTAGATTTTGAGATTTTTTAAAGAAATTTCGAATTTTTCTTAAAAATATTAAATATAATTATTTTCAAATCAAATTTTTTCAGCGTAATCTAGCAATGTTTCAACATAATTCAACGCTGTTTTTTGATTAATGTAATTATTGGTATCTTCTTCACTTATGGTGTAACTGATTTTCTTCCACTGGAGAAAGAAAATAAACGATATCAGTATCATCTATGTATTCAAAACCTGGATCTTTTAAATCATGATGTGTTTTCAGCTCTACTTTTGATCAAGATTGTGCTATTTATTTATATATATAGCATCCAATATCGTATTTTTTGTTCAGAAATTAATCAAGTTGTTACCTTCCTCAGCAAGAGTTTTCAGAAAACTGTGACGATAAAGACGATTCATTGATGCTATAGCACCTTGCTCCATGGACTGGATATTTTGAAAATTTGGCTTTTGAAATTTTGCAAGTCCATCACTTATTATCAATATGTTTCCGTTCGGATGGAAAGGAGCAAAATCTAATTATAATACTGCTTTATGTGGCAATCCTTTGTTTTTTAAAAATCAACCAATCCATGAACCAATCTCCAAAAATCACCCTATCCATCCATGTCTCTTTCATGGAAGATTTTTTATTGGAATTTCCTTAAAAGATCGAAGTTTATTTGCCTTTTCCAATCATTTTATAAGTTCCTGATGTGTTTCAAATCTCTTATCATTCTGGGTTCTTTTTTACAAACATACACTCGTTGTGCCTCGTGTAACAAGCATTCTTGAACTCCATTGTCTGGTTGTTTTAAAATTCCAAGATAATTAAGATATAAGAACAGGCGTTTGCTTTGGCAGTTAAGACACGAGCATCATCCTTATCGCTTTGAAAGGTTTTGTATCTTGACCTGTGTACACTCAAACCTCTTTTTGTGCGATTTTTTTTTGGTGCGATTTCGAAGTTATGCGGTTTTTTAAGTATTTTTTTTAATTTTATAAAAAGTACATATTGAGATATTTTGGATAAAATAGGAAATACATAATAAACATTTTTTTTGTGCGATTTTCCGTGAAACGCATCTACCGCACAAAAAAAGTTTAAGTGTATATAACACCTTTTTTCCACCGATTTTTTTTTAGTTCAGAATATAAATTTGACTCATAATCGGACATGAAAATACCAAATATCAATGTGTAAAAAATATTTAAGTATGATTAATTAAATATCATACCTGAAATTCTTTTGCTGGCATTGTAAGATCTTTTCATTACGTGGAATGAGAAATCTTACATATCACAGTTGACATTGCATGATGAAACTTTTATAAGAGCCGGAAGAAAATATACAAATTTTCGTTTGTTGTATTTCGCATTAGCCAACTTTAATCATAAATTTCGCTGACATTTTTATTCGCGCCGCATTTGTTATGTCCACAATAAAAAACAATTTTTCTTCCCGGCAACATAGACGGCTCCCGGGCATAGAAGTTTGAATTTCGCGAAGTATTTTTATCTTGCTCCTCCTCAGACGGCATTCATGTGAGGAATATCATATTTCATCCATTCAGGTCCCTCTCAGGATGACCAGGTCTCCTGGAAGAGAAGGTGGAGCGCGACCCTTCGGAAATCTCATATTACGCCGGCATTGTCAGCCCGTTTGATTAATAAATTCTTCCTTCCTCAATATCGATGGCATAATGCGGACATATATCATGTGTTAAATAAATTTTGTCAAATGGGGTATTTTCGTACATACGCCGTATGGGTTTTATGTTACAGCCGCAAGGACGATAAAATGTACCGAGAGTGATTTTCAATTCCTTTTGTGACCTTTTCCCTTTTAAAAAATGTGACTCCAGAGAAAATTTATAATGCTTTTCTATAATTTATAACATTTTAAATTAAATATTCTACGTGAAAGCAGTGCTGTTAGTAATACAACATATGTCCGGTGGCTTTATGTAATGGCTATAGGGATACATAAAACTTCTCCATTATTTGCCATATCCGTTATCGGACGTAAGCGTTTTTTATATAAATGTATTCAATGGATAATTTTTTTTTCGCGCTGGTATCCCATTACTTTCTTTCGCCCTACGATTTTACAATAAGAATTTGAAATAAAGTTCTTTTGAATAGCCCTGTCCAATTTTATGAATCTAATCCTCAATCAAGGCATCAATCATTTAACAAATTTTGTTGATATGATAATTTTTTCCCGAGCCAGAACTTTTGTATTAAGCGGCCAAAAACTATAGATAAATATTTGATAAAAAAATTGTAACGTGGTAGCAACCCCTCAGCCGAATATCGGGGCCCAGTTATCTTCGTCGCGCCGGTTCTGCACTCCTCTTCTTTCAAGCAGCAGCAGCAACCCCTCTGTTAAGCGACGGTATTCTCAAGAAACGTGAGTTTCCGATGACCCACGACTGCCCCGAATGAGATTCGTAACGTCGGCGAGAAGGAATCCATAATAGCGGTGGTGGAGAAGGAAGAAAGAGATGCGATGGAATGAATGAGGAACGGAAGCGATTGATGTATTTCAAAGACGATGTCTTCTTATAACTAATTTATTTTCTACACTTAATTTAGATGCTTAAAATAATCAGTAAGATTTGACTAACGTTGATTACAAACTTAGAACAAAGGACTTAAACTCGTAGACTTAACTCTAGAAAAACTTAAGCTAACTAACACTACTGCTTAGGACTAAAGCTTAAACCTAACTGATCGTCATTTAATTCGGAAGGATGGCGCAAGCCAAATCATATTTGTTGATGTTATTAGACAAATATGATTCGACTTGAATCAAAGACCGGCATCGGCAATATTTGAATCGATTTAATCATAATAAATCGAGCGGTTTAAAATCAAAGCTAAGTATTTTACAGATGTGACGAAATCGAGTTGGTGTAAATAAAATGGATTAAGATATGCGTATTGCTAACGAATTACGCTTTAACCTTGACCGGAAAACGTTCTAGAGTGAGCCATTTGTTAAATATCATCACTCCCTTTTACCGTAATTTTCTCATAATTTTCCCCCACGTTACACTCTGACACCAGTGTAACGTGGTAGCAACCCCTCAGCCGAATATCGGGGCCCAGTGATCTTCGTCGCGCCGGTTCTGCACTCCTCTTCTTTCAAGCAGCAGCAGCAACCCCTCTGTTAAGCGACGGTATTCTCAAGAAACGTGAGTTTCCGATGACCCACGACTGCCCCGAATTAGATTCGTAACGTCGGCGAGAAGGACTCAATAATAGCGGTGGTGAAGAAGGAAGAGAGATGGGTGGATGAATGAGGATGACGGGAGCGATTGATGTATTTCAAAGACGATGTCTTCTTATAACTAATTTATTTTCTACACTTATATTGTATTAGAATAGGTAACCATTGTAATTGTACTTAAATGAAACTTAAAACAAAGGACTTAAACTCGTAGACTTAACTCTAGAAAAACTTAAGCTAACTAACACTACTGCTTAGGACTAAAGCTTAAACCTAACTGATCGTCGTTTGATTCGCAATGATGGCGTAAGCCAAATCATATATGTTGATGTTATTAGAAAAATATGATTCGACTTGAATCAAAGACCGGCATCGGCAATATTTGAATCGATTTAATCAAAATAAATCGAGGCGGTTTAAAATCAAAGCTGGACACACAGATGGATGGAAATCACAGATGTGACGAAATCAAGTTGGTGTAAATAAAATTAAATGCGCATCGCCCTTATTTCTGACGAATTACGCTTTAACCTTGATCAGGACGTTCTAGAGTGTGCCGTTGGTTGAAAATCATCACTCCTTTTTCCCAAAATTTTCTTGTGATTTTCCCCCCACGTTACAAAATATTTATCATAATAATTTAAAAAAATTGACTAGGTATACATCGATATATCAGTTTCAGGACGTCGTTGGTTTCAAATATATTTTATTTCCTATATTGATTCTTCTTCTTCTTCTTAACACATTCCACCTGCTGCGTTTCGCATGAAAAACGAATTTCGCAAAACTATTTTTTGAAAGAATTTTTTTTTTGTAAAATTCGATATTCAACTCAACATTGGGGCTTGCAATTAATCGTCAAATCACCGGTAAAACGGTTTAAAAAAATCCTCTACATTAGCAGATTATCGGTTATTTACCGGTAAATAAAATGTTTTAAAATACACAAAAAAATGTATTTAAATATAATATTAATATGTAAGCACAAGTTCATTTAGATTAGAGTAAAAATATACCCTAAACATTAATGTCTTATTTAGTGTTGCATTACTTGATGCACGATAAATAACAAACCCATATGTAACGTTAAGGTGGGGGCGCTCTCGGGGGCCTCCCCGCCCCCACGTACTCGTCTGGATGGCCGCGCTAGCGCACGGGTCTGTTCTTCTATCGGACCGTGATGTTGCTGGACGAATGGATGGTAATAGAAGAGCGTTGAATAGAAAGACTCTCTTCTCTAAATAACTATTTATTCCACACGAGAGAGAGATCTGACTGCAGGAAGGACGACCTCTCGCAGCCAAGGCTGACCGATGACTCTGCCGATTCCCGCCTCCTGAACGTCACTCCCCAACCGGCAACGGTGCACGCGCAAGAAGCAATTCGTATGCAGGTGCAATGTCTCCATAGGACCACAAGAGATGGCGCTGTTAAAATAACACATTGCGCCTGAAGAGAGGCGGAAGATGTCGCTGCTAATTCTAATAATTTTGAATTTACCTATGGTAATCGTTGAGCGATTTACCGATAAACCGGCAATGTAAGCCCTAGTATACATACTAAGAAATTAAACATACATTCGCAAAAAATTGAGCCAAAAATAAACGCAAGAATAATTTGAGCCACATACATGTGTTATATGGGACGAGCAGTATGTAAAAGGGTAGTTCATTTTAACTCTACACTCTACAATACTTAATCTTAATTAACATGTTAAAATCATTGCTTTTATAGTTAAAAAAATGCATCAAATTCCAAACTACAAAGCACGCGTTTTCAAGTGGACTGTAATGTGTTAAAGTCTAAGATTTGAATCCGCACATATACAGGATGTTTTGCAAATAAATTGACAAGTTAGGGAGGTCTTAATTCTTTTGCACGTTCCTAGACAAAAGAAATTCAGTGGTGTCAGATCTGACACAATGACGGATATGACACGTCTCCAGACAAAGAAATCCATTGGTGTCAGATCTGAAGACCGTGCGATCTACGGAATAGGGCACGTTCCTAGGCGAAGACATCCAGTGGTGTCAGATCTGGAGACCGTGTGTGCCACAGAATAGGGTACGATTTCAACAACTCTGACACTTCGTGTTAGTACCCTGTATAATATAATCTAGGACAGCAAAATTTCGTCCAAAAATTATTTAATATCAAAAATGTTTCAAATAAAATATGATAATTAATAAGGTATTTTATCTTGTTAGTTGTATCCAAATTATTTGAAGACTAAAATTATTTTTATATGAACAAATTATGATCTGAGCAGATCACTTGATTTTTTATAGCCACTAATTGCTCCGAATTTTCGGCAGATTCTTTTCTTTTATCAAAAATGATTGTTTTTATGTTGATTAAATTTTTGATTATAGATATTATTCATTCACGAAAACATAATTTATTTATATTCAAGAATAGTCGTTTGTACTTGGAATAGTGCTGTATAAAAAATATGCGGAATTGAAATAGCATCAAGTCTACCGGAAAGCGTCGAGAAATGTTTACAATACTAGATTGTTAGCATATTTGCAAGAATAGAATCTCGAATGAAAGCTGGGATGTATTGTAACAGTATGATTGATTGCCATCCCTAACTTGTTTGCCGTCACGGCGACATTTTCACCGTGTCCTGAAAAATATGTGTATATTTATGCGCGTTGTTATTCCACAGCATGCAGACTATTGTGCAACTCTTCGGAAAGTCCATGAATATGGCATACGAACCTATCCATTATTTCTCGTGGTGTATTTTCGTGGGTATTGGGATAGTGGAATGATCTCGTGTGCGTTAAGTTGAGGCATCAGCGTAAGCACCGAAGCGAATGAGGTAGTGGTAAAAGTGTCAAAAATAGGTAAATCCCTTTTCGTCAGTGGTTCAAACCGGCGTAAAAATGGTGTCACCTTCTGCGGTGGAGGAGGCCTGATGGAGGAGGAGGCTTTCGCGCTTCGCTGCCCATGTTTGACGGACGGTCATATCGGGTTATTAATGATCCTGTTATCGCGTACGTCCGTTGTCCGCCCGAAAGACGAAACAAAGGATTTTTGACAACTTATCACATTGTGGCCCCGTACGACTGAGTACTAAAACGCCAAATAGCATGAAGAGGTGAGATTTAGAAAATTCATTCCGCCGCAGATCGTATAACGAGATTTGTATTAACAGAGAGAGAATGCCTATTGAGAGCAGTGAAGCCTGTCACGGAGCATTTTTAGAATTTCCCGTTGTAATCTTCCAAACGGTATTTTTTCGCACGATCTCATATGTATAAGAAGCAAGCGAACCGGAAAATTGCGGATACTTCGCATTAATATGATTTTTTTTTATAAAAAGATGAAATTTGTATAGAAATGATACGATACAGCACGCGTCAAAAATGTAGCTCTTAACGCATGAAGCTCAATTTGAACCGAATTAGGCGTAAAACTCTCTTAATAAATATAATGTATCTTCCATATATTCGTCTTTGGACATTACATTATAAATTCATAGTAAGTTAAAACACACAACAAAGAAAATAGTCTGGGAATCTCCATTCATATCGAACACATATCAGCTACTGAAAAGATGAACTCGGAAATTGGATTTGTAAAGCTCAGTTTTCAACACCTTTGATTCTGATTTCAAAATTGATACATATTCTTCCAATGTTTTCTGAAGTTGAAACATTACATTTGTGGCTCAGTCTTTATCAAATCATGTATAATATTTTTTTAAATCAAAATGATGTATCTATTTCATATTTTTAAAATCCTGTAACGGCGTTTTTCCTACATAGTGCGTTCATTATTGGAAATAAAATTAAATGGTTGACAGTTTTTAAAAGAAAAGCATTTTGCTTATTTATCCAACTTTTTTACATTACTTAAATATTTAATGAAAAATTCAGGAAAGATAAAAATCAATGATTAACATTTGACATAACTATAATTTATTCAAAATACTAATCATATTAGATGTATTGAAAAGTCTTTGCCGATTATTTAACAATTAAATAATTTTTATTTACAAAGTCTTACAAAACATGATTTCCTTTATTACTTAAGGGTTTTCCCCTTTCCACCACTAGAGGTGTTTTTCAAACATCGGTTAGCGGATTTAAACTTTGAAAATCAAAATTGATATTTTTATTGTAACCCTTATTGTAAATTTCATTTATGGCTTTTGTATTCCTCTTGGTTTTTAAACCCTGGTCAAAAAACAGCAACTTATAATGCCTAATGTGATTTTGTTCGGTTTCGGGTTTTGATATATTACCACTGACCAATTCTTTTTTTAAAAAAACTTAGGGAGTAGCTGTCTTCACCGTGTCTAGACACAAATTGAGCTCAAACAGACATCTATCAAAATCGGCAAGGACTTATCGATATACCTAATATTATTCAAGCCAAGAAAATATTAATTTTTAATTTTCATCAAGTTCCCTTGCTACAACTATAGTCATGTCTATCGAAGCCCTAGCCATCTTGATTCGAAAGTAGATGACGTTTATTTAACAAAAATTGATATAAACTACTTGTACACAAAAAAGTAGTTTTGTATATTTTATATTAATGTCGGTATGTACAATTATTTTGGCTTAGAAAGTTTTTATTTTTATGACTGCAACGTTGAAAGATTGGTAGACTAAAACTTTCCTGATTAAAATTTTATAACCACAGACTGAAACAAAAATTGGCTTTGTAGAAACTGGCTTCTGTATTGTGTGGATGCTTCTAATATATAAAAGATATTTCATTCGTTTTAAGGATTCCATAGGAAATATTTTATATATCATGTTTTTCAATTGCATTCCACACTTTCACATGGCTTCCACATCTAGGGCTTTATCAATCGCTTCAGTATTTACTTTTTTATATCCAGGAAATCAGTCTTAATCTGGATCGAGATTTTAATATTAGAATAATACATATTCTGGACACGTTCAGCAATATCATTCACTAACAACATAGCATGGACGGTTTTATTTTCAGCCTCAAAATCAGGATCATCCTCCAAAGTTCAACATATTTATTCAAATACAATGATGAGATATCCAGTATCTGGAAAAATTGTGAGAAGTTGCCAATCACAAAGTCTTTTATGCTTTATTCGGTGATGTGTCATCAATGTTTTTTATTTTTAGGCAATCCTCTATATCTTTGATTCTTAGTGTATCTACCATATTTCTCTTATTTTGAACTGAAAGTTCATAGTCAAAAAATACAAATGATACCAACTTTACCGACAAGTACCTTAAATGGTCCAGTATTCTTTTTAAGGCGACTTTGACCATAATTTGGTTTATAATTTCAAAGGATGCAAGGTTTTCTAATTATTGTAAATCATTTTTCGGTGCTAAATATCTGAATGTGGCTTGAAACCTCTTTTTTGTCAGATAAACTGATGTTTAAATAGGAAAATCTTTAAGCAATAAATAGCTTTAGACATCCATCCATGGCTTTCCAAACGAAACTCTCTTTTCAGAAATTCTTCCCAAATAAATGATGGAAAGATTCAGCAGCTCTTTATAGTCTTTTTATAGTTTTTAATAAAATAAATCCTGTCTATAGCAACATTTTATATATTTTTGGAGAATGTGGTACCATAAATAACTGTTTTATAATCACTTTGATCAATTTTGTCCCGGTTTTTGAAAAGCGAAGCGGTGAAAAATATGAACCGACCTAATAAACACTTGTTCAAAGTATCCAAGATAAATCTTCTTCCCAAGTATCCAAGATAAAGATTTTCGTAGTAAGAAGCTTTAATGAATTTGAAATAATAGTACGACTTGATAAATTGAATTTCTTATTTATTTGTATTGATATAAATAAAAACATCATGAGCGTTTTCACTTATTTGCGAGGAAACTTTTTATCTGATTATCATCCATTTAAGTAATACCGCCATCAATCAAAGATAGTCTCGGCTGAAATAAAATATTTTATGCGTTAAGGAGAGTACAATGATTAAATCAAGGGCCGACATTGCGTCAAGAAGTTGCTGAAGGATAGGAAGAAACGAGGGAAGGGCACAAACAATAAACGCAAACTTTTCGAGAACTCTAACAGAGCCTTTGTTTTATTTGGAGCGTCAGCACTCTTTTGTCTACCGGAGAAGTAGTTGCGATATCAATTCAGCACTTTTGCCTCGTTTTCAAGTACTCAACAAAGTTGTATGGTGATAACTTATCTCTCGGCCAATTCTTATGCCGCTATTAATACAGCGCTGATGATTTAATAATCCGGTATTTATACAAATAGGGGGTTGCCTAATTTCAAACTTTGTCCGATTGCGTACAAAATTTCATTGTTTCGGGGGTTGTTTTGCGAGCGTACGTCGTCCCGAAGGCTTTCGAATGGGGATTCGGAAAAATATGGTAATATCCGTTGTAACATAGGCAATGATCTACGGTTGAGCTTTTTATAGCTTATAAGTGTGCGAATAAGAAATGGCGGAATTCATTTTTTGCGAAGAACAACATGACAGCCGGCTGCCTAATAAATAATGCACCTTCTGCCTGTCTCTAAAATATAAATTATCACACAAAAACACATGTCATAAATTGTGTACAGATTTTCTCCGCAAGAGAAAGCTTACAAGGCCTAGAAATTATTTACTCAGTTCCACAGCAAAATATATTTTATATTTAGAGGAAAACAGTGAACTGAAGGATATTGTTATTTCTATTTCATATTTATGATTAAGCCGATAACAGCAACAATATTACTCGCAAAGATTTAGGATAACCCACATCAAAAATGTTTCTAATATGTCAGGGATTTATTTTCTTATCACCAACATAGAGCGGAAATCAATACTTATCACAAAAATGGTTATAACTCAAGCATTCGTGATTAGCGATCACATTTATAAGAACAATCAAACGACATCAATATTATTCAAAAGCGATTTGGCGTTTTACGAAATTTTATCCTTATTGAATTATCATGAATTGCCAAATACACTATTTTTTGAAGATTTCATCAGCAGATTCTGCGCTGTATTTTAACAGGAAATTTTATATGAACAGATTTAATTCGCCAGATTAACAGTGATATCTTCCGTCTCTCTCTAGACGAAATGTGTTATTTTAACAGCGCCATCTTCTGTGGCGCGACGAGGACATTGCACCTGACCGATCGCTTCTTGCGCGTGCACCGTTGCCAGCTGGGTGGTGATGCGTAGAAGGCGGGTGTCAGGATGAGTCGTCGGTTAGCCTTGGCTGCGGAAGGACGTCCTTCTCACAGCCAGACCGGGGACTCTGCTCCAAGAGCGCCCCCGTTCCGACGCTTCACTTTTTTAAGATAAGATCTTTAACAAATATATTGTTTCCATCAATATTATCATCCTTTGAATATTGGATTATCTCAGATGACATTCTTACCAAATTTAATTTACCAGAATCTATCAAACTATCTTCAGCCTGAATATATTGCAATTCTTCATCTTATCCTAAATTTATTGCAATTATTCTCTGATCTAATTTTGCGTGATTTAGAGAGGTTGCCTTGAATATATCAAAAACAAGATCTAACTAACAAAACAAAATTAGATTTATTTTCTACAACTTTATTTATTAAATAATACATTTTATAGTAAATATTAAAATTAATAAGCGGTAATAATTTTAAGATTATGATATTAAAAGCCAATTTCTAGATATTAGTAACAGAGACAAGTACACTTGGGTTTGTTTTAATGCGGATCTTTTTTATGCGATTTCGAAGTTATGCGGTTTTCCAAAATAATGGAACCAATCTTTCATTTTTCTATAGAGAACAAAGTTTTTTTATGCGAATACGCATAAAAAAGTCACGATCTGCGTAAAAAATTAATGGTTAAATTTTAGTGCAATGTTTAACTCTTTGAGTAGTGAGCTAATTTAAAATCATAATAAAATTAAAGGGTTAATCAGCGATTATATTTTAAAAAAGACGATTTCAATATAGAAGGATAACGAATGAATGTATGCTTACTAGACTGTAAAATAGACTTTAATAAAGCAATTCTAATACAAACTGTTATTAAAATATTTAATAAGGGTACTTAAAGTTATTACAATATCCATATAAAAAATGTATTGTTTGAATACTTAGAGCAATATCTGTTGATAAATGCTTAATTGTAAGTCATCGGTAAACAATGGTTTGTATATGAAATACATTTTTTCCCCTAAATATAATTTATTAGTCATAGAACCTCCGCAATCTTACCTCTGTATAAAATTTGGTGATTTTAATCATTTCATCATGAAAAATTCATGTATTTTTATGCATATATTATTCCAATATTATAAAGAACCGTCATGTTTCTTCATACACCAAATCTGCTGTTATGCAGCGTCGATTGAATCCATTTATAAATTGGCAATTTAACCATTTCATGCCCATAAGATGAAGAAATTAAAAGTATCAATTTCGTTCCATTCCGTTAACCAAAAATGGAACGATAATCCGTTTAAAGCCATCAAAGTTTTAACGAACGTAAAAACCCCGTTCAAACACATTAGCAGCGCTGCACTGAGCTCATAGAAAAGGATATTCCGGGTGCTCCTGATTTTCCTCCTTTTTCTCGAGCGGTAAACAAATCTGGAGCAATTCTCTCAATTAAGAGTGTTTCGAGCTAAATTTTAAGTGGATTTCGAGTGAATATCTACTTTGTGGAAGACGTATCCTATGTAGTTGGCAGCTGTTAGCGAGTTAGCTTGCGTTTCTTGCTACAACTTAAAATAGCGAAGGCGCTCGAATCCATACAAGTTTATAAACTCTACAGTATTTCCACCCCTAACTACCTGTCAACTCCACTTTTTTACACGCGATTTTTTTTAATGCATCCTAGCACTTGGAGATCTAAACACGCGGTTGCAATCGCCTCTGACCGTTGTGATCTCTCGTTTGACTCCTTTGTTAAATATGCAATACTTAATAGTATTTTTAAATTTTGATTTTTGGATTTTGGGAGCACTCTAAAGGTATTTTTTTTAAATAATGATTCCCTTTATCCTTTTGCAACGCAATGATCTCTAATTGAATTTCGCTAAAAAAATAATTCATTTCAAGCTTCACAATAACAAATAATCGAAAAAAGACTTGCTTTATAATTTGAAGCAGCGAGTGGTCATTATATAGCGGGCATCTACTAAGGTCGTGATTTTAAATTGGTGTGTTTTAAAAAGAGCATTTTTAAACATATTTTGCGTTTACACATTTCAGCAATTCCATACAAGATTCTTATTTTAAATGGAGTTAAAATTATTCTTGAAATTTTCTTCTCCCCATTTAGTCTACATATATACACATTCTCTTGCAAATAACTCCATCCGTCGTCTTCCAGGATGGGATATTTTTTGCATCGAATCGTCTTATTCGACCAATCTTTCCAGACGGTCTCTTCAGTTAAAATGATGTAAAACTTTCTACGAGTACAAATAACATATATAGCTGAATGTATCAAATTTAAATCTAGAAAATCGCATGTATTATAATATACATGTAAAAATCGCTACACGTATGATATATTTAGGTGTATTGAAAAGTCTTTGTCGGTTATTTAACAATGAAAAATTGTATTTAATGTTTTCATTTTTATTAAAAAAAAATACTGATTTCGAGTCGAAATATGTACAAAAATGATTTTAGACTTCAGTTGCGTTTTGAAATAATTTATCGTTTAGAGAATGTGCCAAAAATCTAAAAAGATGATAATCCGTTGGAGGCAGATTTGGTGAATATGGATGGTATGTAAGTTTTTCCCATTTTAATTCCCTGATTTTTTCAGACATCTTCGCCTTATGGGATCAAGCGTTGTCGTCTTGTAGAATCACTAAATTGTTCCTGATTATTTCTCGAGGTTGAATCTCATTTTTAATTTATCCTTTTCAAATGCTGACAATATACATCTGCACCTATTGTTTCATCAGGTTTCATAAATTCATAATGAATAATTCCTTGAATATTCCACCAAACGTATAAGATAATTGCAGATCATCAGTCCAGGCTTCGGAGTTGGAAATGGTTTTTATCTCAGTGAAAGTCATTGACTTTTATTACTTATGTTGTTATAAACTACCTATTTTTAATTCCCAGTAACAATTCGGTGCAAAAGGGATGAACTTTTTGCCTTGACAATAAACATTTGCACGTGTTTCATCGCTTTGCTTTGTTATTTTTGAACAGTTCGTGCAGCATTCAAATCCCATTAAATTCATCTGTTGATCGGTTTTAGACTTTGATACTTTACCCTTAATAATTGTCTTTTTACCCGTTAATATTACTGACCAATAGTCATTTAAAAAAAGTTACGGAGATGCTGTCTTCACTGTGTCTGGACACAAACTGAGCTCAAATAGATTACTCAATTTACGCGGATTTTTAAATTCTGAAAATTATCTTAATTTTTCATGGAACAAAATTAAAATATAATAGTAGGGATGAACGTTAAATATTGTTATAGAACAGATCCATTCATTAGTCTCATTATGATCTTTATAAATTAAGAAAACTGAGATAACAATATGGACCAGTCATAATAATAAAATTATGAAACGAGAAAAAAGTCCGTATCAAAAAAGTGGTCTTAATTAAAAGAGATGAAACTTTGCATGAAGTTTTCTTCTATTTTGCCATTATAAAATAAACAGGTTGTGCAAAAAGATAACATTTACCGTCGAAAATATTCGGTTCTAAGTCGATATTTGAACAGATTGCTTATTTGAGTGGGTAAATCTGAGTCTTTAGGGGCTGAATTTAATATTCGCTGAGAAAGGACATCGTCAGCCAGGGTTGAGGTGCTCCAGGATGAGGTCGTCGCCTCGGCATCATATCTTTCATCTACCGGTAGTCAAGTAACCGTTGGCTCAACTTAATAACCTATTAGATCTGCTCGGTGGCGCCCCAGACAGCAGCCTAACTAGTTTCAACCCATTTCCTTTTTTTACCAGTCTCAATTTCGTCTCGGTAACCAGGTACTTACCCCCTAATAGACCATTAGACTTGATGCCCTTGTAAATATTTAATGCTACAACTAAATTTTAATTTGATTAAAAAGAGCAGACCAGCGTTTGACCGGGGGGATGAAAGCTTATTTTGTGACCCATTAAGTAATTCCGCGATAAATTTGTGCTCATCTTCATTTCCAAATGTTACTAGACAAACACAAAGGATGCATTCAGTCCATGTGAGGAGTTTTAAGCTAGCGTCTAGTGTTTTTGTTTATACGTTATTATCTGCTCGAGGGCAGGGCCAGCATTTATATCCCTATAATATTAAAAAGCTTAAATGCTATCTTTAAATTTGGCTTTTATAGTAAACGTTCGGTGTTTTACTACTGCTTCAGTGTCATTGATTGCTCTTGCTAATGATTTTGATTAAAGACATTACACTTGCAATACCGACTGATCGCTTCTTGCGTGTGCACTATTGCCAATTGGGTGGTGATGCACATAAGGCGGGTGTCAGTAGATGTCGTTGGTTAGCCTTGGCTGCGGGAGGACGTCCTTCCCGCAGCCAGACTTCTTTCTCTCTTATGTTGAATAAAGAGTTATCTGAAAAGAATATTTTTGTTTAGCGTTTCATGACCCGAAGAAGAACGAAATCGTGCCCAGTCCTTACTTTACATAAACTTTAAATATTTTTATCTTTAGTTATCAATTTAGGTAAACATTAAATACAAAAAAAGAGCATCTTAATAAATTGAACTTTGTATTTAAATGATTTGGAATAGAAGCGTCACATAATGAACTGTTAAGCTATCGATAATATCATGCTGCCTTTTTATATACTTGGTTCTGCTTTTATGCGATTTTGAAATTATGCGGTTTTCAAAAATAATGGAACCAATCCCTCATTTTTCTAGGGCGAACAAAGCTTTTTTTATGCGAATTCGCATAAAAAAAACGGAAAAAAATACACCCCCCCCCATCCTAGATTTGCCACTTAAAGAGAGCAAATATTTTTAATAAAACGCGTATAAATATAAATTTGTTTTTAGGAAAAAATTAACTAACTTAATATATTTTCAATGTTAAACATTTTTATATAATTTGACTTAGAAAAGAAAATATTTAAAAAAATGGTATGTAACTATTATTATTTTTTTTAAATATGTAATAAAAATTATATCTATGTATGCAATTTTTTTCGACTTCCTAATTCTGGTGCACCGCCACTTTTTCCCATGATCAAAAGTGCACCGTGACTTCAAAAAGGTTGAGAATCACTGAATCTATACAATCGTACGATGTACGCAAGATACTCTCTCCGTCTCTATTTCTCCGCAAATTCAACATCTCTGTCTGTCTCCGAGATCAACGTGTAAGAATTCTCTTTCTGAATTATTGGAACTCGGACACAAATCTGTGTCTTACCTTTTTAAGGGGTTAATACGTTACGATTTCTACACAGAACTATAGCGAATTAATGTATGCTGACTAGACTGTAAAATAGACTTTAATAAAGCAATTCTAATATGTAGTGTTTTTATTTATATGATTTTTTAATGCGATTTTTGGTACATTTTATCACAATTATTTGAAGTTATGCGGTTTTTAAAAATAATGGAACCTATCGCTCAGTTTTCTATGTAGTTCAAGTCTTTTTTTAAGCGAATTTTTTATATGCGTCTCCCAGTGAAACGTATCTATCGCATAAAAACAGACCCAAGTGTACTTTACTAATAAAGGTCATGCTGGCCAGATACAATTAAATATTTTGCATATAGTCAAGTATATGGTCGTTATAAAAATATATGTTTGTAATACGGCTTTCAAGCAATAAATTAAATGTATTTGCTGGAAAAAAGGCGTTTACATTAATTTGAAGCAGCGACTGGCCACGATTATGCTAGTACCTATTCAGGTCATAATTTGAGTCACATTGGTAGTCGATAGCTGATATTTATTTGAATTTGGAACAAGTCGTGAATATATACATCAAATTTTATTAAAAAATGGATTATTATTATTCAGTATAAAAACTAAATATTGTCTGCATTTTCAAAGGCTGCAAATCACGTTATGGCTATATTTAAAAATGCGCAAAAATATTTGAAAAATTATTTGTTAGTCTGCAAATTGTTTGGAATAATACGAGCAAACGAATGGAATGGAGCAGAGAAAATATCCAATTCAATGGCAAAACGCAAAAATATAGTCGTTAATATTCAACCACGACCGTCGTGCAAATATACGCCACAGTGGAAATTTGGCATAAAAACATCGTTATTTCAATGAGGGACAAGCACTGAAATAAAACGCATAAATTTATTTTAAAATACGTTAATTCAAATCAAAAAGTACAAAAAGGTGCATCGAAATGCACTGGGAAAAAAACATATAACATCTGACACGTAAATATTTTAAATTAAAAGAGCCTCAGAAAACAACCCTACACGTTACAAATCTTACATCCTATCAATATACATATTATTTTGTAGCTGCTGATTAAAAAGAATAAACTTTTCAATTTTATTTAACCCTTTTTATATTATGTCGATCTTTTGGATGATTGTTTCTTGTATTTTTGTTCATTAAATTTATTTTTGGACAAATTTGATATGAATAAATCAGAAAAGTTAATTTGAATTTTTGGCCAATTGAATGGTAAGGGTTAAATAAAAAAATACTTAAAATCTATATTAAAACCAATGGTGAAAATGAATGAAAAATTATTTAAAATTGTTATTAGGTCTGTATGCAACATCATTTTCTTCTTTGCGTATTGCCTGAATTAGGATTGTCGACATGACGGCGTTGATGATCTGAAACAATTAATAAAAATATGTTATTAAAAAATTAATTAAAAGCGCATAACAATCAATTTTAACCCTTTCAATGCTCGATGAAAATGATATATTAATCAATGGTTGGATGTGTTGTTAAATGAATTTGTTGATCAAAAATCATTATTTTAGTATTACTAGACATTGATATTTGTATCCCAAATTATTTGGTATCTAAATCAAGATTTCTAGCTGAATTACAGAGTATAGAGACTAGTTCATTTTACCAACATTTGGTAATTTTACCCAAAAAAATTGTTGTGAAATTGTGGTTTATATTTAATTGATGGTATTGTAAATTAGGCTATCAGCATGAAATTATTTGTTGTAACCAAATTATTAATTAATGTATTCGGAAATTAATGAAGCATCAATACCTGTCATAAGATTGTATTTCATTTATTGGTATTTTACAGTTCGAAGAACAAATGTGGCCTCTCCTTGTCGAAGATAAAATTCAATTCCGATTTTCAGGCAGGGGTTGGGTAGGACAAATAACAACCGTCGCGATACTCGGGATAAAATTGAAATTTAGAAACGGCACAAGGAGCTGGCTGGATTAATTAATTAAGCCCCTTTCCTGGCCTCTTTCCTCCTCTCTTTGCCGCGGGAGAAAACTTGCTGCGAGTCCTCTCGGAGGGAAACTAAGGAGCGATCTTATTTCCCTACAGGAGAGCTCCGTCTTTACGTGCCAAGTAAACATTTTCGCCTCTGGAGTTTATTAATACGGGGGTGAACCCAATATCAAAAGGACGAAATCAATTCGTCGAACAATTTGATCCGAAATTGTTACATTGAGTGTAATGTGGGGCCCTATTGATTTTGTATTACCGTCGAAAATCCCATGAAAACCAATCTCAATAAAGAATCGATTTATCTTAGGCACTCCGACGAAGTGATTCCATTTTAAGGCACGATAATTTCATTAAGGGCTCAAAATATATTATTAATACGGGATAATTTAATTTCACCCCGAGCGAAATGGAAATCGCCCCCGAAAGAAATGAGGCAGCGCAATAAAAAGGTTTTTTAATTATTTCTTTAAATGCAGCCTTTTTAGGTTACAAACAAAGCGCAGGGAGTAACTTTGCTTAAGAATGCAATTTGCATTTAAATTTTTGCAGACACTTATTAGAATTGCTTGAGACGTGTGTCTAAGTATACTACATCTAGTAAATTATGCACAAATGATCCACAATTCCATAAGAATAAGAAGGTATCATATTGTAATTCTATATATAAGATAATTAATAGCGAAATAGACATTATTTATTGTTTAACACTGCCATAAAAATTATATATTTTGATAGTATTTTAATAAATCATATTGAGTTGTATACGAGCTCAAATGTCGACCATTTTAATATTTGGAGCTTGACGTATATGCCATATAAAAAGCTGATATTTTCACAGCATCCCTCATTATAAAATCGAGTTTCAATAAAATTCAAAGGCTTTTAAGATGCTGTTAAAATCTTATTTATTTAGTCTAGACTTTAAAAATAAAACTTGAAGAAATACACCCTTTCCAAAAGATCATGGCGTATTCTAATTATCCGGTTGGGTTACATATTATTAGCATTGAAATGTCGTTCAAAATTATACACGTTAAAAATATTTGCATTAACGATTGCTTTTTAATATACAATTTAGTCAAAACAATCAGAATAGTTAAGGGATTATATCGGTTTTAATGCGTAAAAAAAGCAATTTTTCTATAATTTTTTTCAATGTAATCAAATAAATATTTCATTTAAAATTTAACGCATATAAAAGAACAACATTTAAAGAATGCATTATAAAATTTTCATTTAAAAATTTTGAAAATCGAGCCATTGAGACTTGATTTTTGGTGACCCTTAAAAAAGGTGATGCACTTAGTTGTGTCTAATGAATTTTCCAAAATCTTTCTATTAGAGTTTTATTCCAATTGATTCAAAACTTTGGGGAAATATGCTTGATATGTTATGTTATTAGATTATAGATATTTTAAATAAATTGAAATTACAAAATCCATGTAACCCCTTAATGTCATAAAGGGGTTGAAAATGCTGATGAGCTTCCACAGCGTTGACGCTTTTTACAGATGTAATGTAGCTCGAATGAAAACATCCCCCTTCTGCACATTTAATTTGAAAATATTATTTCTCTTCAGCAGCGCTAAATTTCATTTCGCAGATTTTTCCCATCTTTAAAGTTTACATTTTCGATGCGGACATTTCCGCGTATAGAATTACAACTATAAAATATTTATGACCCAGGAGAAATGCTCTTTTGCTAATATTTATTGTGTATGTTATTGTTGTATTTCAGTTCGTAAGTAATGCAAATATAAACATCCATTAATCATGAAACGGAGCGTTGTTTTTCCAATAGTGTTTATCTTGGTTCATCTCAAGGAGGGCAGGGCGGAGCCGAGGCCGAGGCTCTGGGCGATTTGTTATTGCTTCGGAATGCAAATTGGATTTGTGATACGTTTTAGATATGCAGCAATGAATAACTTACTGTATTTATTCTGTTTCTGGAAGACCCACAAGGAACGTGTGAAAATTCGTACGCAGACTCTCCGGAAAGACCCTTTCGATATGCCATAAACTAGATAATTCAGTTGACGCCGATTTCATCCCTAAACCAGAATATATGCGCTGAATATTCAATAAAATATACTTCAATTTTCTCCCCATTTGATTAAGTTGTCGAATGCAAATATATACGAAATATTCGTTCTGAGGCTCTAACATAGATGAAAGTAAGTTCAAAAATTATTTACAAAGGACTAACTGCTCCAAATAGGAACAAGCCTTGATATTATAGATTTGAGCTTAATTCTAGATGTTGGAAGAAATTTTCACTGAACAAACGAATTTGGAAGATCTAATATATTAGGTCCTCCCAAAAGAAATCCATTATTTTATCAAGTTCTCGTTTAGTTTCAGTTTATATTCAGATACGTTGAAAAACATATTGGTAATTATACTTTTCTTATTGTATGATTTATTAGCTTTATTTTTTATGTCATAAATCTAATTTTATTATAAAAGGTAAACATTGTGAAACCTAAAACCAACATGTACGCTAGTTTGAATGCCATAGACATAAACAAATAAATTCAGTAGTGTTAGGTCTGAAGACTATTGGAGCTACGGAATAGGACACGTCCATAAACAATGAAATCTAGTGGTGTCAGATCTGGAGACCGCGCAAGCCACGGAATCGGGAACATCCCCACACAGAGAAATCCGGTGGTGTCAGATCGGGGGATCATGCGAGCCACGGAATAGGGTACGTCCGCATTAAAAAAATCTAGTGGTGTTATGTTTGTAGACAATGTGAGCCATGGAGTAGGGTACATCCTCAGACAAAGAAATCCGGTGGTGTCAGGTCTTGAGGCCGTGCGAGCCACGGAATAGGGTCCGTCCCCAAGCAAAGAAATCCGGTAGTGTCAGGTCGGGAGACCATGCGAACCACGGAATAGGGCTACCAAAATAATTAATTTATACAACAGAGGTGCCCCAAAGAAAATCTTAATTGAAATAATTTATTGGATATTTTTCAAATCATTGAAAAAAAATATATTTCGACAACTCTGACACTTGGGACATAGGGCCTATGTCGTCCATGTGCAAAATACCCTGTATATTAAATTGCGTAAAAAATGGATTTCTTTCGGGATAACCTAATATTAATTTAATTAATTTGGCAATCTAATTAAAAGGTATTTATTTTTTTGAGAAAAGAAATGTTAAGACAAATACAAAAGAGATGCGACTGAATGATGTAGATCAAGTTAATGGAATATTTTTTTTGAATAAATTAAACATTTATATAATCAAATCCATTAGAAATAATATCCTCAGACGGTTATATGATCATCCACGGAGCATAATTAGTTTTGCTTATCGGCCCTAAAAATATATATTTGGCAATGCCAAATTTTAACATATAGCCGTAGACTATATTATAAATGATAAATTCTATATTTACGCTAACAAAATTCTATCTTAATTATCCCGTCATAAGCTCAGCCCATATACCTGTCTGATGGTCTTACGATCTTAAAAGCATGTCTTGGGTTATTTTATCTGACGAAAGGGTCGCATAATGAAAATTTAGAGCTCGAATATAGTGAAATATTTGATGTTTTTAATAATTATTTTTAGCATTGAAAATTTATAAAATATCCTATGATGCATATTTTTAATGATATATACCCAAACAGTTCTAATTTATCCTAATCAATTGATTTTTCACGGTCAATTTAGAACTGTATTAATAGTAACGTCGTTATTCTATTATCATTACCGACACAATTGTTTGTATTATTAATAGTTTGTGTCCGTCATTGGCAGGGATTCAGGTTTATTTATAATTCAAAATAGACAGATGGAATATTGCGAAGTGAATGATATCCAGGGGGTTGGTATATAATAGGGTAGCTTTATTTTTTAAAGGTTTTCCAAAACAATGTCGGACAAACGATAAAGGGATTGCGAATGCATTCAGGTCCATATGTTGCATGGAGACTGATCGCCTCGCCTAAAAATGCATAGCTCATCTCGGATTAAGTCTTTCGCAATTGTGAATCTCAATCAAATCGCATATATAAACGCCACGATGAAATCCGGACTAAATGCATCTGTTTTTAATGGCACGTCACTGCCAACGAAACCGTCTAAAGGGGGCTCCCGATGGCTGCACGGAATGCATAAAATATGCATTTATACCGGCGCCATTAGCATCTTCGCTTGTTTTCTTGCTGCAAAATTTACAAGGCAAAGCGTCTAGGTCGGTGTAATCGATTTGTATATGCAAATTGTTGGAATCCTTTTAATTTTTGTACAATTCAATCTCTAAATGGATCCGTTTAAATAACGGGATTGGCTTATAAAAATTATAGACTTATTTTTTTATTCAGTATATACCTATTAGATTTAAATTTAAAGATGGTCCATGGATGAGCGTTCATAAATAGGGATTTGAAATATTAAACAAAAAACTGTTCTATTGATCCAACCATGTTTTAAATTTCAAAGTGCAAAAATTCCTCGTTAGTAAATATGATTTTCTAAGAAAAATAGCTGCAAAAATTTTCAAGTTAATTTTGTTTACCATGGTCAATATTTATCTATTTGATGTAGAATTTTAACGGGAAAAAAATCATTTTTTTATTTAACAGATTTGCTCGCTATAACCGTTATATTCATCTAAATCCGATTACTCTACGTTGTTTGCTGTTAATCTTCGCTAATCAATTGCTTGCATGAATATCAAGGCTTGTTACATTGGTACTGTGGATTAATTTGGATTAATAGTAAGATTATGTTTCAAAGAGAAAAATAATTTCAGCGAATACATTCTTACATCTGCTCCTTCGTATTTCGGAAATTAAAATGCATCTCGCTCGTACACGTCGAGGGTTGTCGACCGCTACAAAGAGTCGGGAGTGTCTAGAAAATTTGACAAGTTTCTGTACGACAGCACGATAATGGTTAAAGTGTTAAAAGCGATGTTCACAAGCCAAGTTGTTTCGCGTTCATAATAACGTTAGCGGCGAACGAATGTTGGACGAATGGCAGGAAGATACGAGCGGCAAAGATAAATGAAGAAGATGGATAGACGGCGATGGGCAAACAATGGAAATGCTTACTCGGCTCTGGCCGGGTTCCTCACACCGCCCGTGGGGTGGCGGAGGGCTGCTTCTGTCCGACGGTCCCATTCGGAGGGGTTGCCACCCCATCGGCCCACGTTTATGGGGCAGGTACGCCGCGGAGGTTTAATTGGACACACTGCGTGTCTTTTGGCCGGAAGTGAGAAATGTGATAGACGAGAAAATGGAATGAGTCGGACCTTTGGTGGGATCGTGGTTTGTTTTGTGATGTATGTACCGCTGGCTATGTATTTTTTTAATTAATTAACGAGCTTTTTTCATTATCATTTCGAGGTACTTTCAATGAAAATCGAGTCGTACACTCGTTTGGTATGAAAAATTTCGTATCCTCATACAACGAATTTTTTTATAAATGAAAACGTAACAAAATTATGATTAGTGACCATATTTAAAACAAAGCATATACATTTGATTCTGTTTTTATGCGATTTTGAAGTTATGCGGTTTTTAAAAATAATTGAACCAATCACTCTTTTTCTATAGAGAACAAAGCTTTTTTTATGCGAATACGCATAAAAAAAGTCATGATCCGCGTAAAAATGTCTACATATCACGATTTGCATGATTATTTTTTTTTATGAGCAAATTTAAAATCATGATAAACTTAGATCCTATATTTGTATATCCGCCACTTATCATCCGTATAAATCCACTTACCTGTCAGAACAGTCGCAGCGTGTATGAAGCTTGTATATAAATAAATAAACACTGTCGATAGCACACAATATTCGGTAAAATCAACATGCAAGATACTCTATGTCTCTGTGCAAGAATTCTCTTTCTGAATCTTTGGAATTCGGACACAATTCTGTGTCTTGACTTTTTAAGAGGTTAATCAGCGATTACATTTTAAAAAAGATGATTTAAACTACTATACGGTAAAATATATTTTAATAAGCAATTCTAAGATAAATATATAGTGTTTTTATTTATATGAATTTTTCATAAACTTTTTTTATGCGATTTTTGGTACATTCTATCACAATGATTTGAAGTTATGCGATTTTTAAAAATAATGGAACCTATCCCTCAGTTTTCTTTGTTCACGTTTTTTCCTATTTTCGATTATTGATTCCTTTGACGGAACGGTTTATTGAAATTGGCCATAAAATGTACAAAAACTAACTCTTAAATGAATCCGCGAATCTCCAATCCAAGACAAGTTTTCAACTGACTATCAATAGGCTCTTGTCTACCCTGCCTAATGTTTTAATAATTAACACGTTGACGGACACGTCTGCATTATGCGCCATTATTTCATACCAAAAATGATGTATAATGCAGACGTGTCCGTCAAAGCGTTAAAGCGTCAAAGCATGTGCTTATCACTCCTATCACCCCGGATCTTTTTTCATAATCTTACACGTTTAACAAGCTTTCTTAAACTGTATTGTCCAGTTATTTTGAAACATGACAAGGACAAGACCAGGCGTTTATTTTGGTAGTTAAAACACAAAGATCATACTTATCGCTCTGAAGAGTTTTGTTTCTTTAATCTTGAGAGGTGTTTAATAACACCTCGTGTATGATGTATCAGTATTATGTTCGTTTTGTTGACCAGAAATATCCATTGTGAAATACTTGGAAACTAATTGAAATCTGCGATTCCCAGTATATAACAATATTATCTGACGTTTCAGTTACGATTTTCGTTCAGGAAAAAATAAGGTTTTTACCGGTTATTAGTTCCAATTTGTCCGATTTCGTAAATTTGTGATCTAAAGTCTAAATGTAAAATTATTTATATTGATATATTGAAGAGGACAGAGAACTTTATTTGAGTGATTGTTATTTATACCTGTTGATATTCTCATGATTGGTTGGCCTTTTTTGGCATTGCTAAAAGCCTGTGTATAAACTTTGATTTGAATAAAACTTTTAATAGCTTAAAATATATAAATAATCAATTGATTGATTATCTTTCATCCTAATAAAAATCTTCTTTATTGTATTACCTTTATCTTAAATATTGAAGGCATTTAATCTACAGTTTTAATTGATGAATAAGACAGATTTCATATTATTTTCAAACTGTTGGGCACGAAAACTTGTTTATTATGTAGTACTTATTTATAATTCACTTTTGAAATGTTTTAGATTGTGTGAACGTTTCTTTTAAGAGCTTAAGAACAGGTCTCCGAAAGAAATGTGCGCGGTATTTATGTGCAAAATGTAGGAACAAGTTTTTCATTTAGCGGACGAACAAAGATTTTTCATTTAGCCTGAAATATTCAACAGTCATATTTCTTCTCTCTAGTATTTCATTTAATTAAGTGCACGACCAGTTCAGGAGAAGCAGAAAAGAACCTCTTTGTTTTTCATCTCGTTTCCGTCTTCGAACCAGGTTGTGGTTGGTATTACTTTGCATCTCTGTAAGAACAATCTACCTCCTTGAGATGTGGGAAATTTTGAAAATAAACGCCTCACTATGGCGATCAAATTTGCGCCGCAAATCGAAAAAATAAATAACTTTCGAGCAAAACGAGGAGGCGCAATCTAAAAATATAACTCATTCTTTCGGCTCCCAATATGCAAATGACATACGGCCGCGCTCAAATAACTCTTGTTATATTAATATTTTTGGGGTCGCAATATGCTGATTCGCTCAAGTGTGGTGTTAGAGCAAAATTTTGAGTCAAGAGGATATCGTAAAAAATAATGTATGAATACGTAATAATGTATCCACTTTGCCCCTCCCGCTCAGGGATATCGAAAAATACGGGGAGCAATTGCAATATGGATTCCGATGGGAAAATATGGTGCCGGTTTGGTATCCCACGTTGATTAAAGCACGTATGGAATATAAGTTTTCCTTTCGGAGACAGAACGGGCGTCCAAATCCATTAAGGAGGATTGAATACAATCAGTTTGGTCAGAGAGAATGGAGTCCTGGCAAAAAATTCGCTCGAAATGTATGCACTTCACTTAAAGGAAAATCTTTGCTGAATACATTTTCCAAATGGAGACAAACTTGCTATATATATATACGGAAAGATTACCAGACAAATAAAGCAAAACCTACGGACGTCTATATGCGATATTTTTCCACGGCTTGAATAATATTCCTTTCGAGTAGTAGGAACCGAAATCTGATAACACGATGTTGGAAGTATTGAAATATAGAACATTTAACTGATAATATTGTTATTATCAGTTAAAGATAATATTGTTATTTATGCCGCGAGATTAGGGTACATCCAAGTTGACCCTTTGAGTAATGAGCTAATTTTAAATTATCATAAACATATATGCCATATTGGTATGACCGCCATTTATCATCCGTGCGAATTCACTTATCTGTCAAGACCGTTGCAGCGTGTATGAAACATGTGCATAAATAAATAAACACTGTCGATATCTCACAAAATTCGGTAATTTCTAAATGTAAACATAAACAATACACTTGAAATCGATTCATTTACATATCATTATTAGTCAATAAATTTGGGTTAACGATCTATACAATCGTACGATGTACGCAACATACTCTCTCCGTCTCTGTTTCTCTCCAAACTCAACGTGCAAGATACTCTCCGTCGCTATTATTTCTGAATCACTGGAATTTGGACACAACTCTGTGTCTTACCTCTGTAAGGGGTTAATATGCTTTCACTCATTTTAATAATTCCATTTTTTTGAATAAGTGCAAACATATTATTTTTTGCGATATATTTTTTGGATTTTGCAGCCTATTGTAAAGATGAGAACTAGTTCCGAGAAAGGTTCAATATTATCTTCCGGGAAGAACCTTTTATTACCTAAGCCAACGTGTCGTCACGCCAAGTGTACGAGCACGTGCTGTCAAGTGAACGATTCAATACTTTTTCGTCCAAAATTCTTAGAAAACGAAAATTTAATTTTTATACTCAAAATCGGATTTTTAGGAAAAAAAACCGGTTTTCGAAAACTACCAAGGCCTATTTGCTACGTAACTAAACTGGAACTCGTGGATGTCAATTTGTTTTCTACTGTTATGTACTACAAGCTGTAACTTTAAAGCTTCCAGTCAATAAGCATCAAGTAGGCAATCAAGTAAGCAAAAAAATAAATCATAAATTTATCACCTGTAGCCGAATTGAAAACCGAAAACTGGAAAATTCGTTATTATTCCTGGAACGAAAATCGAAATAAAAAACGTAACGACTCGAAGCCCTTTCATTAAGGAAAATTTATATAATAATATTCATACACAATAATGATGTTAAATAAAATTGAATCTCCTCATGTTAATTAAATTCTGATAAGATTCCTAATTTATGAGGTGATGACATTCTTCACCACGGAAGTCCCAAGTCCTGAACAAATGATTTGCAGCAAAAAAACATATTTTTGCTTTGTATAATATTGTGTATATTTTGAACTATAACTAAGAAGAAAAGAAGAAATAAAGTTAGGATCTAAATGAAAGATAAAGAAGAAAAATGCGTTTAGAATATGGTGGTCAAACATATTTCTGCATATGAAATCAAAAAAAGTACGTATCAATAAATTTGAACATGAATAGTGATATCACTTCTATGATGGAGATTTTATTGAGATAATGTGAAAGTCTTGGATTTTTTTTAAAGATTTAAATTCGAATCCAGATTGTAAAAAAACTTTAATCTTGACAGTTAATTAGAAGAGTCGCAAGTGAGTTTAAAATTTTATATAATAAGCCCCATATATATTAGGTTGTCCCGTAAGTTTCTTTCGCAAATGAACACAGATCTAATCATAGCCATGGTTGGAGAAAACCCGCGATATACTGTTTGCGAAATAGTTACGAACATCCGTCGATAATCATCTGACAAAATTGGGTTACATCAATCGTTCAGATGTGTAGCTTCCTCATGAACTGACTGACTCAAATAAACTTCAGGGTATTTCAACATGCGTTCTTCTTCTCCAACGACATAATAGTCTACCTTTTTTGAAGAGACTTGTCACTGGAGATGAAAGTTGGATACTCTATGAGAATATCCAACGTAAACGGTCTTGGACCAAGGGTACGGAAGCTTTAACTGTATCTAAACCTGGCCTACATCCAAAAAAAGTTTTGCTATGCATTTGGTGGGACTAGAATGGGGTAGTTTATTATGAGCTACTTCAGCAAGGTGAAACGATCGATTTAACAAAATATTGTTTCCAACTCGACAATTGTCCCTTCAGATTATTATTTATTTCTATCATTGAAAAATTCTTTACGTGGTAAAAATTTTAATTCAAAAAATTATATAAAACTGTACCTTGATCAATATTTTGCCAACAAACCTGGAAAATTTTGGCAAGAAGGCATTGTGAGGCCTCCGGAGAGATGGAGAAAAGTAATAGAATAGAATGAATCATATAATATTCAATAAATTTTGATGTAATACAAATTATTGTTTATTTTTTTCTTAATATGAAAACGAAAGAAACTTATGGGACACCTTAATATTTGGAAAATCTTCTTTTCAGATCGCCTAAATCATTAAATACTTTAGAATTAATTAGAAATTAATTTGATCATCCCGAAAACGATGAATATATTTCTTGTCTTATAATAATGGAAATGTAGCCTTCCAGCCAGTAGAGTTTATGAAAGAAAAATCAAAGCCTCAGACGTATTGAAATACTTGATGAATTCGCCTCGACGTTGAGTGAATTATATAAATACATAATAAATTATAACGTAATGAATGAGTCCCGGTTGTTTCCCATTTGTAGCATATTTGCAAACAAATTCGGAAAGCGCGATTATCATTTGTCTTTGCTCCGGGAAGGAAATCAAATAAAGCAGAGCTTTTCTCAGAGCATGGAATTATGGAGTGCCGAAATTAAGAGCTTTTTTAAACCAATTATAACTTTATTCATTAAAATTATTTTCAATTAGCCAAGATAAAATTTTGAACGGAAAATTCGACATTATCCTCTGAATTATCAAGTGATTTAATTAAACACTCAACTGTTCGAAAAGGAAAGTTGAGCTCCCGCCGAGTGAACTTAATCTCATTGCTCTCGCCTTTCGATAGAACACAACGTTTCACTCTAAAGTCTTCAATAAAAAATACTACCGCTTAGAGAAAACATGCTTTCACTTTTAACTGCGCGTGCAAAATTAAAATTTTCGACTGCGTTCATATTTTGGCGCGAAATCCCAAGAAGCGAGCTTAAAGCTCTCAACAGGCGGCACAAATGCGGTTAAGGGTGCAAACTATTATAATTAACCGACGATAGTTTATTCCACTATATGAGTATTAATTACGTTCATCCAATGCAATAACATCCATTTTGTGGTTGCGTCCAAATTGTACGCAAAGGGCTTTAAAATCTCATCAAAGTAAAATAATTTACAAATTAATTAATACACGAATATTTGTATTTAGTACCTAACAGCCATGAGCAGCATTATAACCAGATGTGCAGACGATATTCAAATAATTTCGATACGGATAAATAAATCGAATCGCCCAGCATGATACCTGATAGAAAATTATTTTTGCAGATCTTTATATCTAAAAATTCGCTGAGCTCGTTGAGGTACTCGAAACATAATAGAGTTTCGTTATTAAATCCCATTTCGTAAAAATATTTACTTTTATTAATTCATTTTCAATTTGAATAGAAAACATCCCTCAGTAATGGCAAGCCAGCATACTGTTCCTTTCCTTCGTTCGTATTCGTTTTGAATACCTACGATTTCATTGTTACATTTAAAATTTAAATGCAAATCTTGGAAAGCGTCAATATTCAACATAATTCCATTTTTGCAATGCAAAATCATCTAATTGTCAATTGAAGCATTATCTGTATAAATTTAAGGCGTTCTCTACAGATCCACTAACAATACTTCTTGATCTTAACACATTCAGGCGAGACACTGTGTTTCTATTATTATATTTTATTTGCATATTAATTCTTTTTTTTTATAAAGATTGGTATAATTTTAAACCCTTTTGTCCATGAAAGGTTTAATTTCTTCCCGTAATTATATGGTTTTTGCAGACATATGATTCGAAAACATTTTCTGCAACTTATAGATTTTTCTAAGCATATTTTTCAAAAAGAATTTCTTAAATTATTTAATGAAGCAAAAAGATAATTTTTTTAAAAAGAAAAATGTGATATCCTGTACAAATGCTATGAAAAAAATATCTATTGTAGATTTGGTCAAACCTATTTTATAGGCTTCAAGTATTTTAATAGAAATATTTTATTTTTGGAAACAAGGATTCTGAATTTTTAAAATTTTGTAAAACTCTTATAAATACGAACGAAGTCAGGGAAATTCGTACGTGAAATTCATATTTTTAAAAACATATATCCTGTAAAAAGCAGGGCTTCGAACTGATATTTTTTTTAAATTTCGGTTTAGTTTCGGTTACGATTCTAATATTTATAACGGTTCGGTTATGGTTTTCGTTCCAGCAAAAATAGATTTTGGTTTTGTTCCGTTTGTTATATTTTTCATTTCGGTTTTGATTTCGGTTACAGTTAAAGAATCCAATCCGGAGCCATAATTTTGATCCCGGGACTACGGGATTACATTGGACCATCCCAGGATCAGTCCCGGGACCGGGATTTTCAATAGTTTAAGGAATTAAATTGCTAAATTTGATCAAAAATTACTAATAAGTAAATTTGCTTAATATAAAAAATAATTTAAAGTTGAAAGAATTTTATTTATTTAAGAAAAGATAAAAATAAAATTCGAAAATAAATAAATTAAAAACTAAAAAATTAAAATATTATTTTGAAAATATGCCCGAAGTAACATTAAACATCGAGTGTTTCGTCATTTAGTCTGGATCTGATTTTGGTAGCCAGGCAACCTGCTGCTGAAAATACAGGCTCAATCTCCACACTCGTTGAAGGTGTCGTCATAAAATATTTAAATTCTAGTTCAAGTCGTGTGCCCCCATTTTCGTATAATATCATCAATGTGACTGATAAAATTCCTATCTGCTGAGACACGAACTAAAACTCGCGAAATTCCCGATTCCCCTGACAAATTATTTATTTCCATCGCTGCAGATGAATACGTATATACTATAATATTTTGATGGGACTCGTAATTATATTACAGAGGTATACAAATATTTTGAATCCCGTATCTATTATATTTCATATCGATATTCCCATAATTAGAGTCTAGGTGTAGTAAATACATCACCGGTAGGCAAAGGATAATATAACAATTCTAAAAACATATATGTACTGTATATATGTATATTGTTCCGGGAAATTGGCGGTTATCGGTTTTCGTTCCGCTTCGAAACCCTGATAAAAAACATATATAAAAATGTAAAATATAAAAATGGAAATGCAAAAAGTAATTTTTATTTTATTTAAATAAATTATTTTAATTAATGTATGGAGTATCATTGATAAGTTAAAATATAATTTAAATTTATTTCCCTTGTGTCGAGTAACTGAGCTGATTTCTTGACTGCTCGTTATAAGCGAGTTTAAGCGTGTCTGTGAAGAAATAATAAATATGTTGTACGAAAAATGGCTAATAAATTTGTTATATGTAGATACATATTCCATGGAAGTCTTTGTGTTCCAATCAGGAAATAAAACCTCTTTGATTACATCAAGGATAATCCAATTAAGATGACGCCCACACGCACGAGGCTCATCTTTTTAATCTTCCACAAAGACGGTTACTTTCGCTCGAATTGATACAGGGAGCTCCTACCATCTGCGCAGTACGGCCAATGATATTGTTGCTTTGAAGTTATTTCTTTTCGAGGAAGGAAGAAGAATCTGTGAGGAGGAGAGTGGCGGAAGTTCACACAAAGGCTGTACGGGACGCGCGAACATTCGATCGGGCAGCGCCGGATTGACCGGAAATGAGACTCCCACCACGGCCATCTCTATCCGCCTTTTCAATTATGTATTTTACAATTTAGCTTTGAGGTATTCCGCACCACACGTGTATCAAGACATGGGCGACACGTGTTGCAAAAAGCTTGCGTGTAGTATCATCGCATAATGTGTTTCCGAATGTGGAGAGGGAAAGACGTGCAGATAAAATGAACACTTGTGCCCCCGCGAAGAGTGACAGGAAATGAATATGATGATCGTGATATTAAAATGAATCCGTATAAATTGAAAGCCTTTGAATTGAAATGAACATTTTGACATGGAGATGAAACGTTTGATGTCGAGCAGAAAACGATTTTTCCCACTGAATAAATCCCGCGTGGTGTGTTCACTCCTTATTGGAAAATCCGGGGTAGAAGAAGGCTTTATAATTTTGAAAATCATAATATAATGTCATAAGAGGGCGAGACAAATAAAAAATATATCTGATCTACTCTACTCTATCAGATGGATATATTCTGGAATCAACGAAAGCCTTTTTCAGCAATTATCACGATATCTAAAATCAATTGAATTGAAACCGACAGATATACTTTCATTTGAAATAGACAGACGTACTTTCATTTGGAACAGACAGACATACTTTCATCTGGAACAGACAGACATACTTTCATTTGGAACATGCAGACATACTTTCATTTGGAACAGACTGATATACTTTCATTTTGAACAGACAGACATACTTAATTCAGAACAGACAGAGATACTTTCATTTGGAACAGACAGACATTCTTAATTTAGAACAGACCGAGATACTTTCAATTGGAACAGACAGACGTACTTTCATTAAGTACAACCCGATATACTTTCATTTGGAATAGACAGAACTACTTTCATTTGGAACAGACAGATATACTTTCTTTTGGAACAAACAGATATACTTTTTTTTTAAACAAACAGACATATTTTAATTTGGAACAGAAAGACATACTTTCATTTAAACAGACAGACATACTTTCTTTTGGAACAGACAGACATACTTTCATTTGAAACAGACAGACTTATTTTCATTTGGAATAGACAAATATACTTTTATTTGGAACAGACAGGTATACTTTCTTCTGTAACAGAGAGACATACTTTCATTTGGAACAGACAGACATACTTTCATTTGGAACAGACAGATATACTTTCTTTTGGAACAAACAGACATATTTTCATTTGAAACAGACAAATATTCTTTTATTTGTAATATATTCAAACAAGGAATGATTCAAGTCAGTCAAGATTTTTATCCTGAAACCAGGCGTCCACCCCTTTCAGACTACGCTCTTCAGAGGAGATGAGGCACCACGAGAAAACTAGCTTCAGATTACGTGCACCTGCGAGGTCACTGTAACTATGAATCTAATCTGGCTGCATCAGATGATGGACTGCAGAGGTTTCCACGTTCCCACGGTACTTGTATCGGTATTTATCATTCGTAGTACCTATTCATAAAGACAAGTTGCCGTTGGAACAGCAAAGCTGTTTTCACTATGGGCCATAGACTGTTGAAGAAAGTGGTGTTGCTGTTTGCATAAATTCCTCTTTTTCTTATAATCGGGAGTTCCACATTTGATTTTACGAGTACGCAACACATGGTAAGCCGTGCACCCAATTAATGTTAGCTGGATTACTCTAGCAACGTTAGATGAGCAAATCTCTACTCTACATTATTACTCCAAGAGTCTGTTAGAGTTTTATGAGTGGGTACCGTAGAGTGTATCACCCAACCCAATGATTCAATAGACAGTCATCCATTAATCCTATATCATTTTTTTAGCATATATATTAGTTTATGACAAAATAAGAAATACAAGAAAATACTCACGTTGATCATGCAAGTTGCCATGGCGATTCCAGCCAACCATCCAGATTTTTCTTCCAGATACCAGGTCAATTCTTCTACACATCCGTAGAAGAATGCATTTCCGGTAACAGTGTCGCGGCATACAGTCGGAAGTGGTTTGCGCAAATTCATGTAGTCATTGGGACCATCAGCACCGCAGCAGCCGATCTGAATAAAAAATGGTCATTTTTGAGTTTATCTAAATTATTAACGCAAATGAAAACATCAGCTAGACGTCAATCTTTGGTCTGGGGCCATGGGGGCAAATTGGCAGGCTGATGTTTCGGTTGCCATAAATAACATTTTCCAGGTCAACAGCATGTGGGGGCAGCACGCAAGTGTTGTTTTTCCGCGCTGTCAGTGTTGGCTATCATTGTTTGATCATGATTTATTCATCGCGACTTAACGGGCTAACTATTGCGTAGTTAAAGGGACGCTTTAATTAATCATACCACATATAGAACCATGTTCGTGTAAACGGTCTATTTTTGTATTCGTGGTTCGATTCCGATAACCGTCAATCAATTAGCGGCGCCCGTTAATAAATAAATGCGCCCCTGTGCTGCAATACAGTTTTCAGAGGCCATCCGATAATTGCGGCTACACGTAGCTACACGAGACGTTAAAATTCATGCGGTTGATTGCCAGTGATATATACATTGATGATATAGTGTCTGTGTTGTAATGACTTCAATGGAGACGCTGTTGAGAGCGCGCGTCGCCTCATCGTGGTCATTAGATATACGCGCATGCGCCGCGCCACCTCTACTATATGCAGCATTACTAAACAAGTAGCGTGCCTATTTTATTATATATTACACAAACTTATTTGCATCTTTAAGCTAACATTTTCTGTTAACAAATAGAAGAAAAGACAATGCATGAAATCGACTTTTCGCTTGCGCATTTTAATTTATCCAATAAAATCATATCTATATTAAGAATCTGTTAAGGAATATTATTAAGTTTTCAGATATAAAAATACGCTCTATAATAACGCCCATACACCACATCATTTTTATGTAGAGCGCCAAAATGAAACTTCGTGATATATATTAGCACATTTGGAAACGAATGAGAAATGGCATAAAATTATTCAAAATTTCTGCGCGTGAAAACCTTTTCACTGGAATATATAAAAGTGGCAATTTTTAGCGAAAGTACGTTGGAAATAATTAATCTAAGTCAACATGTCGCTTTATGGTCGAATCAGGGTCGGCTATAAAACGTAGGCCAGCCAGTCGAAGGCATAGCTTTTTCTGAGGGCCTAAAAGGATTTTCGTCTGTAATGGAAAGGCTTCAGCCTGAAAATCGACAAAACACAAAAGGGTACTTATTGTGTGATATCGTTAAAAATGCAAATAAGACAACGTCCAAACGAATTCATTTTTTAGCATCATAAATATTTTATGGCATAAAAATAAAACAGATGGACGATATGAAAACATAAACCATCCAAAACAAAAACGAAGGGATCGAAACTTGTTCATATTTGTTTAAATAAACTTGATCAATACGGATTTCCGCATGAAACAGTGGATTGTTTATGCACTTTTTGATCCTGATAGGAATGAATGTGGTCAGTTGAATTTTGCAAACTCCCATGCAAAGCCCCTGGGATGCAATTTGGAACGAACCCTGCAGGTACGGTGTCTCATTATACAAAAGGTGGTAGTCAGGTGCATTTGAAATTCAATACAATTTCATGTTCGGAGAGCTCTGTGTAGTAGATTGGCTCAACAATAGGTGACCCTCTATAGACCACGCTTATTCGGTCGCATATTCATAAAGCAACCCCGTCGAACCAACTTGATAACGCCAATATCGAGTACTTGTGCTCACTTGGAGGCTCCTCAATTCGATGGACAAAACTTTATTTGTTCACTTTCAGATGAAAACTATAAACGAAATCGAATCCATTAAGCTTTGTATATGAGCCTTCAAATATCATGCATAAAAAATGTGGAAAACTATGAAAAACTATCGACATTTTCCAATATATACAAACACCTTTTTTGGAAAATAATGCATACATTTAAATAATATATGATTTAATCATAGTATATTTCCAAATTATGTTATGGGCAGGCTATGTAACAATGCGAACGGATGAAATATATTTGTCATTGGAAAATATCAATCAATCTTTTAATATTGACTTATTTTATATTTTTAAATTTACATATAAAAGTAGGATGTAAGGCATTCAATTAGTTTGTCTGTATGATTTATTACATCAAATTTGATCATTGGCTGGGCAAATCAGCCTAAACGTTATTTTCTTTCCGATAGTGAATACATTTATTGAAATTGAATGATATATAACAGAAAAGTATAAATGAAATTTATTTTATTTTGTTGATTTAATTATAAATATGAACAAACATACAAACATTGATTTTTATATATAAGATCAAATGTAAGTTAATTATACTATACCTATATTATTTAAGAAAGTGCAGACAATAAGTTGGCAAAGTTTTATTGCAATCGAATGAACGGTATGGCAGCGCATAAAATACGAACAAACATTTTATTTTATTTTTGTATATTAGATTATATTTATGTTATTTGCACAATCCTTAGCAATACGTGAAGTATTATTGCAATTTGATGATACGGTATGACAGCGCATTACATACGAACAAAGAGAGATTAATTTTTATATATAAGATGTAAAAATTGCTTGGATTTGGAAGATCACTTTTATACAAATTTCACGACTTAAGCATATTTTTAAGTCAACGGGTAGTAATAGATTGTGAAGGAATAACGCAAATGTGAAAAAGCTACACGTATTGATTATCAACACATATCGTCACGTGTTATTCCACACGAGAGAAAGATGGAGATCTGGCTGCAGGAAGGACGACCTCCCGCAGCCAAGGTTAACCGACGACTCCCCCGACTTCCGCCTCCTACGCCTCACTACGCAACCGGCAACAATGCACGCGCAAGAAACGATCAGTCGGTATGCATATGCAATGTCTCCGCAGGGCCACAAGAGATGGCGCTGTTAAAATAACACATTGCACCTGAAGAGAGATGGAAGATATCGCGTTTAACAGCGCTACTACGCGGGGATGGTAATTTGCCCAAGTTACATTACTAATAAGCCATAACAGTCATTGCTGACTGCCAGTGATTGACTCAAATAAAAGGTCTCTAAGCGCCATCAATCACTTTAGCAATTTTAAAATGAGATATGACTGCCACAGCGTTCCTGCGTAAAATGCATACCAGATTATTATTATTTTTAAATATACGAGGGGGATTTAAATATAACCCGGAATTTTGCTATTATGCATGTTTTTGTGGAAAATTCCGGGTTATATTTCAATCCTCCTTATGCAACTTGACCTTTATTCCAAGATAATGATATTAGTCCCTTGGCTTACGAGGCTTATAATCTATTCATTCATTCTACTGAAATATAAGTCAAAATATATGGCTATTATTTGTAATCTGTACGTCAATGTCAATGTCAACCACCAGTGTCTGCCAATCTAAATAAGGTTGTATTTAAATCTTGAAAAAAAATAGCTATAATTTATCATCCCTATATACAAATACATAGTATACAATAAAATTTGTATGATGACATAATGGATCATTTTTATGGTCAAGATTCGAGGTATGGTACACATGTTGTATCATTGGAATTGTATCAATAATTAAGTAAGCATTTGTTAGATATAAAATTTGATTCGAATAGGTCACAAGTGACTTGTTTAGCACTGTATAAGATCTAAACACTTTTGGTGAATCACCGCCAAAATATGATTTTGGGGGAAACGTTGGGAATCAGTGGAGCGGCAGCTTGGTCGCATAAGCTGGATTGCATTGATTGATGGTTTGATTAAAGCGGGTCAGCGGGTGGTCTCCTAATAAACGTATACGCAGCGTTGCACAAGTCCGGTGCATCGGACCTGCATATGTCACTTTATCAACGCTGCGTCCAAAATGAATCATCGGGCTGTCGGAGTCATTGAGGATGCGAAGTCGTGCCACCTCCGCATCAGCCCCTTGACAAAGACGCGCGTGGATTTAATATGGCGCGCCTATGTTCCCGATCGGATATTGAATTTGTGAAGCTGTGTTGGCTTGGGTGTTGCATTTAAATTGCTTTTCGGGTAACTGGTGCGAGATAATTTACAGAATCCGCTCGCCGTATTTATTCCCAATATTCCGTACGTAACTACTATTAAATGGACAATCCCGAATGAAATATCGACCGGTCGGGTCCGAAGACATAATTAAAAATTGCATCTATTGCGGGTGCACAAAGAGGACGAGTTGGAGCTTTACAAATGCACCGCTGTCATTATTGCTCGTTTTGTTGGAAACTTTGCTGGACGAAGTTTTGTTTATCGGCTTATGGCTTCGAAAACCCTTTGAAACGTATGAGGGGATTTTTATTACTGTTTTATTAAATTAATACTGGGGGCTACTTTGTTCCAACATAAAATTTAGTGCATCAAAGGAGATAATTATCATCCTCTGGTGATATTATTTTAAATCAAAATATTTTAGCAAAGACTTCCTAACATTTTTTAAATACTTAATATACTAACGTTGAAAGTCGTTCAGATGAAATGACTATCATTCATTTTGTGGATCAACATTGATTTTATCTTTTCATAAAAGTAGGAAGAAAGACGAATAGATTGATTTTTTCATCCACAAACAAGATCAATGTCAAATATTTTCGTATATTTTTGAGATCTATTGACGTCATGTTACTAAGCGTTGGTTTATAATTAAGATTGTCATGACTAATATGAGTGATTGATTAATATTAGATAAAGCGGAAAGAAATGTCATTTTTTTGTTATTCCACATATTAGGTAGCTTTTTAATGCCTCTTTCGTAAAATTCGGCCGGTTTTCTACTAAAGTAAGAATCCAAATGATTTCCGCTTTTAACTTCTTTAATCTAATTGTGCACAGTATAGCTCTGCTGTCACAGTTTGGCCAAATTTTAATCATTCGTAGTGAATTACGCCAAAAAATCCCACCAAACACAAAGGAGGACCTTTTTCAAGGATAATGACGGTCGAGGGGTAGAAACAGGTACTTGATTTGAAGAAATCCACTGTTTTTTCCTTCTCGAACTGTTATAGAGGATCCACTTCTCATCCCCAATAACGATCCTTCTTACAAATGGATTTGTTTCATACTTGGACAATAACGATGAACAAATGGTTATCCGTTGTTCCAAGACCGTTGATGACAACTCGTGCGATACCCAAATTCCCTGTCTATGTTTTTTCCCGAGTCTTTTCAAATGGTCTTTTACTGTTGACCAGGGACAGCCGATGTCTAGCGATAATTCCTTCATTGTTTTTCGAGGATCAGATTCTACCAGAGAATTTAATGTGTCATCGTCGATTATTGGAGGTCGTCCTGATTTTGGTTTATTTTTCAAATCTCTTTCGCCACTTTTGAATTTTTTGAACCATCTATGGCATTTTCGAATATTCAATATGTTGCCATATGTATCACAAATGCTCAGGGTAGCTTCTTTTGCTTTTAATCCTTTGTTGAATAAAAACAGTAAACAAGATCACAAATGTGTCTCATTCATTTCTGGCTTGGACCTTTTTTATAAGACAAACAACAGAGCTTCAAAATGACACCAACCTTGATGTATTCATACGACAGCAACCCGAGGCAAATTGACGGCAAAGATGCAACCAAAAAAAAAAAAAGACATTTCTTTCCGCTTTATCTAATATATGAAGGATTGAATAAAAATGTTTGATTATTGACTGAAGCAGATTTAATATTACATATATAATTTGCGAACGTTCCCACGGAAATTTAACGCACACATTTAAATTAAAAATCAATTTCGGCTATCTAATTCGATATCTACTCGCATTTATCGCCCATTATTTAACAGTCCTCACGTAGATACACGAGATAAAATGTGTGTTTTATCTAAAAATAAACGAAGAAATAAAAATGCAAATACAGAAGTTTATTGCAAACGCTCACTGTTCATTTATCTTCATTTCCCCGTTCGTTCAATCACCATAGGTTCCTTTATTGGTTTTCCTTCAGATAGTTAAGTCGTAAACCAAACCAAGGGATAATGTGAGGATATGCGAATCATTTGATTATTTATTACAATATATGCATATTGATTCAAATTGCGTGATTCTAAACAATTTTGCCATTTAATAATATAACACCACCCCTATTGATAATATATTTAAATGATTAATTTATATGGCTTAATGCCTCGTCGTATATAAAAAGAGGTATATGTAGAGCGACTAGATAATGTATAATAACGGCATTGTATAAGCTCTATGATTAATGCCACAGGTGGTTAAACTGATATTAGTGACATTTGGACTAGCATGCAAAGCATAATTAATACGATAACGAAGCAATGTGTGGTTTGTTGTTAATAAAATAATTTAATCATTTTCGATATTTTGAATGATTGTATGGCACGCGGAAAGTTTCATGCACGTAATTTATTGCATTATCGGCGCATGATGATTTGATCTGTTATAATATTCTCATTTAAATTCCGCGAAAGTTTGCCGAAACTCGTCAGCGCGAGATAATTCAAGATTTTTCGCGCCCATACAAAAATGTGTCACTTTTGAGGCTTCATTGAATGCATAAACAAGCCGGATTGAAATAACCGAAAACTTGCCAACAGCCCCCTCCCGCTGCCAAATAATTTACAAAACAAAAAAACTTTTTGCATCGTAATTAAGCGAAAGAAGGCGGGATGCTGGATGGGGCCTCGGAAAACGTGATGATATTTGGAATACAGTTATTAGCAAGGGTACGTGGCCGCACGTAACCGCCGAGGGGATGAAATATTTCTGATGGGCCATTTTCCCATTTTTGTTTACATTATAAGTGGTGAAAGTATTAACGCGCCCCTACGTGACGGCAAAAACGTGTTGCGAAAATAATTAGGTGGAGGCACCACCGTGAAATAAGATATGTTGCTTCATACCGCCCCTGTGATAATGGGATTAAATCTTTCCAACTGCTAAGCTGATGATGCCTCGCATATGACCTTTTAACACGTTCTGGGCTCAACATTTTTTTATAAACAAAATTGACCGTTTTAGCACTTTGAATTAATTTAGGGGGTGGTTTTGGGCGTTGTCTTTCAGCACTGTATTGCATGCATTTTTGTCGATTATTTTCATCACACGTTCGCATGTCAATCGCAAAAGTAATTTGGTTCTCGTTGAATATATTTCAAAAATTGACAGGTGTCAGTTTGAAGTGTTGACAATGCGTTTCATCCGCATGCATTACGTGTTCATCATATTGTATGCCGTTATTATCAGTTTTTAATATTACAGTATCACTCTCTTAATAGATTCCCTGACTTGATTGAGTATACTCCTATAAATACTAACTAAAATTATTAATAAATATGGTACATTTAATTTTCTAGGATGATGAATAGATTTGGGGCATTTGAATATAGAATTTCATTTATTTACATGAACATTAGGTAACCAACGTCGACTCTTATACCCTCCTCCCTTATTAGGGTGTTTTTATCTTCTAGGAAGAAGGACAATACAAGCGTTGTATTATACTTTATTATAACTCGGCGATCTTCGTCGTCGCTTAATGGAAACGGCAATAGTTATTTGATAGAAGTAGTTCGCATTGGTCATCGGCTGCCACATCTCACATTTTTGTCGATGTGTCAGTGATCCGAAATTTGGACCAGTTGGACACGGAAACATGTTGGGTGTTCCCTCCAATTTAAGCGTCCTAGCTCAGAGCGCAAGTGGCCGAAATAAATGAAGAAATAGCGTGTCCTCGATGACATGGAATTTAAATTTTACGGTTTTGCATCTTGCTGTGCAATTTGCGAACGGGCTGAGTTCGTTCTTCTATCAGGCCGTGATGTTGTTGAATGAATGGATTGGAATAGACGAGCGTCGAATAGAAATACTCTCTTTTCTAAATAACTATTTATTCTAGACGAGAAAGAGACCTGGCTGCAGGAAGGACGATCTCCCGCAGCCAAGGTCAACTGTCGACTTTCCCAACAGGCGCAAGAAGCAATCGGTCGGTATGCAGGTGCAATGTCCCCGCAGGGCCACAAGAGATGGCGCTGTTAAAATAACACATTGCATCTGAAGAGAGATGAAATATGTCGCTGTTAATCTTGCGAATTAAATCTGCTCAGATTAACAGCGCTACTAAGTGGGGATGGTAAATCACCCATACTACAAACTCAAGTCCCGTGGATAAGTTGGATAAAACAAATTCCTCCAAAATATTCCTGATCTTAGAAGTTTCTTCTTTAATTTAAATATCTGATTACTAAACTTCTTTTCTGTGATAGTTTTCCCCAATTTCAATAGTATCACTGATAATAAAAAAAAGGCTTTTGGCCGTGTCCTTTTGGTATGATAATGCTAGTCTCAAGTTCTGAATGTTCTCCATACCCTTTTTTAATTATCTTTTGGTAAACTATTCCTGGGTTTGGTTGTTTTCAAATAGTGTTTTCTTTGTAATCTATATAATTTAAATATTTGAGATCCCCATGCAAAATTCGCCAGATCAAAAACAGAATCTTTCCATTTAATTTTTGTCTTCCTGCTAACACATTGCATCTTATTGACGCCATATGTGTAAATTTTTGCGCATATACTGTTTCCTGTTCTGTAGTGGCGCGCGAGAAGTGAAAATCGACGTATAGCCTTGGTCGTGGGAAGATGTATTCTTCCCGCGACCAAGTTACACTGGTGTCAGATACAGTGGGTCGTTTAGATGCTGAACCATTCTTGATAGGAGATAGAAGGTATGCTAACGCGTGAGCTAAGGAGATGTACGTGTCCATTAATTTGGTGAACTTAGAAAACAATTCAAGTGGACTCGGCAAAGGATCGCCTGGAATGCACCTTATCAAATAGATGGAGGAAAGCTGTGCTGCTAAGAATGGTGCCGAAACCACGTGTTACAAGAGTTTATAATGACCGACCACAGAGAGGAGTTAAAATATGAATTTTGATAAGGGTAGGGGTTGCACAAACTAATAAGACCGATCATCTCTTCTCGGGATAGTACGATAAAAAATACCATTTCAGCATTATTTTGAGGAATATATGGGAATAAAAATGTAATATTTACTCTTATATGCGTCTTTACATAAACTTATGGATAATATAACGTTATATTATGGTCACGCCGATAATGTCGCCGAGTCCAACAGAACTTAATGGTGTTGTCTTGTAAGGCCGGAATTATATATCGACATCGGGTGAAGAAAAAATACATCACAGTCGTAGGGAAGTTATGAGCACTAAACAAAAGGCTGTTTATATAAGGTTACTAAACATATGAGGTGGGTATTGTGGGGTTGACCCGAGGCCGAGTAAGGGTTAATTGATGGACCATCAATCTTCCGAGCGGCGTATGTGGACAGTTAACAGCCATCAGGCCATGGCGACTTGGGGTGGTTCACTACAGTACATTAGTCATTTAGTTGCTGTCCACGCTCGTTAACTGGCCTAAAGACGGCTCTGCTGAGACGACATAAAACAAGACTTATTTACGGACAATCGTCCCTGCGAATAAACACACACATTTCTCTTTCGGGCTTGTCCAAAAACGAAAAAGTGGCTTATTTCCTCGACCTCGAATTTTTTTTGCGGCCTGCGCGACATGGGAGTTATGGGAGCTTCCACGAACAAAGGAGATGCATAAATTTTTACTGATCATATTTATGATGTATGTTACATGATATATTATTATATCTCAGCAGACACAGTGTAATAAAAACTATGGTGTTTTTTTGCTGTAGTACAAAACAACAATATTTTCAATTAATGGTGCTATTTCGACATATCAGCGTCCTTGGTGAAATAAAAGATAATAAAGAACAATCTCACTGAGCAAGCACCATTGTTATTCCAATAAAAGTAGACATCAACCAACAATCAGTCTTCAATATTCCGCATCACAATACATATATTCATATACTTTTATTTGCAAAATTTTATGACGGGCGCTAAAAAATAATATTTCCTCTACGATAATCCATGTTTTCACTGAGGATACTTTTTACGGTTATATTACATAAAATGGTCTTTAACAAGAAGTAGTTGATGAAACCGCAATTAATTTTTAATCACTTTATACATATTAATTTCCATTTAATTCAATGGCATCTACTTCTAGCTCTACAATTTGATGAATATCGTAGAAAGCCCCAGGGGTACATTTTTCCTCATAACTTGCTGAAAGTTCTAAATGTCTTAAAATAGTAGGAAGTGGTCATAAAATTTACAAGTCCCAACCGGTCCGAATTTCAGACCATTGATAAATCAAAAGAGCGCCTCGCGATCAGATTCCTTGCTCGAACATATACTTTTTATTATATAATCGCTTCGTTTTATGCAAGTAAGAGCCATATTTTGGGTAATTTCTTATAAGAGTTGATAATAAAATTTGAACGTCGTAAATTCAAATTAATGAAATTTAGTTCAATGCTCACAAATTGAAATAACTCTATAAATAAGCGTAAGGCAAGAAACTTTCGTTGGAGCCTTCCCTGTGAAGCATTATTGTGTTTCGTCGGCAAAGTGTTATTTCTTAGGAAAATAAAAGGAAATAAAACGGACGGAATTTTCTGCTATAAAGCGTCTTATAGAAACGTTCGCTCTAAGCGATTTTAAATTTAACGTCTACATTACTAAGATTCTTCACGTAGTTAAATTTAATGCGTTTCAACTGCTGACTCTTAACTTAAAGACGTAACGACGCTCACGATCAAATAAAAGAGAGCTTACTTCGGCCGAGACGTTACTTTTAAAGAATGAAAATTAAACGAGAAACTTGGACGACGCACCTCTTCTTGGATCATTGTGAGCATCGACTGGCTGTATTCGTGCTGGGGGTTGTTGATGAAGGCGGTGATGCTCTGTCTGATTAGGGGCTGGATTTTAGAATCGTAGGTGGAGTGATCGAGAAGAACGGCCGCTCCGGCGAGTCCCAGCACAAATCCACCGATTTGGGTGATGATGTACTGAAATAAAAAAATAAAAGCAAATAAATATTACTGAAAAATGAAAACTTCCCCAGACTAAATACATCTTATTCAGAATTACACATTTTAAATTAAAATACACGTGCCTTTGTATACAATTCAGCACACGTGCAGTAAAATATTTGCTTCATTATTTTCCCATGAACATGGAATTTAAATTGAAATATTTGTATGGATATATTGAAATAGCGTTTTTATTACGTAAATATAGAATTTACATTCTTAACCGTATGATCCAAATGTTTTACGAAATAGCGGTTTTGGCTAAATAAACTTTTTTACGTGATTCCCTTTGTTATTAAAAAATGTCTTTAATATCGAGCGTATGCCATGGTGATCTTTGTTGATGAAAATATATAACCATGGCTCTTATTTTGTGTCATGATATCTAGAACTTATTGATGTTTTTATGCCTAAAAAAGACATTTCATGTTAAGGTCAAGTTATTAAGACGCTTAACATACAATATCGTGTGGGAAACGTGATACATTCGAGGTCGGTTCTTTTTAATAGAAAAATACTTCATATGTAATATTTATAGCCGGAATGTGGTTCGCTTACTATCGCACCAAAGAAGTGGTGTCAAAAAAGTGAAATATGATCAGGAAAAGAGATAGCTGGTTTATTTTCAAGATATTTATTTATGTGTCTTCAACAAGTAAAATGCCCCAAATGTGATTTTTTCTGCTGACGATGAGCTTCTTCTTGAAGTATGATTAATACTAGCTCGAAGATAACAGAAAAAAACGGATGTATATTCATTTATTGATTAAATCAACAGTATGATATGAGCGTATGATACATATGTTGTACCATTGGCTGATATAAGATGGAGCTTGGAAGCGCTTCAAACAAAATGTCGATTTAATTTTAAAGTTTTTTTATATCTATAGAAGTCTTTTTTTCTATTAATATGTTGCAAAGGCCCTGAGGGCGCCGCCGACTTTAAGAGCCCTATGCTTTCGTCTTCGCCGCTGTCACGGCTGCCAACCGTGACGTGATTCCGGTCTCGAAAACCGCACCGCGAGTTGCGCACAGCGCCGAAGCGCTACTCACCACCACTACGTCAGGGTATGTCGGGCGATAACAAAAGAAGAGCTCCAAGGAAGGATTAGGTCGCAAACTGGCGACGATCGCGAGGCACGTGGCTTCCATCCGAGGTGGCGATCTGTCGCAGGACCAAAATGTACGTTGTCCTCGTCTCAAGGCTTATCCCGGGCGGGTCTTAATCATCAAAAATATGGCCAGCTTAAAGCCGATCAAACTGTCGACGACAAAACATTTTGGTTCACGTAACAGTGGAAAATAATTTTTCATATGGTCAGGATTTCAGGATTTTAAGGCAGTGATTTTATTTCAAAATTTAGATTTCGAATGCAGACCTTTATAAAAGGAATCCAGGACTTAGCCCACTATACTTAGTTAATGGATAGTCAACTTGTTCCAAATTAAAGTTTAAATGAAAAAGCACAAAAATATGTTTATTACTTAGAAATTCATAAATTGCTTTTCTCGCTTACACAAAGTAGTTTTTAATTACTTTTCCAAGCCGGCTCCTTTAACCCGAAAAACAGAGTCTCATATTTTTACATTAGTAAAGCTATTTCCGGAGAATCTTTATACCGCAGCGCCGTCGTACCTTTCTCATGCGCGGGGCTTTATTTGTATAAAGGTTTAACACTTCGTGGGATGAACCTAAACGAAAATATTTGAGTTTTGTCAGACTGGATTAGTCGTGTAGTTTAATATAATATAACAGAGAGGCGATGTCCCTTTTTAATGCCTCCGTGTTATTGTGCGCCGTCCATGCCACCCCCCGTACGACCTTTTAATTTCCCGGGCACATTCCCACTCGGCGTGCCATATTAAAATGTAACAATTTATCGCTTGGAGCGTGACCACAATGTCACGCTGCACCCGCAACGCTGGAAATCCAGGGACCGGACCCCTAACCAGAAATATTTCTCTTAAGAGAAGCTTTTCTCTTTTTGCTTACCGAAAACATATATATTCGGGAGGGCTCGCATTTTGTGCGACGTGACGCATTTTTCATTAATTTAAGCGCACAAAACCGCCATCATACACATTCGGTCCGATGGAATCTCGCAACGAAAACAATTAGTGTTGTATTTGGGAGATTTCGAAATGCAGTGGACGAGTAGCCGATCTGAAGCGGGTCGACTTGTGTGCCGAGTGCGATAAGATAAACTTGCTTTGATTCAGCGTTGTGTTTGGAGAAGTTGAAGTCTGCTCGATTGGACGGCAATCCAGAGTTGATGTTCACAAAACTAATAAGTGATGAAAGCGTAAGGTAACTAGAGATAAGTCAATCCAGGAGGAGTCATGCTGCCGTTCAGGGGTTGTTTGTTTGCTTCGCCAAGTGGCGCAGACAAACTTGTCTGCAGCTTTGCTCTTGTCATCGAGAGCATTTTGTTTGAGTAACTGAATATCTCACAACAGGAGGCTCAGAATTAATTTCCTGCTTTAAGATAGATACGAGAATCTGAAGGCTTTGGACATCAATTCCATCGATATACAACATACGACGATGAGACTTAAAACTCATCCTTGGACTCACAACATCGACATTAACACTTTGATTACTATTTATAATGATTCGATCTAAGACGACCATTCTTGATGGTTTTAAATCAAATAAGGATAAATCCCATTAATATTTTAAAGTTTATTATGTTATTATCTGTTGATGAATATTTTAACTTCATGAATTGCGGGCATACTCACCAAAAGATTAACATATAAGATTGACGATTCATCCAAAGGAAATCTTATCTCCTTAGATAATACAAATCTTTTGACTAAACATAGATCGATATAAATCATTAAATATGGGTTCGACCAATTAAATAAACTGCTTTGAAAACAGCTTCATACACAATATTTAAAATAACAAACTAAAAACGACGCACCTAACAAAACATATCTGACTTTTATTGAAATTTTGGAAATAAATATTGATGAGTTTGTAATTTAAAAATGTTATTCAGTAGAACAATCATAATACAAGGGTCATCCATAAAGTAAGTTTACAATATTTATGTGGGATCGAAAAGTATTTATTTGAAATTCATAAATATATTAAAGTATTTTTAACGCAATCGCTGTTGAGATCGAGATATTTCTGTATGCCAATGTCAAAGACCTTTTCCGCTAGATTTGCACAATACAACCACATTTCATCCCCCGTCACGATAAAGTCCAGAAAAGCTTATTCTTCCTGTGCAAAATGATCAAAAAATAGTCTCCCACTTCTTGCCTCTTCGTGAGGTGGCCTTCTCTGAACAACTTAAACCACTTTGTTATACGTTGGCGACTCATCACATCACTACCATAAACTTCCACGAGCTTCTGATTAATATTCGCGGCGGTATTGCTCAGCAAAATCAAAAAAACGGATGACCAAGTGGATCTCAAATGGAAGAGAGGTAGTTTCGTATAATACCGTCAATGTGACTGATAAAATTCCTTTCTGTTGAGACACGGACTAAAACTCGCAAAATTCCCGATTTCCCAACAAACTATTTATTTCCGTCGCCGCAGAAGAATACTCATATACTATAATACTTTGATGCGATTTGTAATTATACTACGGAGGTATACAAAAATTTTGAACCCCGTATCTATTATATTTCATATCGATATTCCCACTATTAGAGTCGAGGTGTAGTAAATACATCACCGGTAGGGAAAGATTAATATAACAATTTGAAAAACATATATCAAATGTATATATGTATACAAAGATTAGACAGTTACTGCCCCTAGGCGTCGCCTAAGCTCGCCAAAATTAGTAGTTACGCCACTGTTTCCAAGCGTCCAGATTTCGGCGGGAATGTCTCGATTTAGTAGCCTTCATCGTGCTGGTGAGTTGTACGATTTATGTTAGATAAAAATTTCAGTCCCGAATTTTTCGGGATTACGTTTACTCTCTCACGTTTAATCTCAAAGGTTAATATATTGAGTATGGCCTGTGCTTCCGTGGGAACGCTCAATAAATACAAAATCGATAATATTGGATAGTTTTGTGGAAATTATGTCTTAATTGTTATAATTTTAAAATCGATTTGATATGCTTATTTGGATCAAATGGTTTCATACCCGCATGAGCTTGAGAAAATATTTTTTCAACGCTCTTGGTGGTTATTTGATGACATTTATTATAAAGTCTGACCTACATTTGGTCGAAAGTCGGTAATTTCAATTCCATACATAAGCAAACTATCCATAGTTTATGCACAAAGTGATACTTTGAAGAACGTTCAAAGCGCGCTATCTTCACCGCTCAGGTGACAATGGACACTTCCGTTTCCGGCGGAAGAGCTGAAGCCTCATACCTTTCCGCACTATATGCAAGCTTCTCTTAGTCACCCTCTGACCCTTTTGTCAGGCCTAATATGCTCAACTTGGCAGACTCTGAATAATTCGCATAGCTTTCAGGCTTATCTCTGAGAGGGATGTACGTTCGTAAATACATGCGCAGGCTCAATTCAATGGCTTAAAGCAAACGATCTGCATCATGTGAATCGATCATGGAATACACAATAATATCTTTCAATACTATTGTCTTTCAATGGCATCAATTGTTGATTGGTAATATGGAAGCAAACAAAGCATCCGATGGAACAGATATCAGACTCTTAACAAGCAGTCTGCATTCAGATATTCCTTTTGTTAATGAACACAGTTCAATGATTTTGATACAAGTGCATTAATCTATTTCTCTTATCTTACATTTTACAACAATGGTACCATAGTCTATACGAGAGATTTGCAATGAAGTGCATGGTGTAAGTTTACCAAGCGGGGGCGTATGGGGTGAGCTCGAATTATTTAGCTCGAGCACAGTTCCAATTATATTAACATTGCAGAAAATATACGGAACTATAAAGGACGTTTTAATTCCATGAACGCAGCAAACTTCTCCTCAAGGGACATCCAGGATTAAAATATTCTAATAGCATTAGGAAAAAAGTTTACTCAGCAAGAGTATGAGCGCCGAAGTAGATTTTTCCTCCACCTCCAAGAGGATGTTGTGACAGAATGGAGGAAAAAAGGAAAGATGGCGATTCAATTTGCATATTATTCAGCAAGTTGTGTTTAATTTTAAAAGTTTGCCAAGAATTATAGTTGCAAGGGGCAACTTCCCACGGGAAGCCAGGGGCGACACTTTTATTCAGGACTCTACATTGTTGTTCTTAAAAGTTTCGCCCGGCAAAAGCGATACACTCTCTAGTTAAGCAACATAGCAAACAAGCAGAAAAAATTGATGAGCATAAAGGTGTAATGCTCAAAGAAGTCTTTTTTAATGAAGGAGACACTGACTCGAAGAGAAGCCATTAACTTAAGCGAAGACTACGTTTAGCATCGAGAAGACCGGTTATTTTTGTCTAATGGCCATGATTGCTAATTAAAAGTTTGGACATTGTTGTAAAAGAACTTCGGCATTAATCTCTAGTTATGACTAAACAAGTAAAATTTAAGCATCATTTAGATATAGATTGGATAATGTTAAAATTCTATGCAGACTATTACATCTTTATACGTATTACAAATTTAACTACAAGCGCCCAAGAAGGCCCAAATTATGACCTAACTGAGTCCTTACTTTCTCATATTCACTTGCTGCTCGTAATGATTGACATATTTTTCCTTCGAAATTTAAAACTGTTATTCGTTCAAGTACATATTTTTCTTAAGCTTGGATTATTTTACACACTTTCCTAACTGAGTATATAAAAATGATATGTCAATTATGGTCAATAAGTACGAATTTATATGCAGTTTTATAATGGTTCCACAACTACAAATCATGATCAGAGCACATCCATATTTTCTCATATTCACTTGTTGTTCAAAATGATTAAAAATACAGTCTGTACATTTATTAAAAAGTGTTGTAAATCCAGGAAGACATTTTTCTTAAGATTATAAATTTTGGAAGACTTCCATAATAACATTTTATTTATTTTTATTTCGTCCGATTCATTGATTTGCCATTTAAGGCTGTAAATATTTGCAAGTTTGTGGATAAATTTTACTCGTTCAAATATTTTATTAATCGAATACACGTGCAAAAAGCTTTTGAATCGTGAAGAGGAATTACCTTTTAAATCAGGTGGTGGTTATTCAAAGGTCAGGTAACAAAACCAACCCTTAAGCCCAAACTAACAGTAAAAAGGGTCCTTTGCCGGTGCGGCGGGACTGCAAAGGGATGGTGCAGTTCGAATCCTTCAGCGCGGTCAAACAATAAAAACACGGATTTGTTGCTAACAAAAATAATTTTAAAAGGGTATAAAAGGGTAAAAAGTACTTAAGACAATAAGTTGAGCCTTATCGATTGAATTATAAAATTCAAATAAAAATAATTCGCTAAAAAAAATCAATTAGCAAATGAACGCGGAATGATCGGTTGATGCGGACAATGGAAGATGTAAGAGTAATCGCTTTGTATAAATATTTATCCAGGGGTCATAATTTTTGAGCATCCGTTAAAATGTCTCCATCCAAGATGCGAAGATATTTTCCATTCTCTGTGTACTTTGATTAAAATTTTACTCTCGAAGTATTACAAAAAAAGAGAAATAAGTCCGGGTTGGTCTCCCGGGTGTCGAGCGATGAGCGTATCTTACTGTTGGTTCAAGGAAGAAATTGCACCTGGTCACACGGGAACAGATGTAAGTAAGTGATTGCCTTTCCCAGAACCATAAAGAAGGTTTCACTGTCTAAAACTATGGTGCGCCATGAGAGAACTGTACCATCTTATAAGTCAAAGAGAAAAATGATTGGTGCGAGGAGTGTAAATAAGGAACACTGCTGGTAAATGTTCGAAGCTCGCTGCTGTTTATTAAGGATAAATACTTTTTAATAATTGGAAAATTATTTGAAACATATCAAACGTCATATATATTTAGTACTAGCTAGTAACCGACGCGTTGCTGCCGTTTAAAAATATCTTATTTAATTAGGAATGATAGAAATAATTAAGTTTATTTTATTGGTTTTATTATAAATATGAACAAACATACAAACATTGATTTTTATATATAAGATCTACTGTAGGCTAATTGTACTATACCTATATTATTTAAAAAAGTGCAAACAATAATTTGGCAAAATTTTATCGTAATCGAATAAATGGTTTGGCAGCGCATTAAATACGGACAAACAAACATGTATTTTTATATATTAAACTATACCTATGTTACTCGCGGAATTTTTAACAATAAGTGGACGAAGTTTTATTGCAATTCGATGAACGGTATGGCAGTGCATTTCAAACGAATAAACCCCAATTCATTTTTATATTTAAGATATGAATCAAATAATGATTAAAATATTTTTGCATTTTTTATGCAAGATCAGCCAGATCAAATGTTACCAATTTATTTACAAGTGAAAGGTCTTGTTTTATCTGATATTAGTATTAGTTTTTAATTCATATGTTTAAATTTTTTTTTTCGCATAAAATATTCACCAATGATTTAGAGCAGCAAGTGATCATAAGAATGTAAAGACATGTCCAGGTCATGCTTTTTATGCAAGCTGTAATTAATTATGTTATTATAGTATTTCGCTGTATTTTAATGGAAATAGATGCAATGAAACATTGAAATTACTATTACCTTTTGAAATTTAAAACATGTGTTTTACTTAATCTTTTTTTTTAAACTAAAAAGCGAAATTAGTTAAGTTAAGTATCGTGATTCATATCTCTATTATTAAAGTGCGAAATAAAGGTTTTTAAATAAGAAAAATTCGTACAAAAATGAAAATAGCCATCAAAATAGACATTAGGAGACTTGGACTTTGAAGAATAGGAAAAGACCGGGCCGCCCAAAATTCATTACAAATGCTGAAGGTAACTTCATTATATTGTCGTAATCTTACAGCTCTTCAGTTGACTTCTAAATCAAATGAAATCTATGCAGTCTTCAATAAAATACAGAGATGATGTGGAAACCCCAGAATTGGAACTGAAGCGAAATTTCATGTTCAAACAAGATAATGACCCCAGACATAAATTCTGTACATATATACATATGTGGTTCACATAGTCCTACTAACAACGCATGCCATCATTTACACGAGGTCTTCCGACGGGTCTACTGCCACTCGGTCCCGAATCTAATATACTTAACCTTAACATTCCGTATCAAATTTTAAATGCAAAATTACCCAAAGATAGTCCAATATTTAAAAAAATCTTAATTTGACCACCATAACTCCCTAATATGCCTCCAATTTTTGCCAATATATTCTAAAATAACCTAAAAAAAAATGTTGGAAAGATTAATCATGTGATTGATTAATAAAATTATTTCAAATATTGCCAAAAATATACATTGCAGTAAAATAATATAGGCCAATGGTGTACATTTTTGATGTCTTTTGTGGAGTTAAGACACGTATTTGTGTTCGAGTTCCAGTGATTCAGAAAGAGCTGAGCTCACTTGAGCTTGAGCTCGGAGAGAGACAGAGACGGAGAGAGTATCTTGTGTTAACCCAAATTTATTGACTAATAATGATAATCTAAATTAATCGATTTAAAATGTATTGTTTGTGTTTACGCGAAGAAATGATCGAATATTATGTGCTATCGACAGTGTTTATTTATTTATATACAAGCTTCATACACGTTGCGGCGGTCCAGACAGATAAATAGATTTGTACGGACGGTAATTGGCGGATATACGAATATAGCATCTAAGTTTGTGATGATTAAAAATTAACTCACTACTCAATGGGTTAATCTGGGGGCTTGATGTACAGCAAAGCGTTCTTTATGGAAGCACAATCACATTAGAGTTTTTTTGCTAAATATTTTTTAAAAACATATTTTCTTTTTGGCGTATATACACAGGTATACTTTAAGTATTCATTGATATTGTACTTGGTATTTTTTAAGGTGAGTGCAAAATTTTCGTTAGTGCTAAGTGCGTCGTAACCAAATCCGCCATATTCTTGTGAAGAAAGCGTAATTGAAGGAAACGTAGCAGGTGCTGCATCAAGTCATATTAGCCATGTGCGGGCGCCTTTTTTCCAGGGGCCCTAATTTAGCCGTCGCTAATAAAGTATAGAGTGCAGCGGTGCTCCTGCTAAGAATTTATGAATACAGCCTTCCCTCACAAATAGTAGCAACATTAGCGTAAGAATTAGCGCCGCCAGTCCCGTGTAATGTCCTACCGTAATTATAGCCACCGTTGTAATTACGGCTACAAATCAGGACCGCCACGCTTTTATTAAACATCATACATCACCCTACGCTTCAGGATATTCAGAATTAACTTTTTGCAACCCCCCTCGAAGCCGCCCGGTATTTAAGGACCATCCGGACGGCCGCTGTTTTTAAAACGCATAAGTAATGAGACGAATGCCAGGCTTTGCGGGCTTTATTCAAGAGGTGACATTGAGATATTTACAACTGAAATTGTCGAAGGCTTAGCTCTAAGCGGATAATAAATAAGCGACTTTAGCGAAAGTGATACTGGAAAGTGTAGCGAAATTACTCGGATTCCCGAGAAACGTAATATACCACTAGCAATTAACAGGTAAAGATAGATCTATTGTGCTCATTAAAATAGTAAATCTGTCTTGCTCTACAGTGGAGAATGGAAGATTTGTGAAGCTCGCTTGGGGAGAACTCCGACGGATGCTAGAACAAATGATCATTATGCTTCCAGCTCGAAATCTTCTTTATAACGCACAGACATCAGCATTATCAATATTTAAACTATCAATTTAAATGTAAGTCTTTCCGACAGTCTAAACACACAACAGTTTAAATTATTTACATCAATATATTTAGTATTTAATGCGTGCATCATCGTCGGACGCACCAACTAAAGCATACATACACGCATGTTATTTTTCAAGAACACATTTTTTCCCTGTGTACTGATAAAATTATTAGTTTGCTTGTGTAATGTAATTCTTCTTTTTGTGCCATATCCATTTATCGAACGTAGACTATTTCCACAGGGGATACTTCTAGGGGATGGAGGCCTTTCGGTGTGGTGGATTTTCTTTTGCCCTTCATACATAAAGCATAGGATAGCATTTATATGTGGCAAAAAATATGCTCATAGGATGGCTTACTTGACAAAATTAATTGCCTCATTATTAAATTTTCACAAGCAGACGAACTGAAGTCTCTTAATTTCCTACATATATAATAGCTTGTTGATTTTTTTCCGTACAATCTGCATTTGAAAGCAAATTTGAACTCGAACCTTAATGTTAAAGCTAGATATAAAATGTATGAATATAATATCAATAATAAATTGACAATTGCATGGATATTGAAGATCATTATATTGTTCTATATATAGGTCATTGGGTATATTTGAAATGTTTTGAATAAATCCAGTTTTTTTCTTTAGATTTTCAAATACCATATATTTTTGATAATCGTAATAACAGCTTTATCATATTTAAGGGATGAATTCTCAGAACAGAACCATTTTAATTATTGCATTGGTCTTTTTAATTCATAAAACATTATTTTGTTCTGTAATTTGAAATGTATCAATAGGGATTGTTATACGATCGCGTCATTTCATGATTCTTTTTTGAATTTTCGACTTATTTTTCATTAAATAATATTTTTTATGGGAAAATGTTATTATTTATAAATCGCTTCTTAAAATTTAATTAATAAAAAATCGTGGGTTAACGGTTGTTCGCGGTGAAGACGAGCGGTAAAATAAAGGTAGTCGAGTGCTCACAGAAACTCTTTTATCTTAACTATTTACGGAGAGAGAGACCACAGCCATAAGTCTGCGGGAAGGACATCTTCCCACAGCCAAGGCTATCTGACGACTACTCACTTCTCACGCTATAATCTAGATATATGTCGTTAATATAACGCAATCTGTCTGCAGGAAGAAGTCAATGTTAATTTAACACATTGCGTCCGAAGGGAAACCGCAAAATGTCGATGAATTACTTTTAAATGGATTGGTTTTCAATATGACTCACTAATTTTTAGAAAAATATCCTGGATTGGATTCAAAATTAATTGGGCGCGTGAAAACATAATCATAACAACAATGAAATATTCTTAAATAATTGACAGAAAAAGAAAGATTTATGCCATGCTGTAGGATCATTCATGGAAAAAAAACGTCAGCAGGGCTTTAGCTCAATTGCGAAGATAATAGAATATTAGAGTAGATAGTTGTTTACTGTTTCTTTCGAGTTCCGAAATAGAAGTAATAACAAATTGCGTCCTCTCGAACGAAATCCGTCACTAAGTACAGACAGTATAAATACTCTTCATAGCGAAGAAGCACAGAGGGGCAAAGAAAAAACAAAAGCTTTTCTCCGAGGCTATTTCGTGATGAAGTAATGTTTTCACGGCTCCGAGGCGTAAAAGTAAAACTTTGTTACTGAGCAGGTGGCGATTTTATTTATTCATGTGCAAAAAAGCAGAGGCGAGCAAAATGCTGGAATGAGCCGACGGGGCGAGTTATTGGCATTAACCCCCGCCCGCCTGCTTTAGTGCAAAGCCTTGTTACCAGCGTGTTGTCGTGTTTTCCACTTACTCCCTCTATCTGCGAGGAGACACTTTTTCCGACCGACATGCTTTTTCCCAGATGAAAATGTCTCCGAGAAGCCTCCGACAAAACTTAATTCTCCCAAAGCACATGCCAAACCAAACATAAGTTCCCTCAACTTTTGTCCATATGGATTGGGTTAATTCCGTGTTTATTTCACCCGCGCTTAACCCGAATGGAGCTAAATACCTTCTTAAGGTAGCGGCGCTCTTATCTTTCAATTACACTTATGTAGCAAGAAGCGCTGCCAGCGTCTTAAACCACTCATTTCAATTAACAAAAAGATGAAAAAGTAATACAACAAAACCACCCTTATACAACCGCACGATATACACATAAAAATATATAAACCCCTCCTTCAATAACTCTGATCAGGCTGTCAAATATGAGATTTGCACAGGATAACCTTTGATGATATTTAACAAGGCTTTATTTTATTCATCATAATATCCATACTTTCAATACACTTTTGCTATTTCAAGCTACTTAGTTCCAAAGTGTGTCTTTTTTACATTTCATTTACTTTGAAATTGTTTGTGTAATATATAAAAAGTGCTATTAACTCAATTTTCTGTATCTCAAAGCTTGTGATTAATCTGTTAAGTGGGCAGGACGTATATATACGTCCAACTTAAATTGCATCGAAATTGGTTAGGACGTATATATACGTCTTCGAAATATACGTTGAGTCCTAAAGCAGGTGGAACTTTTTTTTTAGTGAATGTGTGGGTTGTTGGTACATGTTTTGATATGAATTTAAGATTAAAAGATTAAGAAGGTAGCAAATTGGTTGCAATTCGCTAGTGTATTGGAGTGGACGTGTACTTAGTAAATGGTGGCTAGTAGCATAAGGTAAGATTCAAAGGCAAACTTTCAGTTTTAAAATGGAAGGACAAAAAAGGCATATTGATGCTCAGTTCAGACAACATAGTAAAAAGTCAACCTATGCCATCAAAAAACAGCATTAAACCTAAACCCTCACGCTTAATTGAAAAGCAATTTCAAAGAACAGATGAGAGAGAACTAAGGTCAGGAAATATCGAGTTTAAAAAATTTAAAATATATGTTTCATTGATTTTTTTTTATAAATTCTAAGCATTGTTAAAAAAAAAATAATGTGAACTCACGCCAGGTGGGCAGGACGTATATATACGTCCTAGCAAAAATGTGCGCGCCCACTGTATGTTACGTTATTGAAAAGGAACTTCCTCGCTTAACAGGCTAAAGATGTCGCAAACTGTGAATTCATTGTTGTAATGAACATAATCGATATATTTTAAATACCATAAAATATATAGTATTAGTCGATTCGACTAACATAGCACACATTTCTTTTGTAACCTCTCAATTGTAAATATTTGTGCTAAAAATATATTACGCTTATACATTAATTTGATAGAATGTCAGAAATTTATTTGCTTGAATGATTTTTGAAAAGGCTTTATTTTCCAGCGAAGGGCTTGTGGTTTTGTGTGATGATTCCTACGAAAATTCTGTTATGAATGATATGTATTTTTAGCTTGAGTTATATGACGAGAAATATATTTATAGAATGATTTGGGCGTCAATTGTTCCTATTATAGCATTATTTTTCTATGAAAGCTCAGAGTTGTGTTTATATTTGTATCGGCTAAAAATAGCCAAAAATCGACGATTTGGTTGCGAAAAAGGGATTCGCAAAGACGAAACCAGACATAATAAATCATCCACAAATAGCTTTGACGGTATTTTCACATCGTCGGCCTCTTTTATTACGTCCAATCTACATGGAGAATAAAATTGTAGACAGTTTATATTCCTGGAGTAGGACCATTTTTACCCCCTGAGTCTTGCGGCAATAAATCAAACATTTTAATAAAAGCATATTTGAAATAAATCACTCTGATCCGTCGTTTTTATTAATTACGTTCGGAAGCTGGCGAAAAACTGCCAAAAGTACAATTAATTTCGAAGATAAAAAGGCTCTATGCGCAAGTCGGTAATTGATCATTAATAATATACGGATTCTGCGGTTAATTTAATCTCAGCCGATCGTAAATATTGTATCAATCACGGCGGCCTAATCGATTAAGACTCTCGAGGGATGCATGAGGGCTCCCGTAGGAACATAGATAACATCTGATGGGCGCTCCAGAGCCTCTATGTTTGTCACTAAATACAGGAGTATCTGTTCGTACATCACAAAGTACCACCAAGTGCCTGGTGGTATTTTGGTCAAATCAATTCAGCTTAAGTATTCACACATTCACCGCAATATGTTCACGAATGAAACACATATGAGCTTATTATTTGCATAGAATTTAAATTTATTTCAAACACACAACCTTCAATAATTGACGCTGGGGGTTGATCCGTCTCTGTGGTAATTCGCAATTCAAAAGGAGAATAAGAAATGGCTCTTTTGACGTAAAAAATAAATTGCTCACTTCAAAAAAGCGGAGTGACAGAAAAAAGCAATCAGGAAGAAAAACTATGTGGAGATTCCAATTTGATAGGGAGGAAACAGTTTTCGGAGGGACGTCATTCCCTCCAGAACGTCTCCTAGGGCGGTCACAGAGAAATATGCATAAACGCCTCTCATCCTCTTTTATTGCGCCGCGAGTTATCGCAACTATTTCCATATTTTCTGAGAAAAACTGCGAACCGAGTTAGAAGGAGGAATTTATCAAACGGAGAGTCGGAATTACTCCATACTTTTTACATTTGGAGTTAAACGAAAATTCACTCCTATTCTTCAATTTTATGTTTCAATTTGGAGCCCTTCCTACGTATAATGCTCACTATTCGACACGGAAGACTTGAGGCATTATCGATATCAATTCTGATCGATAAAAAACTTTGAATTTGAATCTCTTATAACATATAATAATTATCCAAATGTGACGCCTAAATGCCATTTGACCCAAAATGCATACCAAATTATAACTATTTTTTGGATTTTGATATGTATTCTGAATAACACAAAGGTGTTTATCAACCCAAATATGACAATTTTGCTAATTATCAAATTTATCCGTTATAAAATGAGCTTCATCGTCAAACAAAATTTTGCTTTAAAATGGGTCTATCATTTATTGTTCAATCATGATATAAACGCATTATTGCATTATATATTAGTCCATGGTTAAAATTGTGCTATATTCTACTAAAATTTTAAGATTTATAATATTTGAAATAATGTTATTTATAAATATCATACAGTGCTGATATCTAGGCGTTAAAATTGGATGATTTATTAAATTGTCGCCAAACAGGAGACGCCAGCAAGAAACATAAACGCCAAACAAAGTAAATAGGCCATATATATTCCAATCAATATAACAAGCAAGAATTTGTTATTATAACATTTATAATAAAGCTTTTTATAAATAGTATTTTACTTTGGCAAATCTTTGTCGTGAAGATTTAACCCCATTCGGATTAGAATCGACACCCTTCATCTTTGAGCTTGAGGACTTTTAGCCCATACAAAAATAGATTCGTCATGTCTTGCCTATGGACTATAATATTTATGACTCAAAGGGGCGGATTAAATATAATAAATATTATTTTTATATAAGGATAGGGTAAGGGCACGAAAATATCTCACGAATTTATACGAAACCAAACTTTAGGCAGGCGTTCCATTTAAGCCTCATCAAAAATCGTCCCCAAACAAAACGTACAAGCCCCACCGAGAAAATGAACAGTAAAGTAAACTTCTTTTTAAGTACTTGTAATCATAACTTGCCTTTTAACAAAATTAGTTTCTAAGAAATATGAGCAAACTTTCGTTTTGAGAGTCGTATTATTTGTTACACGTACGGTATATTCCGTTTTCACTATTTGAAAGAACGCACATTAGAGGAATAACATTTTCAAAGGATCACATGAGCTATTTATGGACTTTGTGGAAAAAGGTTCTTAATGTGTACTATAAATATATATTTATTAAGATATTCTAATAAATCCAAAACTAAGAATTATGATGATTTCATATGCGTCCGGTACTGATGCTGTACATGGCTGCATATAACCAAAATTATTGTTAAATGAGCACTATCCATCAAATTTATAATTTCAAGGCATATATATTTATGTTTATGATCGGTTTTGCATATCAATGGTATGTTTATATCCTCGCTGGGTATTCTGGTTGGAATTCGTTAAAATTTAAAGTCCATCTCCTTTTTTCGCGGCGTGTTTACAAGTTGGATTTGGTAGCCAAATAAAAAAATATTTCAATCTGTTTTCGTAAGGAGATTACTCGGAAGGTATTACAAGACGTATAAAAAGAGGCTCGGCTTGTTTTTCACGTCACAAAGCTTTTCTAATAACATTCATAGAAGTTTCTTTGTTATATGTAAATGGGCCGGAGATTTCTTATGTTCCGATTTGTTTTTATAGCCTCGACATTTAAGGGGTACCCCCCTTGTATAAACAATAGTCGTCCCTTTATTTCGATGCTTCAGATTTATTAATACTGCGTGGGATTCGAACACGACGCCGAAGCCTTGTCGCAAGACGCCATCTGCGTCTGAGAAAGGGCCCCTTCTAGTATTTTTAGGGTCCCTGAGTAAATATTTTACAGCGATGTTGTGAAACGTATTATCCTCATTGCGGATGCTAAGCCGACCCGAAATTTAAATAATTTTGCGGCAAAATGTATCTTCAGCCGGGGAAAATTACGATTTTTCCGACATCAAAAATGTATAAAACTACCCTGGAATTTCGTTATTATTAGAATGTGTACGCGGATCACTAAAATATCGGGTGTATCGAGGCTTTTATAGAAACATTTTCAAGCAAAATTAGCCTGAATTTATATCCGTTGGAAATTCACTATTTGCCATTTTGTAAAAACCATTTTCCAGCACATTTTTCATTGAAGTCAAAAATGTGAATTGCATTGCGAATATTTATGGTATGCTATTGGATTTAATTTTTTAGTATGATTTTAGTCTATATCCAGCCGAAAAATGTGTATAATCATAAAAATCATATGAACAGTCCACTGGAGAACTAGGACCTCTATAATATCCATCCACAGGAAGGCGTTACATCCAATTCGTCTGGATCATACATACACTTCCTCGTTCGCTTTTTGATTTGATTGATTTTACTGGAAAGGGCTTTCTGGAATACAAAGAGTCCAGTCCCCCTTTTCCTTGCCAGGGTACTGTCGGACTAAAGTGAAATCCTACGTGATGATCATATAATTAACATTAAATAATTAAAGATCTTTACGGATATAAAATTTACAATATTTTTTATCATATAATGATTAATTTAAATGTATAAATAAAAAAGCTATCCAAATGTGACGCTTAAAAAACCAAGAACAATTAAGACTGCATATATATTTATTCTTATTCTTTGAAACATACCATATGGATTATCAGATGTAGGCAAATTATATAAAATATATTTTTATGCAAATAATTTTTCCCGTGGTGGTTTATCAAGGTCTTCTATATGATTAGTTTAAAATAGAATTATTTGGATAGAATTACGTTTAAATAGAAGAGCATCACCTCAATAATTACTATTTCAGAGACAAGGAATAAAGATGGACATAGATCAAAAAAATATATCAGAAATGTTAATGCTTTTGATTTTCCAAATCTGTTTATATGTTGAAATTTTTTTTCCAAAATCTGGATTTAATCGAAAAATTTCATTGATTTTTTTAAATTGTATCAAATCAAATTTAACATCTCAATATCGTAATTATTTAATCTAAGATAGTCAAATAATAAAATAGATGATAGCTCAATGTTAGCGTTACCATATGGTCACACATCTCTGAAATTAATTTTTAGCATTTTTTCCAAAGTACGTTGAAAATTCTGAAATATTTTATAGACTAAATATTATAATCATGAATTTTCCGAATTATAATTTGAAAAGTATTCCTTTTGAAAACGTTTCCATGGGAAAATATTTGGTATAAAGTTTGGAATCGACTCCAGTTTAATTATTTTGTCCTCAACACTTCGCAAACGAAAGAAATAATAATTTTCGAGCCGTTTGAGATACGCTGGAGTGGTCTTTTGTACTTGGGAATAATTTATCGAATTTCTTAGAAATTAAATTTGCTGGCGGTTTCAATAGACTTTATAAAACATAATACCCTTGCTTTACAAATCGATTTCTTTTGGACCACTTCTTATTCAAGTAGGATCGCCGTGATTAATTTTATATTTTGTTTCATACTTTTCAGTATTTGGGAAGTGAATATTTTAAATCGTTTAAGGGATGAAAAGCATGAATAAATTTTGGCTGGGCGTTGTTTCATTGCTATTGTGCTATATTCGATATGTTTGGGGGATGAATTTAAAGTTGTTCGATGTACAATATTGTGGTGACCTTTGTAACATATTGAGCTACAACTTATTGTACAGTTGGTAAAAAGAAAGATAGAGACTATAAAAAAATGCTATATTTATTGACCAAATTAATCGCTCAAACAAAGCAATTTTTTGACAATATTATATTATATCTGATTGCCTGAAAATCATGGCTTATTTTCATTGCTAAAAATCTGAATTATTAGACTTAATAGCGGATTTAATCCCATTCGAGCAACTCCTGTATCAATATTTCATCGAGTTCGAATTAGTTAGACGTCAGGTAATATTTTCACTTCATTTGGAATCAATGCCGATTTTGCTAAATGTACTGGTGCAAGACTTTTCGTATTGAATTTATGTGGGGTTGAGTAAGTGAACGGCATAAGGTAGGGATGTTGATAAATGAAGTCGGTGGCGGTCTCCAAGGCCCTTGCACAACTTTCGGTCGCATATTGTCGCTACATTAATTCTGACCCGACCCGTACTTCTGCCACCCCCTGTTTACGTTCAAGGCAGTACCCAAGAATAATGAATGCACTATAAATTGAACTATTTCAATGGATCTATTACTTCGAAGTTAAAAATCTTCATCAATCCACCATTGCAATTCGAAAACATAAAACGATATTTTCGCACATAAAATAATCAACCCTTATATTCGCCTAGTATACTTCGTCCATCAAATTTAATATTTAATAAAGGTTTCATTAAGGCGTCGAACAAAGAGCCAGCGAAACGAGCCAATAAAATCAGATATAATTTGCGGCCATGCTGGGACAATTTTTATCGTTCGTATTGAATTATCGATAAAAATGTGATAAAAACGATGATACGACATCGGACGATGTTATTGGGCCAGTTTATGGTCAGAATGTGGCCAGGTATTCGATCGTTACTCTTCCTGTTTACGCCACGATGTAATAACGACCATTTTACGACCCTCTGCTGAAGAGTAAACATATTAAAAATGCACTTTTATGTGGCTGGTCATTAGGGGTGCGCAAATGAAACGTAATTATGCTTACATGAAGTGGTTTTTTTTAAAAATGGGAATGTATTTCAAAGTCATCGTGCATGTCTTGGTTCAACTCCTACCTGCAGATAGGAAGCCAATCTAATACTGAAGCTTCAAATAATTAAGATAAGCTGTAATTAATTTGGGGAAACTTTAGGGATGCAGAAATTGCGATTATATATTATTTAAAATATGTTCTTAATTATTTTAAAATTGATTTATATTTAAAGAAGTCACGGGAATATATACGAGGGAAGGATAAGAGAGGAATAAATTAAGATCAGATTTTATGCTTCCTTCAATATCAAAGCATAATTACGCTTTTTGTCATTTGTGATTTTTTGCAAATTTTGAAATGAAACTTCTGTAAACCCAATCCAAAAATAGGTTGCACTCTCTTTTTCTCCATCTAACACTAATAGACACGTTACGCAACATTCCAAGAATAAGTAGACCAGTTGTTTATCTGTTTTATTATATATTACACAAACATAGCTTCATATTTTAGCTACCAATTTTCGTTAACGAATGTTAAAAAGAAACAAAGATCGATTGAATATATTAACACTTGCAACATTAAGCCACGTGTAATTTCATCAAATTGGCATGTTCGTATTGGGTTTTTGAATTATTTTGCAATGAAGAAGGGTAGTGGCATTCAAAAGGGCTAATAAATTTGTCAGTTATAGCAGTACTTGCAGAAGTGCCACCACACCTTTCCTTGGAGGATATAGTGTGGGGTATCGTAAAGCCAGTGCGGATCGTATATCCTAATAAAGCCCAAATTATTCATCGCCCATGTAGGGAATCTTTTTTAACATAGCTTGCATTTTAAGGAAATGCGTTTAATGTACGTCTTAATTAGTTTTATGAAGACACACGGGCCCAAATACATTTGAGTGCGCAGATTCCGGGGATTACTTTGTGCCTTTTCGCCAGGACGCCAGGACGTATCCTGCCCCCGACATTATATGCTCTATTCTGGCACGATAATAAAATTTCCATAATGATATTGTTACGTCACGGAGGTAACTTTATGATAAAATTTTCCCCCTTTTTCCTTCGTCTTCTTCGGTTTGGGTGGCCTTTGAACCCTTTGCGCCTTCTCCGAGCCTCACAAAGAGAGCCCTAATGTAATTTCGGATCTGATTAATTAATATATCGATTGCGCTCTTACAACTTAAAGTAAATATTAGGCATAAAAAGCCCCACACAGCGATTAAACTCGGAGCCATCGATTATTAATATTGGAGTGCTTCCGATTATGGATGTTCCGTGATGGATGAATAAACTTTTAACAACCATTCATTAACAAACATTAATTATTTACCAATTTTATGCCATACAATGGAAGAGTACTAGTAAATTTAAGAGCAACAATTTATGGCGAGATCGTTGATTTGATAACAAAGTAAATGTGTTAAAAATATTTTTTAATTTAAAAATCGCCTTAATATATAACTAGCGAATAGCCGGCATGCGTTGTTATGCCACACGTGCTTAGTAATTATTTGAAAACAAAGGCATTGCGTGGTTTATTGCTTCAGGTCTCGTGTAGCGCGGGCCGAAGGGCTAGGATCCAAAAGCATACACACACTCGCTGTCGCCTCGAAAATTGACTGTCTCCCTATCTGTATGACTATCCCCATATCTGGGGATCACGTTGGACAGTTCGCAGAGCTTCATGGCACATGCCCGCAGCACGATGAAGAAGGCGGATGCCCCCTCCTGACTCCCTATAAGGGTATTTTTGTGGCTATCTCAACCTATGCAGCTTTTTAGGTTCAGTCTTTCCCCGATTTCGGAGTGTCGTGCGGTGATCCGGTTATGGACGCAGATCACATTCTGTGGGCATGTTCGGTCATGGCGTCCGATCGCGAGGCGCTCATTCGAAGTGTCAGCGGTCTGAAAGGCGGACCGCTTGGACACACAAACCTTGTGGCCACTCCCTCATCTTTTAGGGCATTTAGGGCTTTTTATGTAAGCTATGGGGAGACATGCATCCCCAGAGCTTTCTACGATCTCCATGTTTATGAAACCCCCCTCCCCCATAGGCTAATTTACATTGGTGGTTCGCATCAAATGAGGTCGCAAGCGAGACTGGACTTCTCCTCACCCATAAAACGTATATATTTATCTATTTTATCTAGTCTTAATTTATAATATATATGTATCTAAGCTAGTTGTTTTAATTATTACAAAATAATAATTACAAAATCCAGCTTATTTCTTTGCGCGCGCATATTTTCTCTCCCCGTCTCTGGCGCCCAAGTTTAATTTCACCAAACCAATATGTGCCAACATGGTGTATCCGTTAAATGTCTCGCATAACAAATTGCGTACACAAATAATACTTTTACTAATTTTATAACGTTTACGCAAGTACGCATAACAATTTCCTAAAGTTTCATTGTAATCGAATAAAACGGTATGGCAGCGCATAAAATATGAACAAACAAACATCGATTTTTATATGTAAGATTTATCTAATAAAATTATATTTCTAAGGTTTTTTGATGTATTAATGAAATATTAATGAACAATTGTTTATAATTATTATAAAATAACTAATACTCTGTGGCTTATGTGGTGCCATATATGTATAAAAAACAAGACATTTTTATTTTTGAGAAATAGTATTTTATATGGATCATGTTTATAGCAGTTTTATAGTTTAGAGACGTAAACAAATATGAAAATATATCGGATATCCAAAAATTTCTAGCTTGGCTTACTTGCGGATATATCCGGACTTCCGTGTCATCCCAATAAATATTGATATATTCAGACAGGTCACTGTTCAATTTTGTAATATAAATAAATTGGACAATATCGTAAAGCTTTCCGGGTTCGACATTCGAGAAAATGTACATTATTTAGTATGATTATTGAGACGAGGGTTTATTTCAGATATATCAGGCCCGTGGCGGGGGGGGTATCATCGCCCAGGGCGCTCGCGGAATATTGAGATATTGTTAAAGCCGCCTATAGGTTACGGTTTTATTACCGATCTTGATTGTTCGTTTTGAATGTATGGAGTGGAATATTTGTTTGCCCAATAATCAGCAACAAGACGGCTTCTCAAATTGAACAGTCCTCCGCCCCGTACGGCGCTGGCGTCAATTCGGATTTGAATGCCATTTGAATATCAATGAATTCAGGTTCTATATCTTTGTGGCAAATCAGTCGAAGGTACAATCGTGCACAACTTTGTTTTTGTCAAGCATCCGGGCTTCGTTTGCTCTCCTTATTACAACACAAACTCATATTTGATTCGCTTACACATCTTTTAAGACCTGCTTTCTTTCTCGACTGGGTTATCGGGAGCGTATTGAATAAATTTTGCGAATCGAAAATCATATTTGCGGTGTATTGGTTGATAAATAACAAATTTTAACGTATAATTTAATCAAGCATATCGACGCTGGCGGCCATCTTGGATTTCATGCAAACACGCAGTACATGTGTTCACCGCAGGAAGCGCCACTTTCTAAGGCGCACAATTTTATTAAGTATCTAATGCAATTAACTGATGCAATATGTATGATGATTAAAAAAAATCTGGGTAAGGATATTAAACTATAGATTGACTTATATTGACGACAGCATTATCGAAATGAGAGAATCGCAAGTCATCATGCTGATTGTGGTTTTAATCACACTAAAAGCAATCTGTGATCTGTGGTTGTCGGTTACATTAATAATGTAGGAAGTGTTCCGATCTATGATATCTGCTATAAATGACAATCGTGGCAAAAATCTTTGCGAATATATTATAAATGTCCTGCGTCAATTTTATTAATGGACTTAGCGTAAAAACTACGTATTTTTGCCCAGTGTCATTTATTTTTGACTGTTAAAAGTTGCAATATCTCCTAGGCGAATGCAACTGACTGATTGCTCAGTACAGAGCAACTTGTCTAGCCTTCGTTCAGTATCGCTTCCATCCATCAGGGCTGCAATTAAATTTCTGTACGGATGTGCCTCGTTGCAAATTACAAACGCTTATTAAATATTTTGCATGGATTAAATTTGTGCTCTTCTACACAGTGTTGAAGGCTTAAAATCATTTTCATTAAGCAAAAAATATATATTTATCAGAATAAAATATTTTGGCAAATGACGCATGTATTGCTGCCGTATTATCGCATATCTTGCAATTGGTGTACATATAAAAATATAAATAATATGTAAATTTAGGCGTTGAATAATCATGGTTATTTTTTTGTGATAATAATATTTTTATTACAGTCAACTCTTCTATAGCGTCCACTTCTATAGAGTTTTTTTCCTATAACGTTTGCGGCAGTCTTTTCGTATAGCGATCCCTTCTTTAGCGTATTCTGTGATGCTAAACGTTTTTAGTGAATCACTGGCGCTTCGGTGTTGAGAATGAGAAAATATATTTCTACGACAAATTTTGGAACGTACAAAATATGGAGAAAAAACTAATAAAATATATGAAGAATTGAATTATTGTGTAGGTTTAGAATTTCCAAAATTTAAATAAGAGAAAATAAAATACGAAAAAGGATTTCCATTGGATCATCAGTCAGTATAAGTCAAACTGCTCGTGTAAAAGATACATTATTAGCTAGAACATAATTTATTTTAACGATAAGGATTGAAGATCGTCGCTAAAATTGTCCTCCTAGATGGATATCCGATTAAAAGCAATCAAATTATTTGGGTATTTAAAAGAAAAAGAACACGATTCAATGCCCTCAAAAAATGAGACAAAAAACCTAAGACGCCTCTTGCAAGTCTTTTTGTTATCAGATCGTAGAAGGAGCTAAGAAAGAGGACGAAGACTGATCATTTAGTGATAAAATATGACGTTCTTCATGAAAATATTTAATTTTTTGCGGAGAGAGATCCGAGCTACGAGATCGCTGGGAAGCCAGCGGGAAGAATACGTCTTCCCGCAACCAAGGTTATTAAACAACTTTTTTGTTTTTTTCCTGTGCGTCGTATTGGTTAAATCGGTCGTTCATTGAAAGATACAATTATATACTACTTTAAAACATTTCATACACTACTTGATGAAATTGAAAAAATATTTCCTATTGATAATACTTTTGCCTTTTTCTAGATAGTTTTATAACAAATTTAAGTGACCCAGTTTGGATAATAGCCTATTTTCTTATAATCTACTTTTGGGAAACTCGACGACAAGAATAGTTTTTTTGTGTATCTAAATTGGGCTATTATTTTTTTTTTCCAGGGAAATGTTTGCTACATTTACATTTCGGGGAAGAATGCTCATAAATTTTAAACGGAAGAGCAATTCTTTACAGTTCGTCTGTGTACATTGTTGTTTGGAAACAATTTTCGATAACAGTCCCACAAGAGCAATTAGAGTTTTTATAAACTGTGCGAAGGGAAAAACTTTCTTCAGACGTTCAACAGCTTCATTTAGTAGACTGGGCGACTAGAGAAAATAAAGAAAACATATATATAAGCGACGCGAGTGGAAAACTTTTGAAATATAAAAAGGAAACAGAAGTGTTTTGCACAGTTACAGTTTTCAAAGGCAAAGAAAGTAGCAGAGGCAGAAAACCTCTCAACAAAACCCTCCTTCCCTTTTCCATCAAGTTGCAAAAAAAAATTATAGAGGAAGTACATCGGACGGAGCAGAGCTCGCACCTCTAAACATCCAAAGCAATGATCATTCGAAAGAAACTTCTAATGATGGTCGTACCGGGGGTTGAGCAAAATGAAACGAAATTATGGGACGGGAACAGGAAAAAAATCCCTAAATTCATATAAACACCGCATCTGGGTGGGTCTCATTCATTTTTATATCCAACAACGTGTCTTTTTTCACCCGAGAGAGCAAGGGTGTGAATTTTTCGCGGAACAGGGAACCTTGAAAAGAAATACAATAATGCCGTCAGCCTAAATATTTACCTTGAAGATGAACTATATTAAACGGATAAAATGCGAAAAAAATGCGGAAAATATATGGAAAATTCAAACTTTTTTCGGATATGCCTATTAACACATTGGGCGCCATATTTGTTTAGGCTGTATTATAAGCGATAAATAAAATAAATATTAATGTGGGGGTTTTTTTTGACTTCCATACATGTTTTAATAAGGATACAATTATATTCATTTTAATATTTAAGTATAAGGGATAAAACCTATTTTTTAACCTGAGATGTCAATTGAAACAGAAAGAACATAAATTACAGGATCTCTTAAGGTTTAGGGAACACTTAACCATTTTATGGACCTTCTGATGAATTTATCATTATAAGTATTTGATATGCTAAAAAATATATTAATGTAATTAACATGAATCATGGATAAAGATGATTGATTGGAATTATTAATACTGTCGATCTTTCAAATATCGTTGGAAATTGTTCCACTATTTTTTGGTACTTTATATAAATATATTAGATTGCAAAACTTGTAAAACCCAAACAAATAATACGGCTAAATTTGATTAAATTTCCAAGATCCATTCTCAAATATGCTAAGCAGACAAATTGGAAAGCGCGATAAACACGTAGCGGCATGGAGTTGTCCCGTGGGTCCTTGAAAAACATGGAAAACAAATCCGCTTCGTCACTTATTTCAATTTGGAAAGTCTTTCAGTGCATTTCCCCGAAAGAACCTTATACTGACAATCGAGGAAAAGTGTAAAACGAGTGCATTGATCTGGCGAAGGCAACGCGATGGAGTTACATGGGAAGTGCATCTCGTGACCCATTCCCTCGGGGCTTCATCTCGGTAATTTGGGAAGAAAAGCTTATTTTAAAATTTCAAGAAGAGTGGATGCCGATACGTGTGTTCCTTTAAAAGCAGGTTTATCTCGTGTGTGTTGCACAATTTTTCACCGGCGACGGGAGCTTCCTAAACGTTTCAAGCTCAACATTTATTATATATTATGATATCAAATATAAGTAGAACCCAAAATGGTTTTCGTTTATTGCTGGATCGTTTTGGGGGATTATTTGCACTTAGATTGTTGAAATCGCAAGTAAAGTAGTTCAAAGAAATCTGAAAAAAATCGCGAAAGTGTGGAGACAAGGAAGATCGGTGCCGCACGAACTAAGCGAAGAGAACCTGTGCGATCGCATTAATGCCTGCGAACAACTTCTAAAAATGGAATCTGAAACGCCGTTTTTGTGCAACTTAATAACTGAAAATGAGAAATGGGTTATTTACTTTAATTATGGATCCAAAAATCAATAGTAATCGCAGGGTCAGATAGACAAACCAACCCCTAAGCCTGGCCTGACAACAAACAAAAAAAGATTTTGTCTGTTTGGTGGGCCTGCAAGGGTATCATTCATTTTGACATACTTAAATCTGGACAAACAATAAATGCAATAATTTATTGTGAAAAATCTCGTGCATTGAAGATAAGTTTTTTTCAGGCATTTGCTTTCTGTTGTGCAGCTATTTTTGTCTATTAATATGTTGCGAAAATAAAAAAACAGGGTTACTGTGCAAGCCTGCCAGTTTACTTCTGAAGGAGTACATTTACATGCAAAAGATTGGTGTTACTCGGCTAATAACACCACTCAAGAACAGTCAAGCGGGAATAACAAAACTAGTCAATGATAAGAAAGATGCGAGTATCTTAATTATCAAAACAAACGCCTGCTTTAAAGACAACACAAATGAAAGTAGTCTTATCTTTTTTGGAAGAGCTTAATAGCTTAATATATAGATATATAATAATATATATAAATAATAATAGTCAACATTTAAAAAAAAGAGTTTAATGGGTTAAAATGCATTCACCCTACTTCAATACCCAGCGAAAGGGTGATTTCATTATCGCTAAATGTCGTCACAAAAATAAGATCGTCATTAAAAAACTGATCAGTTGATGTATTTATTATACTTTCAGAAGACGTTTTTCCTAAATCAAGCGGAATAAATATTTTTTTGCTTCAATAAATTCTCTTTTTTGCAATTTTTCGCAACAATAATTACATATTTTGTTATGATTATTGATTGCTCTGATAATTTTAAATTTGTCTTACAAATGTTAAATTGAATGTGCCGATGATTGTCTAATAATTTAAATTTATCTGTTATTTTAATTTTATATAACATGAATTTCTTAAAACCGAAAACCGGTGGAAACCGGTTTAATTCGAAAACCAAAAACCGGTTTTGAAGAATGTCGGTTTTTGTGATGAATAAAGGTTATATCTAACGATGGAAATTATATATTGTAATTATAGATTAAAAATAAAAATAATGAGAATTCAAATCTTTAATTGAAAAAAAAACGAAAATATTTATGGGTACATCTTATATTAGAGAATTTGGTCCATTGTGTATTCTTTTATCGGTCCTTTTGTGTATTAAGATTTTCATGTATTTAATGATTAACTTTGTATGTATTTATATTTGGTATTATTAAGGAATGATGTATGACAAAGTTGAGAGTTTCAGAGGGGTGATAAACATGTCTTAATAATAACCAGGATCAAATTTTAATACGGCTTGAGTATATTTCATATTTACATATAGCGCCACTATGGCAGGGATAAAGGACCTTTCACTTCTTATCTATCGTATTCCATACGGACATCGCCAAGTTTGAGTCCTAAGTATTTACCCCGGGGCCTGCTGGGCGGCAACCCTTGTGCGACCCGCTGTTGCATCTGACCCGACAAGTGTCAGTACTCTCGAAGAGGGTCGCGAAAGAGATATGGGAAAATAGGGGGGGTGCTATTAAACTGACCCTATTTATAAACTAATAAAAGAAACTATCCTCGGCTACGAATGCCCAAATACCAACAATCAATTCTGATTAGTCTGTAGATTTTGGATGCTGAAAGTTTATTTAAAAAAAGATTTTTTAATTAGCAGCTTAAAGGGAAAGTATATGAAAGCGCCGTCGAAGTTTCGGTGATATTTTATAAGTCTAGGAAACGTGCTCAAAGTTAAGTGTATTTTGGACAAGTTGTGGTGAGATCAAGTGGTGGTTTGGGGCACTCGCCACTTCTTCACCACATCCCATCGACCTTTTGGATCCCTATATAGCAACTGGCCCAGAAGGGAAAACTATACCAACCACTTTGGTATCGGTCAATCCTCTTAGGACGCGAGCCGAACTAGGATACAAGAAATCCTCGAAGGCATCTGGGAAATGTCTCTAAAATGTTAATCTACGCCTTCGGTTATTTGGTCGTTATGTTCCGAAACAAATGTCAATACTTCACTTCGGATTACGTCATCCGCTCCGGTGGTTTACGTTTTACTTTTATCTATTATTCGGGACTATTTATCGGCGCTGGGAGAGCCAATTACTTTCCGGATCACGACCGAATAAATATATCAAACAGTTAGTCGAACCCGATTTATGCTTTAAAAACGAATTAATTTTAAGCCCGTTGTAATGACGAACCTCATCAATTTAAATCTCAACTGCCCTTATACGAGTATGGATCGATAGATTTCAAAAAACACCAGTTTATGCAAATATCTTTAAAAAAATACATGCTCATGGAAACAATGACGATCCAAAGCACTACATATTTATACATTATCCCTGTTAATAATCACTAAACAAGGTTGCTTTATATTTGCATTTTTTGGATATTTAAACACTTTTGAAGTTCTTACATGAATTTTGCAATTCGGTCAAGCGAAGGATAGTCATTTTAAAAAAACTAATTTATGATTTTTGCGGAATTTTTAGATCAGAAATTTTTAATTATTCCCGACAATCGTATTAATGAAATATTATCCTCTTTTAAACTCACATATTGATAACTTTGATCATAATATTTTTTAAGAAAGCGCCTAAAAACTTATAAATTTAGGCTATTTATTGTCTTTTGAAATTTTTAATATGCGCAATGAATCTCATGGGCATATTTGGGTTAAACGCTTATTTGCTTTAAAGTACATTAACAAAGACACGCTTTAATAGCGAACCAAATTTTATCGATATTTTATGGCAATTTTCACGATGCTAAAACTTAAACGAGCGAAAATTCATAGTGATTTTCATATAGCCAAATTTTCTTGCGGAATTTTTGGGTTATTAAAATTTATGTCACCATATATTAAATTATTAATCCCCCGGGTAATAAGTTCGCTCTTACTAAAAGGTCACTAGGATAGAAATTAGACAACACACGAATACGACTCCCACACTGTAATAACGCGGAATCACAATTAAAATGTAAGGCTTATCTAAATTTAAATTTGACACACTATCACAATAATATGCTTAAAATATCATTCGCTTAAATGCCAAAGTGAGTAAAATTACCTATTAATATGTATATGAATTTATCATATACTGGTAGTGCCAAAAATATGTGTCGTTTTAGTTTATTCTGACTAGTTTTAATGTCTGGATGTTTAAGATTTTGGCAGAAAAATAGCTCGAATCTGGTATTTTTGACAATATTTATATAAGCAAACTTGTAATTAGGAATTTAAAATAAGCGATCTTAGATGGCGATTATGACATAAATTATGACCTGAACAAATGCTTATTTTCATGGCCACTCGTTGCTCCAAATCATTAATGCATTTTGCTTTTACTTGAATATGATTTTATTCAGTGTTGTTATTCAGTGTCCCTGTAAATGTTTACACTTTTAGCATTTTTATTATATTTCAAAGATGCATAGGATGCAGCAGGGAAACTTCCTTATTATTTCAACAAAGTTAAGATGACTCTCATTTGAAAGAGCAAAACCTAATGTTTTTTGTAATCGTAGCTTATCATTACAATAATATTAGGCAAAGCGGAAAGAAATGTCATTTTTTTGTTATTTGGAGAAAAAAATATTTTAATAAAAGCTCCATAGATTAGTTAGCTTTTGAATGCCTCTTTCGTAAAATTTGGCCGGTTTTCCACTAAAGTAAGAATCCAAATGATTTCCGCTTTTAACCTATCTAATGCACAGTATAGCTCTGCTGTGACAGTTTGGCCAAGTTTTAATAATTCGTAGTGAATTACGCCAAAAAAATCCCACCAAACACAAAGGAGGACCTTTTTCAAGGATAATGACGGTCGAGGGGTAGAAACAGGTACTTGATTTGAAGTAAGGCACTGTTTTTTCCTTCTCGAACTGTTATAGAAGATCCACTTCTCATCTCCAGTAACGATCCTTCTTAAAAATGGATCGGTTTCATACTTGGACAATAACGATGAACAAATGGTTATCCGTTGTTCCAAGACCGTTGATGACAACTCGTGCTGTATCCAAATTATCTGTTTATGTTTTTCCCGAGTCTTTTCAAATGGTCTTTTACTATCGACCAGGGAACAGCCGATGTCTAGCGATAATTCTTTATTAGTTTTTAGAAGATCAGATTCTACCAGAGAATTGAATGCGTCATCATCGATTATTGGAGGTCGTTCTGATTTTGGTTTATTCTTCAAATTCTATCGCCACTTTTGAATTATTTGAACCATCTATGACATTTTCGAATATTCAATATGTTGCCATATGTATCACAGATGCTATGGGTAGCTTCTTTTGCTTTTAATGCTTTATCGAATAAAAATATTAAACAAGATCGCAAATGGGTCTCATCAATTTTTAGCTTGGACATTTTCACTATGGCTAAAAAAATATTAAAATATTTTAAAAAGTAAGATAAATAATAGAGCTTCAAAATAACACCAACCTTGACGTATTCACTTGACAGCAACTCGAGTCAAACTGACGCCAAAGGACGCAAACAAAAAAATGACATTTCTTTCCGCTTTGTCTAATAATTTCTTCTAGCAAATCTTTGATCAGGTCGACAGATGAAATTGAATAAATGCATCGTTTTTGCTAGACTACCTTCCAAATATAGATGCTATTCAAGACCCATTGAGCCTTGAATTTGCACCATAGCATGAAAACGGTTTTCAGTCAATTTGATGATAATTGACCTTTCGGAAAAAGCATTTATACGAATAAATATGTAATTTATTTGCTCAAAACGAGAGTTACTGTTGGTAAATTTGAAAGGGTTGAATGCAATGGATCAGTGGTCAATCGGGACCTCGGCTCTTTGTTTGTAGAATTCACGGCTCAATGGGGAATACCTTAATCTATTGATAGAATTGACATCCATTAGTCGGTCTATTGTTGAGGTCCAAAAGGTTCCTCCATTCGAGCGCCATCTATTATAATACGGTGTGGAACGGACGTCTAACTTATCAGGGGTATTATTGTACTTAGATAAATGTGTGGTGTTAATGTGGTGTGACGGGCCGCATTTATTAGCCATCGGTTCGAAACCTTCACCTGACCGTGTAACACAACCCAAAGTTCGAAATCGGAAATTAGGGATAATACATACACGTACAGCCTCCAATATAGTTCTTCCACAATGGGAATATCAGCGCCTTGAAATGTAAAGCGGGATCGTTGTGGCACTTGAAATTTGCAACTAATGCCTTTTCTCGTGTGTACCAGCAAAATAAATAAGTACGACCATAACTGCACCGCAGTTCAAATTTATAGACGCGAAAAAGTTATTCCGCATTTGGGAAAAAAATAAAAAAAAATCCTCCGGGTGTTTTTATCCCCGACCGGGTGGATCCCTTTTTGAATGGGGTAATTTTATCTTTTGAATGAGTTATGCAAATAGCCCGGGGCGCACACGCCATATTCTAATTTTTACTTTGCGGACCTATCTTACCGAAAAAATGTTGAAAATTACTGGCGAAATATACGATAATAAACGAATTATTTAATTATTTCGGCTAGCTCATAAAAAAAGGGAGCGAAATCCAGGCTAGGATTCGCCGAATCACGCCACGATGGAAATATTTTAATTTTCTCGGAATTAGAAAATGTTTCTTAATTCGAAAGCTTACTTTGTTATTCTTTTAATACTTTGTCACGCACGATAAAAGCTCTCAAGTTTTATGCTTGAAAATATCGTTACGTTTATGGAAAAGTCTGTTTTTACGACAATGGTTCATAAGGTTAAGAACGTAGTTGAAGAAGCGAAAATTGCAAATAATATTCGATTTTATTTTATTTTTTTGGTGTGAAATTAAGTTTTTCAATTATATCTTGATAAACAAAACTATAAAAATATAAGCGTAATAATTTAATAAGATATACAAATATTTTGTCCTGGAATGGTATTAATACTGTCCAATACATTGAATCATTTTATTCTAACTAAGCCAATTATTAATTATACTATTTCTTTAATGAATAATTAATTTAAAGTAATGAGGAGATATTAAATGAAATGTTTAATAGAAATTTTATATTTTTTTAAAAGTTCATATTTATGTCAAAATGAAACTCGGACAGTTGATGAACAGAATTTTTATCAATGCAGAATAAATTAATTTATACATATTTAATTATTGGAATCATATAAATAGCTTTATGTTATTTTGATGCACGCGCATATCTGCCACCGCCCGCACCAACTAACCCCTTCACTATATGTGATTGCCAAATTAGCCATATTTATTGTATTTTGCATAAATAATTTATATTATCATTGGAACCGTGTATTTAAATTTCACTTTATAAAAAAAAATACTGTGGAAATTTAAATGTTCTTAGGCGCCCGTTGATGGTGCAAAAACGGAGAATGATAAAACAACCCCGGGCCAAGAAAATAAAGTAGATATCAAGGTTAATTAAATTAAACGTCACATAAAACGTGAAATATTTGCACGTATCCACCGGTCCCGTCACATATTTTTTTCGGTTCGCAAACGTAAGTAATTCGGTTTTATGTTGTACAGAGGGCGAGGCTGCGGCCCAATAAACATGGCGGATAACGGCGGCGAGCTTTTTTACTGCTCTGCTGACAGAAAAATGCTTTCAGACGATGTGATCCTCACGATACCGGGAAACACTCAAATTAATCAGGAGCCCGAAAGTCAAGTGCCCGAATTTCGAATGCGGCCATCGATCAAAATTTTCGACGTCGATTGGTCCTTCCACTTTTCAAGTCTCAATGGAAACAATTATTTACCTGAAAGCCCCTCCCCGACGACTTGGAACATTTAAAATTTTAACAATGACGATCTTATCATTCTATGTTAAGTATGATATAAGAGCCTCTGAGAAACGTCGATTATTTCAAGAATATTTTTTGAGTAAATAGGATCATCCGTTTATATTATTATCAAATTGCAATAATCAGGCTATATTTGAATTACAATGATTTTTTTAAAATTATTATTCACACCTGGGTAAAGGACGGATACTAAAAATAGTATCCGTCCAAGGCGCATTGGGCTCTGAAACTATGGCAGAAGGTCTTGAACGCCGAAAAGGCACCAGGGCAGGCCACTGAGTTCCTGTGGCCAAAAGGTCCAGAAAAAGGACCTCTGATACGGCACAAGAGCACATCTCTCACGACCAACATGCCCAAACAAGACCACATAACGTGATCCGCGGCCATGAAAAGATCTCCGCACACACAGCCCGAACTATATTTTAGTTTCATTTCTGCCAGATGTGGCGTGCAAAACGGCTGTGCGCCGTCAGGAACTGTAAAGTCCAGTGTTCGGGATCAACTCATTTTAGTTTGAGGCGAGATGAGACTGAGCCAAATAAATTCCGCATGTAGCCACCGTGAGGCGACTCAGACCAACTGCGTTCCCAATCGGCAATTGCCGCGTTTTTAGCCCACCCTTTGGTGGCAATAGGATCCGTATGAATTCCATCTGCTTCCTCAGCTGATAGAGTGGAGTTATTAAATCGTATGAATGAAATATGAACATGGAATATGCATTGTATTTAGAAGATTTGAGAAATTCAAGCTTTAAAAAAATATACATTTCTGACACCAGTGAAATGTGAAATGGCAATATTAAATATTTGTTTTGAGGTGGCTTTTAGCAATTCTTTTTATGGGACCATTGCCAACCATTTTGACATGTTTTTTCATGGCGTATACAGAATGTTTTACACATGGACCAACAATTTTTTTTGTGGTTAGAGGAGTCTTTTGCTACGTTTCACACAAACAAAAAACTAACGACTATTTTGAACTCTTTTCAACGGTATGCTACATTAAACTTGAAGAGGTACCAGTTTGCTAGGGTCAGAGTTAAGAAAATACTTTTTATTCGCTAACTTTGTATGCACTTCCTCATAAGTATTTCGTCTTTCATTTTTGCAAAGGTGGGTGTTATTCCTTCCTTCAAATATGATTTCTTTTGTGGGAACCTCTGTCGTGTAAATTAATTATTTCCATGACTTGCACAGTCACCAGACCGGATATCACTGGATTTCTTTGCCTGGGGATATGTCCTATTCCGTGGCTCACACTGTCACCAGACCTGACACCATTGGATTTCTTTGTCTGGGGATGTGCCCTATTCAGTGGCTCGCACGGTCTACAGATGTGACACCACTGGTGGTGGATTTTTGTGCCTAAAAACGTACCCTATCCGCGGGACTACTTACGGGTACAATATTATAAATAGTTGTATATTATATAGAACAAATTTAAAATAATGGTATTGATAGTATTTAATTACATGTTAAAGGAATGGATTTTTAATGAGATTTATAAGGATGTAAAAATTGTGATTGATTGGCAATTAGTTGGCTATGCTCTTATAAATATTATTACGGATGGTATTTGAAACTGTTGGAATCCTCTGGTCATGAAGCAAGAGTACATCTGAGCTTTTCACAGAATCCAAAACTAACATTTGGGCATTAGGCTAAGTGCGATGTTGGATAAAGTATTGAATAAACACAAATCCGCTAAACAAAGCTGAATTGGAAAATTTTATTTCCGCCACGAACCTTTGGGTTTATAAACATATTCAAAGCGGTGTGCTTACATTTCCCCACATTATCCAACGTCGAGAGATAATTCAAAGCTGATGTCATAATTTAAAGAAAATTTACTGCAGATTTACGACCACAATAAGGCTTAGGAATTAAAAGATAACTGAAGCAACATTTTGATATAAAAATACGTGTACGTTTTTATCTTAATTATGTTTCTTGGGAACGTGCTTTTTATGACTATGCGTGACTGTTTAAATATCTGATAATGCGGCATAGAAGCGAAAGCTTGTTCGTTGCCAAGCTCGTTCCGTTCTAAAATTATCTACGAATGCTTTTTTAAAATCGTGGGTATTTTTAAGAAATAATTTCGCTTTGCATTTTGGCCACATCGAATGAAATATGCGATACGGAAATTTTAAATTCAATGGATTCCTGGTAAACAACGCTGCAAAGCAAGAGGATAACTCTATTTTGGGAGATAAACTTAATAACGTACATAAGGCTGCATGCACTTTGTCTCAATAAGATATTCTAAGAAGGTTTATGCAAAATCATATTTAAAAAATAAAGAAATTGGTTTATTATTGTATGAGAAATATGCAAATTTTGGTGGTTTTATGATATTTTTTGTTTGGGGGAATATTCACATGGTAGGTTCAAATGATGAATATCGCATTTTTTGGATACCATATTTCATTAAACGTTGTATATGACAGATATAACCGGTCGAGACCACCTACGACAATGTTTTCATATACGCAACGGACCAACCAGTATATATAGTCAATAATCTAATTTCCGGTCCGTGGAAAAGCTTTTACTGGAGAGTCAGTAGAAAAATGGCATTCGTAATTTTTGAGCAGAGGATAAATATAAAGGATCGTATGAGCGCCTTTGGATCATCTTTGGATTAAAAATCATACGAAATAAATTCGTTCAGCAATCAGAATCAAATCTGCAATTTCAGGGATGGTTTGCAAATTAAAACAATACAAGCGCTCATTTTTTTGTGCAGGTTTACATAACTGTGACTGTGGAAAATTTTCCAAGGAAAATAATGCTGCGTTCTCCGTAAACACTTTTATATTACAGTTGATGCCTCGCAGTCGAGACGGTTTTTCCGTTAAATGAAATCTCATTTTCTTTGCAAATTTCGAGACAAGAAACGGAAGAGAGAAAAAATCAGACGTGATAAAACTATACATTGCTATCTTCGCAGAAGGAGAGGGTGCGACCAGCTCAGGGGGGGAGTGGAAAGCTTCCAGACTGGGTTCGTCGAGTGCACAGGGCAAGGGCGAGGAATAATGCGAGGCGGGTGTATAATAAAGTTTTATAATCAAGGAGAAATATTTTATTTTCCGAAACTCTGAATTTGTTGTGCGAAAATAAAGATATCAGCCCAAAATTTGAGTGGCCTGCCAAATTCGCGATAACGTCGGTGATAAAAATGACAGCCCAATTTGTATTTATTTTTTTAACAGAAAGCTTTAAATTTTGGACCGTGTTTATAAAAGATTTATGGAGCGCTAGTCCATTTTTTTTAAATTTATGGAGCGATGAATAAATGCGTGTTTATAAAAACAAGAATTAACGTTATTAAGGGCGATTTTGATAATTCGATACAGGACTCACCCCTACGAGCTGTTAGAAGTATTTATTTAATTCTGCTACATACCTGAAATAAAGAAATCCAAACATTAATATACAATGTAACAAAAATAATTATGTTTACTTATAATTAATTTAGAACTAATTTATTCCTCATCAAAAAAACATTTGTTATGCATTTAATCTACAATTTACACTGTAAATGCAGAAAACCGCGTAAAAACAATCATCAAAATCTTATAAAAACGCACGATAAAATGTTCATTAATTGAAACATCAATGTAATATTATATTTAAATGCAAGCAAAATATTGTTTTATTAACAGATTTTCATTGGTCGTATGTCGGTTTTGTTAAAAACAACCTTATTACTGTTTGTATATTAATATAATTTAAAACATTGATATCTATTTTGATCGGGAAGTTTTGCACAAAAAGGCTTTTGCTTGTCCTGTCTTGTAAAAAATCCCAATTTCTTAGATCGGATAGGGGCTAGAAATTTGTTTATAGAGCAAACCATCGAGTAAATCTGGGAGAATTCAAGGCAGATGAAAACGGCATGTTTTTTTCGGTAGGAAAAGTGGCAAGCTCTAGTTGTAAGTCGCAGGAGTGCGTGTCTTGAATCAGGCTCTATTCCTCTTTTTGTTGCCTACGTGATGTTTTGAATTGAATACATAAATCATATGATTCCCTGACGGGCTGCAAACGGTTTTCACAAAATCTGCGCACGGTTTTATCTGCACTCTTTTCAGTGTGTAATATTTTCTCTGATTTGAGTCCGTGACGAATCTTGTACGTTTGATGGACGCGATACCGCCCCCACTTTGCTTTTTTGCGATCATCCCCCATATTCGGAAGATTCACAAGCTGAAAAGTGGGCGCAAAAAACGACGATACAACCCCAGCCCGCCTCGAGCTATCCCCGTAACGAATTCAGCAAAATAAGAGATTGTTTTACGACAAGTAAAGAGCGAAAAAATATTATTTTTGCACCAACAAATAATATATGTGACACTAGAATGTTTTCCCAAGTTTTTATGATAACTGTAAATATAGACTTTATACATAGCCTTCGGCTTATTATTGATATAACATTTTTTTATGTCAGTCATCTCTTATAAATTAATAAATTTGTTATGCCATTTTGATTAAGTGATGCAAAATATTATAACTCAAGTATAAAATTAATGACAATTTGTATGAATGCTGATACATTTGTTGCGGCCGGCGATGGCAGATGTATACAAACGAAACAGTGCTTAAATTAGCTTTGTAAAATCTCTTCAATGAAGATCGGTATAATTATGAATAGACTTGTAACCAGGGCTTTAAACCGGTATAGGTTATTTTTGCCGGAACAAAAACCGAAACAGAATCGATTCGAAAATATCGGTTTTATCGGTTTGGTACCCGTTTTACGTGAAATAGAGTTTGGTTGATTTTTGTTTTGATCTAACACAATCTGTTAATTTCGCCATTCTTATGCAGAATTTGCTTCTATATATTTGCTATATACTTAAACTGCAACTCCCAGCGTTTCGCTATACAAGCATAATGCTATAGACGTATTCACCCTTTGCTTACGTGCAACAACACTGCAAAGTGGACGCTATAGGAGGGTTGACGTTATAGTAAATTCCTAATGCCTATGGAGGAACAGAAATTGAAAATAATACGATGACTAAAGAATCTTTAATAATTTAGGAGAGTAAATTCGATTATAATCTTCATGTGGAATTTTTATTATAAAAGTATGAATAAAATGCTTTAACTTATATTAGAAAATAGACTTTTTTTTATATAAATAAAAAAAAATAAGAGATTAAAAAATGAATCACCCGGAGTAGAATCTATCTGAAAACCGAAAAAACCGTTATTATTCCCAAAACGAAAACCGTAACCGAATGGATATAAATGTTTGGAACTGAACCGGAACGTAAACCCAAGTGAAAAAAATCCATTTCTGACACCAGTGATTTTTTTTTATTCATTAGCAATTTATGGTAATATTAACCCTTATTTTTAAGATAAAACGTTTTTTTTTTCAATTTTTAAGTTAATTTTTAATAAAACACTATTATTTACTACTAAAAAAGTATATTTTACTAATATTATGAATATTAAGTGTGATCAGAGATGTTCACGAAAGTGCGCGTTAAGAGTCGACTGCCGGTGCTTAAGATTTTAACCGGGCAACAGGCCCTTTCCTTTGTAGGTAGGCGAAACACTATAAAGGATCATAAAAACCAATATTCCTTTCCAAATACTTTCTTAAACACGATACGCAAAATAAAATCACATGTTTTTCAATCTGAGTGGGGTAAAAAATGTAGAAACAAAATGTCGAGCCAGACTCGACATAGGACCTCAAAGAGTTCAACATTTTTTTTGAGGTGGATTTTAGCAATTCCTTTTATGGGACCATTGCCAACTTGGGTCTTTCCAGATAGTGATTATTTTTTTTAGATTATTGAATAAAATTGAATATGGAAAATATCTGATGTAATATTACATCATTTGATATTTTTCCGCAAAAAAATGTTTCAGCATTAAAAAGAAATTGTATGATGCTTTAAGTGGGTGCTGGCGGTTATGAGCTTTGGAAAAGATGACAGGCTTTATTTAAATTTAATATCTGGAGCTTTGGAGGCTTAAAGCCAATAAACGTCACAGAAAAGGCTTATCTTTAAATGCGGATTTATAATACACAAAATAGAACGAAGCCTTAAATGAACGAAAGCTCAATTCATCTGCGCCGAGCGTCTGAAGGTCACGGACAAGGTCATCCGCTGTAAAAATAATGCGGCTGGCTTTAATTTGCAACCAAATTATTTGGCAAATTTGATATTGGCAATTGATAATTAATCGCTGGGAGTGACGATGTTTGATATTAGAAAATACATCCGCGCCGGGTATACGTGCCTGACGGACTGCTAATTAAAATTGCTCTTTGATTACGTTTTAATGCCTCATCAAAGCGCCGGCGAGGCAATCGCAGGGCTTTGAATTTTAATTAAATCCAGATTAAAACTATTTAAGAATAAAAGTTCGCTCAAAGCGAGCTTTACTCAAAATCGTCCCTGGCCGAAGGTTTATTACGATCGACCCCAAGTTCGGGAGTTAGCGACCCTAAATCCGCCGAAATGAGATTTCAGAACAAATCGTGTGACAGGACCCTTTTTAAACATCTCCATTATTGTATTTAATCAAAACTGTTATATTTAACTTTTGTCGAAATGTTTATTTTGGGCGCACCTCAACTCGGCCATGTTTTATTCATGGGGATATTTTCCCTTATAAAAAGTACGGGAAAAAACTTAAGCGACCATAGGTTGCGATTCTGGAGAGAAAAGATGGAAGGAAAGAAATTGTTCACACTCCATTAATTTCGGCGTCTTTAATGTTTTATTTTTGTATTTGGAGGATGCTTTCTCGGATCGAAATTATTCAATGACATATAAAAGATGTAGTCTCGGATGAGTTGCTGACTCGATGAGACGTTTGCTGGATCATTTGTTTCCAGCTTCCAGCTTATTATTTTTTTTGGTGCGTTTCAAGGACATCATAAAAAAATTACAACCACGAAATGTTCTCCATTTTTTTTTCATATTCAGCAGTCTGTATATCAATACAGTGAATATATAGATGAAACATTTTTATTTTATTCTAGATTTGTTATTTTCTGTATTAATGCCATTTTTAAATTAAAACATTGAATATAAATATAGTCAGATCTCTTGATTTAATTTTAAAGACGCTTTTGGCCAAATAATAGTGCTGATTTAGGTGATAAACGTATTATAACATCTATCTGTGCGTGCACCACTTCTCAGTTTGTAGTAATGCGCAGAAAATGATAAGTCGTTGGATAGCCTTAGATGTGGGAAGATGTCCTTCCCGCAGACTCAGAGCTGTAATCTCTTTTCTTCCTAAATAAATTATCACAGTTAAGACAAGGGAGTTTCTACAATAATCGATCACCTCCATTCTACCCCTTGGCTCCATTATGGCCCAATAGAAGAATAAACTCATTTGCAATTGCGGCTGTCTTGAAGAATATGGACGAAATCATTAACAAAATAAAGAGATCACTTATTTGTTTACGAACACCATCAGTAAATTTCAAGTCGATATAAATGAAATCCGCCAAGTTATGATGCGCCTAAATGTATAGTATACATGCGTATACTATACACTTAGGTTCTTAGGGTGCGGTATGAGGGATAGATTCCATTATTTTTAAAAACCGCATAACTTCAAATTAATGCGATAGAATGTATCAAAAATCGCATAAAAAAGTTTATAAAAAATCAATATAAATAAATTGTTTTTCTAAAACCTATTTTACTCGATAATTGTACAAATTTAATTCTTAACCCTTTGCAGTCCTATGTCGAAACTGATTCGACATCAATTTTATTCCGGTGGGTCCTATGTTGACTCTCGACGCGCTTTCTTGTGAACATCTCCGATTATACTTGCGATATTTTTTTCGTAATTATATAATATCTATGTGCAAAGCCAACGGATATACAAAATTATTTTTATCTTAAAAATGTCTTAAATATTTAGGGACCTACTGGAACTTTTTTTTTAAGTCCGCAAAGGGTTAAGATTTTACGTAGAGTTGCCAGATTTAAAAACAAATCCGTTCATCCATCGCTCTATACACACTCACATTATAACAATCATAACTTGCACTAGTGTTAATTTTAGATCATTTTTTTTGTGCGAATTCGCATAAAAAAAGCTTTGTCAAAAAGCAAACCGCATAACTTTAAATTCGCATAAAAAAGATCCGCATATAAATAGACCCATGTGTACATTTCTATACCATTCATCCGATTCGATGGTCCATCGGTAGCTTGCATGTTTATTATATATTGCACAAAACACAGCAATGCATAAAATCAACTTTAATGCACATATTTTTGCATTTTAAATATCTTGTGATGATATGTTGATGAACTCATTTTCATGTTCTGCTCAATATGTCCCAAATTATGACCGGAGTAGTTCATGGCCTTTCATGGTCACTCAGTGCTTGAAATTACTAATGAACTTTATCTCAAATTACAAGCATAGAACAATGTTTAAAAAATCAAATTATTATTGAAGATTATCAAAAGCTTTTAAAGGGTGTTAAATCAAATGTGAATCCATATGTAGATGGAATCAAAAGCTCACCATTAGGTAATTAATCGATTATTGTTTAAAAAATATAACGTTTTAAACGCTTGACGCTTTTCTTAATCTTCATACCATAAAGTCCCATCGGCGAAGAAGAATGAAAGACAGTTTAATGGCAGTTGTATAAGATTTTATCGAAACACAAGTGCATATTGTCGTAAAGGAAACAATGGCGGCTCCCCGCTTTATATCGTAAGAACAATGGCGAGCTTCACTCCGACGATTAACAACAAACGGAGATTATTTTCATTATTTTCTTTGTTACTTGAAAACAATATCACATTTTTTAAAAGCAAAGTCTCAACGTATTATATTTCATCAATATCGACACGAAATCTATCGATAGTTATAGTAATGAACAAGCCGATGTGAAGGCTATCATGTGATAATTCTAAAAGCTTTTCATTGAGCTTTTGATATGTGTCCAAAGTGAAGTGTGCCTAAATCAGCCCAACATTTATATGACATGTGACAGACTTTCTCATTGGATAAATTACACGATTTTCATTCAAACTTGGCGAATAAAAAAGCATGTAAGTTATGGTTAATTTAATAGAATTTCCTTCGAATGTATCTGGAATAATTTATGATGGCAGTGAAATAAATTAAACGGGTTCACCTCGGAAAATTCAAGAACCTCAGGAACGCTTCAATGTAATATAATAATAATTCCATAGTAAGAAGCACGAGGAGCCTATGATGAAATGTACACTCAAGATACGGAGAGTATCAACCTTGCCAACAATATACAGCTCATAAAACGGGAACTATTCACTCCCCTACGAACTTCCATTAGAAGTTATGGACCCATTTGTGGAAATGCGTGTCAAATGTGCCTACTGGATGATAAATAAAAAATATTAACATTGCCATAGTAATAAATGTCGCCTGTGGCTGCCATTCTGGAATACCTTGGAGTTTTTACAACTCGTACGATTTTCATGTGATCAATTTTATTCATTTCATAGCGTCCAATATTGGTATTCTATTTTTATTGGCACTCAAAAATATATTTTATTAAATAACGCAAGATTTATGTCAGATCAAAATAATACATTTGAAATATTGATAAGATATTTTTGCAACAAATTTGTGATCATGTTAGAAAATTACAATTTAAATGCATTTTTTTGACAGTCATATAATTTACAATCACTGTTTTTTCTTTGATTTTTTCAATACAAAAAGGTAAAAATTATGAATAATTTAATTCGCAATGGTTGCCGTATATGTTGTTAAGAAACCGCGTAATTGCTTGCAAAAAACCGTGTAAAAAAAACTTCCAATATAATGCAAATTGTACGGATGTTTTGACAAAAAATAAATATTAGGTGTATCAATAAGTCTTTGCCGATTTTAAAAGACGACTTTTTGAGCTCAGTTTGGGTCTAGACATAGAAAAGACAGCATCTCCGTAAGTTTTTTTTTAAAATAATTATTGATGAAAATAATGGGAGCTTGGATTCAAAGATAACAAGGGAGAGCGACGAAACAGGTGTTTTATTGTCAAAACAAAAAGTTCATCTCTTTTTGCACCAAATGTGTGACTGGGGATGAAAAATGGATTTTTATGACAATGAGGCGGGGGCGCTCTTGAGGGCAGAGTTCCCGGGCGGCTCTCCGCCCCCACGAGTCTGTTATTCTATAGAGCTGTGATATTACTAGACGAATGGATGGGAATAAAAGGGCGTTGAGAGAGAGAGAGAGAGATCTGGCTGCAGGAGGGACGACTTCCCGCAACCAAGGCCAACCGACGACTCTCCCGACTACCGCCTCCTGCGCGTCAATACCCAATTGGCAATGGTGCACGCGCAAGAAGCGATCCGTGGGTATGCAGGTCTGCAATGTCTCCGTAGGGCCACAAGAGATGGCGCTGTTAAAATAGCATATTGCACTTACTGAAGAGAAACGGAATTGTCAATCGGAATTAAGGAATTATTAATTATGAATTTATGAAACCTGACGAAATAATAACTGCAGATGTGTGTTGTCAGCAATTGAAAAGGGTGAACAAAAAATTGAGAATCAAACATCGAGAATCAATCAAGAAAAATTTAGTGATTCTGCAACACGACAATGCACGACCCCATAAGACAAAGAAGTTGATTGAAAACTCAGGGAATTAAAATGGGAAGAACTTCCACATTTTTTATATTTACCAGACCTGACTCTGATGCATTATCATATTTTTCGATCTTTGGCACATTCTCTAAAGAATCAACGTTTTCGAAATCCAACTGAAGTCGATAATCATATTTGTACGTATTTCGACTCAAAATCAAAAACATTTTTCAAAAGAGAAATTAAAAAACTTGAAAACCTGTGGAAAATAGTAGGTAGTAATGAAGGAAATTATGTTTTGTAAGATTTTGTATTTTGTATATAAAAAACTTTTCGATACACCTAACAATTATCATAGCCAATTCATGTGTATCTATCATAATACAGAGAGAAATGTTGTGATTTTCATGTCCAAAAAAGCAGATAGAAGCATGTAAAGTTCATTAAATGCAAATTTAAATAATAAATAGACAAATATAATACTCCACAGTAGTATGGTAATGCACCCGTAATATTTAAATTACAACAGCAGTATTAAAATTCAAACTATTGAGACGGTAATATGAAAGATTACAAGAAAATATGAGTATGCTGGAGAGTAAGAAGGATAAAAGGAACAAAAGTTTTTTAATCAGCCAGTTGTAGTTGTAAATGATGGGAAGAAAACTTGAAAAAATCCTTTGAAAGCGACTTTATCAATAATGATGTTTTAACATATTTTTTCTTCCATTGTTCTTCCACTGGATAGTACCATATAATCCGATGATAAAGTTTGTGGTATGGTGTTATAAGCAATCCTGTCCGAATATTAAAAAAATCGATTAACCATTAGAGGGCGCCCTATCGGCGAGGTTACATTCAGATTTGGCTATTCTCTATAAATTACCATTTCGCAAGGGTTCCTCAAAGAGGGAAGGATACTTAAGGGAACGCCTTGGTCTTATTGCACGTGTGATAACGGAGGCACGTGGATACGTGCGAGGGAAACTGATGATTAATGGCGCGGAAAATGAAATTGTAAAGGAGCACGAGTGTATTGCCCGCGCATGGAAATGCCTTCGCAAAAGTGACTTCAATATTTGTGATATTAGATGTATTGTGCTAATGATTAATTTGTCCCCGGCACAAGAATATTAGTTTTTAGTAATTTATGGCTGAAACAAAGGGCCCGCCGAATGATATATGTTTGAATTACTCGTTTCACGCGTGTATATATATCCCGAACCCAATTACGAATGTGTCAGGAGGAAATTGATTTTCAAAGTGCGGTTCATATGGAGGAAAATTTAGATATTCGGCCCAACGATTGAAATACAATATCGAATACTGTGCGTAATTTATTGTTGGAAAATTGATACAGGTTTGGAATACATCCATGCGTTGAGATCACTCTTAATCGATCTCTTTAATTGTCGAATTAACAAACTTTTATTTGCAGATTTGCATACATTGTTGTTTCGTATTACATCCCAAATTATTAATATATAGTTGGGTTTATAGAGGCTTATTAATTTTCGTGGATTAAGTCAGCTCTCGACTAGAAAATGCAATTAAGACTGTCTCCCGAATGGACGTACCAGATATGAACGTTCGCAACAGACCTTCCGCCAAATTAATTATACCCCGATTAATTGAGCTACCCAAAGTTTTGTATGCAATTAAAGTAAGGACAGGTAGTTCAGTTTAGGTTTTATGGTAATTTTACTGCAGGCAATATAGCGAACTTCACCTGCAGATCGGTTCCTGCAGGACTCAGTAAACGTTGCGAACGAAGTTCGTATCCGTAACTCCTACTTAGCGAAGCAATCGTGTTCTATCATATACAGGGTGTACAATCGCACATTTCTACCTATCCGACAACAACGTGCCATTAAGAGCAATAACACTAAATCCCCCTGCCGTACAACCTCATTAAGACGCATGGAACTCCTGTGGGGGGTGCATTCGCTTTATATTGCATTCTACTCGGGATCGTTTACCAGCGTCTTGATCTATGGTCCTAAAATGAGCTTACTTTAAGCGCTTTTTGCCGTTTTTCATTTTCTTAATGAAAAAGCTTAAGGATTTTAAGCATTTTTCGCAAATCCTTAAGAGCAACATTACCATTAACCACATCATGTAATTAAATATGGCGTTGAACCTTCATAACATACTTAAATATTAGCACTACCACATCACAATACATATATATAAGATGTTTTGCACTTGAACCGACAATTCTTTTTTTTGGGAGTTAAGGGGATCTTTTGCATCGTTCCACATATAAATCCTATATTCTTATTATCAGGGTTATCGAAATAGATTTTTTTTTCAAAATTTTGAATAAAATTCGTAAGATTTAACCTTTAAATCATCATAACTTTTTAATCTGTGGTCGTAATAACACGAAATAACTGTTTTTGTATTTTGCAATTCCGTAGTTCAGACAGTGTCCAGACCTGACACCACTGGATTACTTTGTCTGAGGACGTACCCTATTCCGTGGATTGCAGGGTCACTAGACCTGACACCACTGGATTACTTTGCCTGGGGACATGCCCTATTTCCTGGCTCACATGATCTCTTGACTTGACATCACTATTTGTGATCTCAGGTACTTATTTACGTTTAAAGGATTCAGAAGTTGACATTTTATATTCGTTTGTATATTTTATTTGGCTTTAAAAGCTCAGAAGTAATTGTCTTTAAACTAATTGCATAAAATAATTATTTATTATTATTTCGTGCTATTACAACTACAAATGAAATTTTGGGTATTTTTTCAAAATATTGCAAAAAAAATTATTTCGTCTATGTGTGAAACGTAGCAAAATACCCCTTAAACTTTAAAAAAATGTCGTTCAATTTGCAAAACATCCTGTATAAATAGCTAAAATTGAATTTAAATTTTATATCATAAAAGCAAATAATATGATACAACCACCAGGACAAGTGTTACCAATTTAAATCTTCCCAATTCAAACTAAATATGAAATAAACTCGCATTTAGATAATACGAGTACAATTGAATCTGATCTTTTTAGTTTTATTGTTAAAGACATGCCATATTATTGTAAGAAAATTTGAATGACGAACTGATATTTTCAGATACAAGATGGATCCCAAAAGTAATGAAATATGTATTTAATACACCCGGATGACCCATTTCTTCAATCTTTCCAGAGCATCCGTGTAGTAGACATCGTTAACGGTCTATATTTGGGGCAAAATTTGATCGCCCACTGCTGTTCAGAAGTATTCGCTATCATGCGTCTCGAAATAAGGGTGCACGAAATCAGCTACCCTTATTCTAATGATGCTAACAGCATACTGAACATTGATGCGCTGTATAGCTAAGGATCCCTCCCACTTCACCCAATCGATTCAAAAACGCTGCGATCGGTAGGGGAGTAACAAAAAATAAATTTCATGACTTTTGGGACACACACAAAAAATATATTCCATGAAATTCAACAGCGTCATTGTGTAAAATTGTTTGTATTTATTGCAAATTATTTATGATATTGTTTCCATTTTTAAGGATAAGGATGCATTTATTATTAAGCTCTGTATCGTCTTGATATACAAATTTTGCTTTTTATTTGCAGCAGGATTTAACGGGAGGATATCCTCAATTATCCGGAGTATTTCTGACGTATATAAATATTGGCATATGATAAAATACTGCGAAAAATATAAAACAGCATCGATGAAATTTATTCCCATAGCGATCCATTGTAACACGAGTGCATTAATAAAAGCTCGACGGATACGAAGCATCGTATATTTAGTCCGATATTAATAAATAGCAAATTTGCTTGAATGTAAATGATGAAATAAGTTTGAACGTCTTTTGCAATTTGAAAGTTCTCGACTGGCATGTTGCTAGCATTGTTAAACTATTAACATGTCTGAAATTAGCCGAACTCATGCTCGAAGAATTTCAAGGACCGATCACAAAAGGACGATAAACGGGATCAACTCCCGCTTGCCTTTGACTTGAATTTATCAGCAGTCAAACAGTCTTGCGAAAGATTAAATATACATAAAATTATTCGCCTGTATATTTGTGCTTTGGGACATTTGGGATGCAATATTGAAATGTATGTAATCGATTGAAATTTTGTGGTCTGACATGTGCATGCACCACATGCTCTTGAGAATTCAATCAATTTTCTTCCTTCTTGAATACAAGTCGATGAAAATAATTTAATATGTGGAATTGTCAAACATGATACAACGAAAATATATTTTGGGCTTTTAAATATTATTAAACGGTCTTATAAAGTAGCATTTTCAACGGAATGGTTCAAAATTTCATACTCTAAAATGGAGTGGTAATTACAAGTACTATCAGGAAACAATACAGATATAACTCAGTTAGTTTACGTTATGGTTCTACCACAATTCTGAAACTTTGTTTGGAATTTGAGCAACGAAAGTGGACTCTCAAGTGCTATTAGAAAACTGAGAATGTGAAATAGGTATAAATTCATCAGAGAAAGGAACTTGAAACCAAACCAACTCATTGAGTAATTATTAGCATTTCTCCCCCAGAAACACGTTGATAACATGGACGAAACAATTTTCACATCCACACAACACGATCCATATCAAAGTCAATGAGACAATGGCACGTTTCCTACAATTTCTAATTTTATTTATTAGATCACATAATGAGCGGCTCGATTTGAATAAGGGTGCGCGGTTGATACGCATACATTTATAGAGAGAGCATGTCTTCTGACCCTTATTTATGGAAATAGGCAGACTGTTGTTGTGAGGGCGTTAAGGCTGTATACATGGGGCCATATGGTTGTTACTAATATTCTGGCTCTAATGCCTTATGAAATTTCCGGGTTGGCTTAAACGACTATCGTAAATAGCTGGCCACGTTGGCGGAAAGTCGCAACTTAATAAGTCGCTTTATAAATTAAAGTGTGAAGTTTTACGACTTAATTCGCTGCGCATGTTGCTGCTTTCTGACTTCTTCAAAGTTCAAAACGAGAAATAAGCAGGCTGATGTACGAGCTTCGAAGGATAATAGAGAAAGTCGTAATAGTAGCAAGATCGGAATGTCATGAATTTACCTCATGGTGTATTTCCATAATGAAATATAAGTAATGTTCATCAATTTTTAATTGGATGTACTTGTTAAAGTATCGATCAATAATTTATAAACCAAATACATCAGACGGTATCGCAATGTATCAATAAGGTATCAGGTACAACATGATAGAATTTTAGTTGGGTAGTTTCATTTTGGTCTAAAAAATAGACTTTGGAACTGTTTAATTAATATTAAAAGGAACGTTACCTTATGGTAACAGCAAGAAAAAGTAAACTTAAGAGATTGGGAAAATAAATATTTTTGATCAACCGATTGATTAGTATATAATCAATATATATTGTTGATTTATCATGAAGTGTTTAAAATCCTATCTTTTTTAAAAGCTTGGGTTTTTTACATCGGAAAGAAAAGACGCCGAGTACGAGGAGTTATCGAGCAGATCTTGGCGGAGAAGGGCCTCTTCCGGACGAGAAGTTGACTATCAGACTCCGACGAAAAAGGATCTTCTCGGAAGACAAGCTCTTTAATCTCACCCCCAACAGAGGAAGAAGAAGAAGGAGAAGGCGAGAATATTTGAGAAGACGACCAACTTCGAGTTCAAGAAAACGCTTTGACAAAACATCTACCATTCATTCATATAATTCGCATGTTCGCTGTTTGCCGCTAGTAATCCTACTGTGAGATAATTGAATAAATAAGCTACGCCGATTGTTCGACATTTTATTGATTGATCAATGATGAGGTGTTCCGTCGTTCATCGCAGCCAACTCGCGGGCCGGGACTATTGTTAAGGATTGCGCCGTGATCGATCACACATCATGCCAAGATGCTTCCAATAGTAGATTCGCGTGCAAAAAACGCGACCTTCAAGTCGCAGCGACGAAGATAGCGACCTCCGTGTGTCAGGCGGGGCTCCGTTTTTGCTACAGCACCATATATAATATATATTTTAAATATATAACCAATTTATCCTCTGAGAGATGTTTAGTCCTTCTTTTGATGTTTTTTTTTACTGTCTTCTTCATATGGACCATTTTTTGAACCAATTATCTCATCTTCGATTAAAAATACGATATTCTACAGTTGCGTCAATGTGTCAAATCAACAGACATTTTCTGTCTTCTCGCTGAAACATTCCATCTTGTTAACGACATCTATCTAGATTTTTGAGCGTACACCACTTCTCATCATATAGTGACGTGCGGGAAGTGGGGAGTCATTGGATTGATGCGGGAAGATGTCCTTCCCGCAGACTCATAGCTGTAGCCTCTCTCTCCATAAATAAAATATTAAGACGAGAGGGTCTTTGATAACACTCGACTACCTTCATTTTACAACTTAGCTTCACCACGGTCCAAAAGAAGAACGACCCCCTTCACGCATCTTAATATTGATCGCGGGAAGATGTATTCTACACATTACGCCATAATTATTTCACTATGTATTAAAAGTAGAACAAGAGCAAAGATAAAGACAACAATTTAAAAAATAAATGGATATTAAAATAATGTTCCATCGTCCATTAAATTCAAATTTAATGCTTTTAAGCGTATTTCACAAAAGGCAAAAACTATCTGCGCAATTTTTTGCTGTTGTTTAAAGTACGTGATACGATTTAAAAGTCAGATGAACGGCCGTCGTCTTTCAAAGCAAATGCTTTTACATTACCGTTTTTGCTCTTTTTGTCATACGTTTTTCACTGTTGAAAATCATACATACAAATATTTGATGGGATTTTCGTTAGATTCATGATATAAAAAATGGTCTTAATGCGTTCAATTGCATGGAAATAAATATTGTATATGGGGGTGTGTGATTTTTAATAATGTTGAATTTAACGTCGCTCCGAGTTATGCAAATATATGGAAAATGGGTTGCGTTGAATTATTTTTTAATAAAAATTTCAGCAAGCAATCTTCAGACGCCGTTATGACATGATGTCGTCTCCTTAATACGATGCGAATAATAAAGCCATTTTTTTTTGTAAAATCCATTGTGTGTTTTAAAGAGTTTTCCAAAGAAGAAAAAAATAAATTGAAATTATATTCCATAAGATCCGAAAAATATAGGTTTCATGTTTTCGCACACGGCTTGCGTAACCCGTCTCTGTAGTAAAATTGTGTATGAAAAGGACGTTTAATACAACAATGTAAGAGGTTGCTGAATATTTTTACATGTGTAAATTTTGCAAGTTGTATTTGTAGATGGGCCTTAATATTCAGGACAGGGTCGTATAAAAAGTCTGGTATCATTCGACATGCGTTCATAAGCGCGCGGGGTTGGGGATGCCGATAAGGACAATCCTCCTTTGGGGACTTTATTTACGCTCTCTGAGAAATTGTTCAATGCGTGTATTACTGCATTATCCTCAAGGAGGTGAATAATGATTTCATTATGTAAGTGACGAACATTTCAAAGAGGATTTGCAAAAGCTTTAAGCTCGTGTTGGCAAAGGGTTTCTCGACCCTTTTAGCGGATTAGAGGGCGGCGGGATAAGCGCCCCACACGCAGGTATGCAAGTCTAATACTTTGACCGGCTTGAATTAATTAGTTGGCATTCAATAAGGGATGACCGGAGGGCTTGTCAACTTGTGATAAATAATTTGACAAGAAACATCCTATTATTTTGAGGTCAAACAATATTTTATTAACATAGGAGGTTCGTTATGGCTGTCAGCGCTCTTTATGTACTGCGAACAACGTAAGGCTTCCAAATTGCCTTTGACGATGGAAATTCTCATGATTATTCATATCTGTCATTCCCTTTAAGGTGAACGCCTGATAAAAAATTCTATTAGTTTCAGAAGCTCCCAAAGGCGTAAAAATAGCCCATTTTTTCTACTTTTTCTTGAAACTCATTAAATTTCATGTCTTAAGACATCTTTGCTTCTTATTATCCAAACAATACATCCAAATAAAGAACAGCGAGTCTATCATCCGAAGCGTTCATATCATAAAGCAACCCTTAAATTTCCAAGCAATATTGAACTCGTTTTTAATCATAAGATCCACTCGCAACATTCTCAAGAATTATATTGCTGTTCAAGTCTAAGCTTAATTATATAATAGTTTGAAGTTTAACCAAAGCTCTCAAATATTCATCATAGTAGCACTTAACAAATATATACATTAAGACCATTAGCATTTTGGTTGTTGCTTATTGGAGTTGAATGATATTATAAGCATGTTGTGGGTCGAAATGAAATTCAATATATTGCAAATTTAAATTTGATGAAAGGCAAAAATCCACAAACTCGATTATTGGAAAAACCGACGACAACAATTTCAGCGCGTATTAATTTTCCCGGAATGCGTCGTTGGAGTCCTCTGAATCACAAACAATTTTTCGCATAAAAACACGTTACACTGTGTTTTGGCAAAATTTCAAATTCAAGAATGCGATTTTGCTCCTTTTTAAGACTTCCTGGCAATAATGATAATTTAACGAATTTAACATCGGTGCGATACTATAGTATTTTTAAACTACAAGCTCGAAATTTTAAGATTGCAATTCTTTGTGTCGCTATGCGAATTTTATGGGTTTTCAAATGGAATTATTAGATCTATTATCAATTAGCCCAAGTGGCTAAAATACAGGACATATTTCATGGCTATATATGAGTGGACCTGTGCATTGGACTCATTTGTCTCTTAAGTATCTGTGGGAACGTTATAAACATAATTTTCGATTATGTTTCAAACATAAACTTTTTGAGATGAGATATGAAATTATTGCGAATACATAATAATACAGCGATTATCGTGTTGTAAATTATTTATTAATAGATAGTCCTGCCCAACTTGATTAAAAGTTAGTAAGAACTTGTTTGTATTTTGCCATCTTTTATATATAATAATACAGTTTCATATGAAGATTCGGATTTCAGTTAGTCTACGATCAACCGAGGTTAAAACAGTTTGTGTGTAAATTTTAACATATTCGAACATTTAAAATTAATAATGGTACTATAATCTTTAATGTTCTTAAAATTGATTCCACGTCCATTTTTTTGTTATCTAGCTTCAATAAGAATTATTAAAAAGCTGGATAAGACATTCGGCCAAATGAAGAATGTGTACAAGACTTTACAACATTCATCTTATTTATCAAATCGCTCTCCAACAGATTTTCACCTTTTTCGCTAATTGGAATACATTTAAAAGAATAAAATGCGAACTTTAATAAGTAATTTGGTTTTTATGTTAACAAAAAAGGTAATGAAGATTATTTAGATGGAATAAAAGATGATTTTTTAAAGTAATGGCGTTCTCATTTACGATTTCCGAACGTTCATGTGGTATGCCCTTATAATTGAGTCTAAGAATCAATACTTGAACATCAATTTTTCTACTCAAATATGCAAATGCATGTTAGAAATGCAAATAAAATGGTCGTTATATATATTATTTGCAGGATTCCTTAGGTCCTCGTTTTCCTATTCTAAGGTCGTTAGGGTCGCACTGAAAAGTATTTTCAGGCGAATTTCCATAAAAAGTGGCGGATTTGAGCTTCGGTATTCTAATTTAAAAAGCACGATCCGTCTTCGTCCGCATCCGAGGTATGTTTGTCTGTAGTTTGTCCAGAACGAATGCGCATTTAATGACGAGTGCGGAGGGCGCCACTAATAAAATCCTGGCCCGTGGGCGTTCCGTAGCACGGGGACATAAATCACAGGCGGTTGGTAGCATTATTGTACACTATCTTTGGGTAGCGTGTTAGCCTCCGGGGCCGAAGGTGTCATAGAAAAGCCTCCCATTTGCTATGATGTAATGCGGGGAAGACCTCATGCCACGCTTCATAACATTTATAATTACATTTCATGCCGCTACAAATAAACCGCTTATATAATCACACCCTATTGGAAATGGGCCCCGACCATGTAATTTTACATACAATGGACATATTTCCTCCTCAGCCCATCGATAAAGCCTACTAAATAAATTAGACACGAACGTATTTCATTCAGGCTCGAGATTAATGGCCTTTTTCAGTACCAATGGGAGGCAACTCAATTTTTTTCATTATATTTTTGGTATTCATATTTCTTCCATTTTGATTTATTTTCACTACTAAATTATATTGAAATAATGAAATATAAGACAACAAACATCTACGTTCAATTGTATTTACATTTCCTTATAAAACACTAGCTGATATTCGGCGCGTTGCTGCTTCAGAAGTAATAATTCTAAAAATATTGTTGGAAAATTGAAAAAGTTATCTTATTTAATTAAGAACGATAGAAAGAATGAATTGTATTTTCTTTCTGATAATGAATATATTTATTAAAATTGAATGATATATAAGGAAAAAGTATAAATGATATTTATTGATACAAATATACAAACATTGATTATCATCTATAAGATCTACTGGAAGCTAATTTTACTATACCTATATTATTTGAAAAAGTGCAAACAATAAATTGGCAAAGTTTTATCGCAATCAAATAAACGGTATGGAAGCGCATAAAATACGAACAAACAAATTTTTATTTTTGTATATTAGATTATGCTTATGTTATCCACAAAATCATTAACAATAAGTACATCAAGTTTTATTGAAATCTGATGAACGGTATGGCAGCGCATTTCGTACGAACAAAGAAGATGAATTTATGTCTAAAATAACATATGATCGACATAAAAACGTGTTTATGGCATTTTATACTATAAGTTTAGTTGTAACTATAATAACAACTAAAATAGAAAGTAAGAAACTGTTGTAGAAAATCAGTTTGAATATTGGTCCACAAACAATATCATTTGGATCAGCGAATGGCTATCATACAGGCAGGGAGTTGTTTAGGTCATGATACAATGAATCACTTTAGAAACATTCCATGATTATATTATGTAATTGTTATCGTTCTTATAATACAAGCACATAAGCTTCCTTCAATCAATATTTATCCAATTGTCAATGAATAATTAATGAATTTCTGCATTTTTTAATTAACTTTGATACAATGTATCATAGCGTTCGTATGTGTTAAAAATTTGATCGCTTATAGCATATCTTATATACTTTAACCCTCGATTGACGTACAATTCCAATTGATAAATATCGAGCCTAATTACAGGTAAAAAAATATATTTTGACCGATGTAAAATTATCATGCCAAATAGCATTTGTATTGATTTTATAGATTCACCAATATTCAGCAGAACTTTGATTCTATTTAGAGACTTGGAGCTACAATGATTTTATGAAAGGCGTACATGAAGTATTTCAATACTTAGAAATTCCGAGTAAAATTGCCAATTTGTATAATGATTTTCGGGGAGATGAAAAACAAAATGGCGACAAACAAATTGAATGTATTTCGATGAATGAACACTTTGTGCGCCGGTTTGTTAATAGAATCTCAATATTTAATAAGCTTATAATTACAGCCGAATTTGTTTGCCCGCTGAATGGAAATGGAGTACACTTCCTTTCATGCGAAATTCGGGCGAACTCTAAAAATAATAATACTGTAGGAACTCGTCTGTAGGTACGTATGGTAATTTTAGACTCAAACAGTAATGAATGTAAATTGAATGAAATTCTCTAATGAAAAGGGTAAGCAATCAAGCCGACGCTGAACTTGGGCCGATTAGAAACAGACCAAAATAATGATGTAACCCGAGATTCGTTACAGGATAGACTCCGTCATTATACCGCAATATGAACGAAACAATTTGGGACGGAGCTTTTTGATGTATGCGCGTCGAGATAGGCGATCTCCAAACTCGAATTTGGACTTATAGTTAAGTCGATGGATAAATTCTCCAGGGTAAGAATGGAAACGTTTCCATATTACGTATGCTAGATTCCACGCAAATATTTGTGCGAGCTGCGAACGGCCCACTGATGAGATCAGTTTGCTGAGATAAGGTTCAATCTAAATTCTCGAGAGGGCCATTACCGTCATTGGCTCGTCTACTGATGCCGTATTTTTGTATGGAAACACCTTCAAGATCCCTTGTCCGTTTATTCGGTAAATGCGAACCGATAAAATTTTATTGGGGTATTATTGAAGGGACTCGAATCGCAGATGTAATGTTTATATAATGAAATCATTTGCTTATTTATAAGCTATTAAGTGAATATAGATACTCCTTTGAATATATATGATGGACTTGCGGCATCACCGCGAAATTGTATAAAAAATATTTAAATGAATTATTCAGCAACCAATTCATACAAACTCTCAATGTCAATCCGTTTATTTATTTTTAAAAAAATGCAAAAGCTGTAAAATTAGATCCTGAGTAATGGCAATTGAAAAATTCCTTCAATTTATAATGAACTCATAGACGAACAGACATATATATTCCACTTATATAACATTTTTTACGCTGCTTAAAATTCATTTTAACAGTTTATATTCCGTACACGCATCCAAGCGCAGTGATTATGCGAATAAAAGCATTTGAAAAAAATTCTTTAAATGGTGATTATTAACCAAAAATTTCTTTTATTAAGAAAGAAACCCTTGTAAATTGATTGTATCGATAATTTATATTTATTATAGGATTCTAGTGTAAGATTATTTTATTAGAACTTTTAGTTACGAGTTGATCTAAAAGCTATTGTCAAAATTATCAATATTTTTAAATAGTTTGTTCGGATTTATTAATTATCTCAATATTTATTTTATTAGATCCAGGATATCAGTAGATCAAGAAAATCGATCAGGAACATACAATCATATCCTTAGGGATGTTTTTCTTCATATTGTTAACCTATCTATTTAAATAAGTTCGTAGGATTTTTCAGTTTAAGGTTTAAATAAAATCCTACGAACTTATTGAGTGATGTATTAAGATAATTTTACGTTGATACTAATCTTCAGCAATGAAAGATATGAATTTAAATAGAAATACAGTAGAACCTCTATTATCCGGACCTCGATTATCCGGATTGTTTAAAATAAAAAATACAATTTATTGATTTGCATATATTCACTTTTGCTCACGTATGTGATATCACGTATGTATTATCTTACTTTTTTCTCAATGAAAGGTTCTAACGAAGTGATTATTTTAGTATTTGTTAATACGTGATTTAGGATTACTTTTGACTAATTATTTTAATGATTTCGAAATCGTCTGCTTTGTGGTGTTGACGCTTAAGTGCTGGGAATCCTGGTGATTAGTCGTAAAAGTTTTGGATAATAGGTTAACCTTGTCTATGTTATCATCGACTATTCGGAAATAATTGAAGAAATATCTGCCTCAAAAAAACAAGATCCAGAAGATGAAGAAGAGATTTGCGAAGGAGGAGATATTGGTCCCACACATTCTGAAGCTTTTCAGTGTTTTGATGTCGCCATGAAATGACTTGAGAAGCAAGAAGAATGTAAATCAGGACATCTTATATATCTTAAGAATTATCGCGATTTGGCAATATCTAAAAGAAGAGCGTTTAAGCTTTAAGCAAAAATCGATACATGATTTTTGATTTTTTGTTATCCGGATACTTTTATCCCCAATTAGTCCGAATAATCGAGGTTCTATTGTAGTTTTAGATGGCTTAACCAAAGTTGTCCGCCAGATCAAATGTTACCAAATGAAATCCATTATATAATTATACAACATTTACAACCTAAATTGGCCAAAACCAAGCCAACGTAATAATTTTTTTTTTAATTTTGTCCAAAATTTTGGTAGATCATAATGTCAATGTCGTGCAATCTCTGTCCGTCGGTTTCTGAAAAGTTAGCAGACGACTTGACCCCGAACCATTGTCGAAGGAGTTAAGTTGGGGTATGTGAGGTTGGGCTATGTGAGGTTGGGGTATGTTGGGTTGGGCTATGTGAGGTTGGGGTATGTTGGGTTGGGCTATGTGAGGTTGGGGTATGTTGGGTTGTGCTATGTGAGGTTGGGGTATGTGAGGTTGGGGTATATGAGGTTGGGGTATGTTGGGTTGGGCAATGTGAGGTTGGGCTATGTGAGGTTGGGGTATGTTGGGTTGGGGTATGTTGGGTTGGGGTATGATAGGTTGGGCTATGTGAGGTTGGGTTATGTGAGGTTGTGCTATGTGAGGTTGGGGTATGTGAGGTTGTTGTGCAAAATAGCCCAACCTCACATAGCCCAACCTCACATAACCCAACCTCACATAACCCAACCTCACATAGCCCAACCTCACATACCCCAACCTCACATAGCACAACCTCCTCACATACCCCAATCTCACATACCCCAACCTCACATACCCCAACCTCACGTAGCACAACCTCACATACCCCAACCTCACACAGCCCAACCCAACATACCCCAACCCAACATAGCCCAACCTAACATAGCACAACCTCACATAGCCCAACCTCACATAGCCCAACCTCACATAACCCAACCTCACAAAACCCAACCTCACATAGACCAACCCAACATAATCCGGTCATTTTTTTGCGTAAACAAATAACACACTTGAAATCGATAAATTTGGGCTTAACGATCTATAACGCGTTATATTTAATTGAATTTATTATTAATTAATTTTTTCAATCACTTAATAATTAACGAATAATATTCGAATAATTGGAATTTATATTCGAATTTCCGAATATTGGAAAATGGGCAAATATATTCGAATATCGAATATTCGAATATTCGATTGGGACCCCTAATCACCAGTTATTGTTTCATCAGGTTTCATAAAATTCATCAATAAGATGTTTACGACTTATGTTGTCATAAATAACTCATTTTTCATCTTCAATTCGGTCCAAAAAGGGACGATTTTTTTTGTTGACATCAAAACTTAAGCCCTGGTCGAAAAACTGTAGCATAAAAAGTAGATTGTGATGTTATTATTGATTTGATATTAATATTATTGACCAATAGATGTGTAAAAAAATACTAATGGAGATATTGTATTCACCGGGTCTAGATACAAACTGAGTTCAAATAGACGTCTATCAAAATTGACAATGACTTATCGATACACCTAATATATGTATATTAATCCTGATGGTTCAATAAAGTATCCAGAACTATTTCATGATATGGAGGATTTAGTAGAAATGATATGTATGTGATATTGCATTAAATTTTTCCTCAAAAAAAAATGGTCGCGGAACATAATTTTGCAGCCCTTGAAATATTAAAAAATCAGATCGCGTACGCGGAAACCATCCTTTAAAAAGGAACGAAGATAAATGCAATTCTTATGGGGTATTGAAAACATTTATCAGGGGGTAAAATTTAATGCCCACCAAAAAGGCAACGGGGATCCCTTCCTCTTCTGGGAATGTCTAATTTCACTTTCCCCAGCTGCCGCCCCGGAAAATACGGAAAGCCTGATTATTTCCCGCGGAGGCCAAATGTTCCTGGGACCGCAAAATTAATTCGGACTCTGCCGCCTTCCTACCGAACCGGAGACATATGGACTCTGTGTGATGTACGAAAGACGAAGAAAGGAAACTGAAACAATCGCGCGGCTTTGTAGTCACATGTCCGGCGGACCCGGAACCGGAAACGGGACCGCGACACATGCACAAAATTGTGTATAAATAAAACGGGAGACACTGGGAAAAGCGACACGTGCTCCTGCGAATTAAATAACGATGCTTTTCCCACCACACATTTCATTCGTAAATAATACGAGAAAGCCATCCTGGATCGGAATTGATCGTTCGCAGTCCTACAATCGAATTGCGATTTTTTGACGAATTTATTTTGGCAACGAAATAATGGCAGTCAAATCGAAATATCACATAATCGGTTTTCGGGATAAAATAGAAAGTATGATAGGAGCAGCGAACGGGATGAAACTGACTCCCAGCAATTTGGCAATGTCACCCGCTCGTATGAACTCGCGTTTGTCATTTCATACACAAGCTACAAACGAACCATTCTTCCGCACGGAAGAAGGAAGAGTAGACATTTCGGTACATCCAAGCAACGATACGACGTTTTTATCCGGCAAAGAAACACTTCAAAAACAGATCCATCTGATAGACAATTAAAATTTGAATTTGATGCGGGCGTGCTCAGAAAATTACATCGATTCACTCGAAGGGTATTCAAATGAACCGACCCCACCCTCGCTCCCGGTGAATGTATCCATGGAATAATTCCTCTTTTCCGTTCAATCGCGATGAACCTCGCTATCATTGCGAATAAAAGAGCAATTAAACATTTGTCAATTGGCAATTGTGCAAGACTGTAGGGAGTGGCTAAATTAGCAATATCCAAGTCATCACCTCAATCATTTTAGCGAGTATTCAATACAAAGCGTCATGGATTTAAAGATGCGATAAATGATATTTACGCTTTGAATAACAATGCTTATCTACTGATCTCTCAATCGTCGCTGAACAAATAAGAATGGAATTTATTGAAGATAACGCGATAAGATTAAACTTCAAATTAAATACAATATTAGCAAAAAATTCAAGGAAGTCTTATTTTATAGATTGGAAGCATTTTTGTTTAAATCTAATACGGTTGAGATAAATTCTAAAAATTATTATGTTTGTCTTTCAATTTATCGTTTATATTTCCATGAGAACGCTTGAAAAACTAATAATTGATATGAAACTTTAAATTTATTTTAGCGAATATAGTGGATTTTAAAAATATATTTTAGTAAAAATAAATATATTGTAGCGATCATCGGGCCCTGAATGACTTATGAGGGTCGCTATATTATTATGATCATCCCGGTGCAATGCGTGATCGATTGAGATCGATCGCAACGTAATCCGTAACAATAGTCCTGACCCACGAGTCGGCTGCGATGAACGACGGAACACGTTTATGATTTAATTCGTTCGGTGATAAAGGTCGAAATGAGGTCAAAGTTATTCCACAGTAGAATAACCAGTGCCTTAAAATCTTGAAATTTACAGATGAATATTGCAACACATTTATATGAAACAGTACAATAAAAGAGGTATGCTTAAATTTGAAACGACTCATTTCAGGTGAGTTTTTTATAGTCGGAGGGAATAAATTAAATAAAGGGGTTTGCTATAAAATTATTTAAATTATGTTTGGGGGGGATCAAAGTGAAATGCAGTTTTTTATTGTTTAATTTCTTTGCTTGCTCAAATTTACAACTGTGTCATTCAAAATTAAGTTTTCAATTAGCTGCGTCGCAGCTGTCAGACTTTACGGCATGACTTACCTTTTAGTCTTGAATTCAAAATTGTACAGGGTGGTTGCACTCCACGCTCGACTTTTGCCCGCGTCACATTATTTGAGGCTTTTCCTTCAGGAATCTGAAGGAGCCCTCTCCCGAAAATGGTGGGACGTGAACGCCTCACGGTCGTACTTAAACGTTCACACTCCATTTTGCTAACGTCACATAAATATGTAAAGAGACACAAATGCGGAGCATAAAAAAATCATACACATAGATTGGAGATAACGTAGCGAAAAAAGGGATGGAAGCCACATGGGACTGTTCGGAGATTTCCACTAGAAAATTGTGTGGTGCTACTTCTTCCACCTGTCTCGGGACTTCAACCCTTGGAGGCATGTAAGCAACGAGTTTAACATATAGTGAATGCGATTTATTCTTCGGGGAGTCGACAACCACGTGCCATTGTCAGAGTTGCTTCAAAATGCAGGTTTATTGCTCCGAAACCTGCGACGTGAATCCTCAATTCGAAATAAATTATTTTTATTTCGGGAGACGTCATTATGGCTAACGGCACTATTGGATATGCCATGGAAGTAAGCTTGCGTGAAATGTGTTCCCGTATGAAAGGAGGCGCTACGGATAATAAGCATTAAGGTTTTCCTGATGTATCCACCACATTTACATACCTCCATGCTTGGCTGAAGGCTCTATACTTCCTAAGAAGGAAACTGGTGATGCCAGCACGTTTTCAAAAGTGCCTATTGTTGTGTTCTAAATGCTACATGCTTAACGTTGCGCCGTATTTTATACCATAGAAAACATGGAACGTACATGTATTCACAATATACGCTCCTCCACATGAATTTCGAACTCATAGTACATCATATGAAAATTATGGTCTCCCACGGAAAAAGTATCCAAATATAATAAAAACTTCATCTTTATGAGGGAAATATTCAAAAACCTCACCAAAGATATGACACTTGAGATGAAGACCACAACTTAAATTTAAAAAAATCCAAATAAGATCATATTTTTAACCCTATAAATATCACACGCACAGATCTGTGCGTTTCATCACATCAACGTTATACGTAAAAAAATATCATATTAAACATGATTTTTATTGAAACATATTTATCTTAAATGTTATAAATAAATAAATAATTCATTTTTGGTATGGCTATTTAATAACGAGACTTCTGTGGATCAAACTAAACAGGGTACTTTCAAAAAGTAATGCGTCCAATTTTCTCAATACACTTCAATACAGTCTTGTACTGGTCCCTCCAGATTTTTTTGATTCCTCGCTTAAAGGAGTTTAAAAAGGGTAACATTGGATACAATTGAGATCACCTAAGCTTATGTTACATTAGCTCTAAAGCACATCCCAGAGAAGGCCTTCCAATGTGTCTTTCAAACTTGAATACCGTTATATTAGGCTGTCCCACAAATTTCTTTCGCAAATGAACGCAGATCTAATAATAGCTTTGATTGAAGAAAACCCGCAATATACTGTTCGCGAAATAGCTAACAAGATTCCACGAACATCCGTCCATAATCATCTGACAAAATTGTGCTACATCAATCGTTCAGATGTGTGGCTTCCTCATATACTGACTGACTCAAATAAACTTCAGCGTATTTCAACATGCGATCTTCTTCTCCAACAACATAATAGCCAACCTTTTTTGAAGAGACTTTTCACTGGAGATGAAAGTTGAATACTCTATGAGAATATCCAACGTAAACGGTCTTGGACTAAGGGTACAGAAGCTTTAAATGTAGCTAAACCTGCCCTACATCCAAAAAAAAGTTTTGCTATGCATTTGGTGGGACTGGAAGGGGATAGTTTATTATGAGATACTTCAGCAAGGTGAAACGATCAATTCAACAAAATATTGTTTCCAACTAGACAATCTAAAGGATGCAATAGCCAGAAAACGGCCAGAATTAGCGAACAGACGAGGCGTTGTTTTTCATGACGATAACGCCAGGCTTCATGTGTCTTTGCTCATCAGAAATAAATTATTATCATTTGACTGGAATGTTTTACCTCATCCTCCATACTCTCTAGATATTGCCCCTTCAGATTATTAAATATTTTTTTCATTGAAACATTCTTAACGTGGTAAAAATTTTAATTCAAAAAATGATATAAAAATGTACCTTGATCAATATTTTGCCAAAAAACCTGGGAAATTTTGGCAAGAAGGCATTATGAAGCTTTCGGAGAGATGAAGAAAGGTAATAGAACAGAATGGATCATATATTATTCAATAAATTTTGATGTAATACAAATTATTGTTTATTTTTTCCTTATATGAAAACGAAAAAAACTTATGGGACACCCTAATATGTTTTGAAAAATGTGATCGCCAGCCATATTTCCTGTAGATTCAAATCCAAGATGATTGAGTTACGAGTCCAACCACTTAACCACGGGACTACTACAGGTACCAATGAAGATCTTAATATAGGCAAATAATCAATTTTAATTCAAGATCATATTAATTATTTTCTTTGACATTAATGACAGAATTTCAACTGTATATAGTTTTATGTTTAGTTTTTATCAAAAAAATTATGCTGCATAATCAGTCTCGTTATTTAATAGCCTTATGCTTTATGTTTTAAGTAAACATTGGATATTCAAGCATAAAAATAATGATATACAAGAAAAATGTAAAAGACTCACCATGGTCAAAGCTGCAGTATTCTCCATGAGTGCAGCTCCACACCCGAGGAAAGAAACAATCATTATAACCACGGACGAGACCAGCAAAATGTATATGCCGATGTAGTACTGCTGGATTTGAAGGATGCTGATCCATTCGTTGAATCCTGGCTCGACACGAATCCACAAGGACAGACCGAATATGGCTGCTCCCAACATCTGCAAAAGAATAATTAATTTTAACCACAAGCACTGCAAGGGCTTTGAGCGCTTAAAAGCTGCGAAAGCTGCGTCCTCCCGCTTGCGCGAATTTCCGAAAACGCAACCCGGCGAGACGCTTAAATATTTTTGCATTTTTCCATGGGACAATTTGTCCCCGTCGTTGTTCCAGATTGCCATAAGAATTCATAGGAGAAAAGGACCATTAAAAAGCGGGCTAAATAATGACATTATACCGCGTAAAGTTATATGGCCACTAAAAACGTAACGAGAAAAATGCACGCGAAGTGCAATACCTATGCGACGAGCGGAACCGCATAATTTATAAGGGCTTTATGTTTTTGTTTTTGGGCTATAAGTTTGGCCGGGAAAGTACATAATTTTTCATATGGAGATGTGCTTCGTGTCCTGATGTATCGTTCTTTTGGTGTAGTTTTATTTGTGGAAGCTCACCTTTGCTTATTCTGCGACAAGTACTCTAACGAATAGTTTTTCTTGACACTTTATAAGACGTTTTAATGCAACATAAATATATACAGGTTGTGTTGCACACGGACAGACAACATTTTATGTTTAAGATGTTTTTTGAAGTTTATTTACAAAATTTGTTCAAATTGCCCACCTCTGCTTTGTATGCACACACTATTTTTTCTTTCTTATTTCGCCTGTAGTTGTTTGAAGTAGCATTTAATTTTTGCAAAGGCGACAGCTATTCATTCAATTAGGATTTCTTTTGTGGGTACTTTTGTCGTGTAAATTAATTATTTTGGCAGCCCTCTTCTGACACCACTGGATTTATTTGTCTGGGAAAGTGCCCTATTCCATGACCGCACGGTCTCTCGACCTGACACCACTGGATTTCTTTGTCTGAAGACGTGCCCTATTTCGTGGCTCACATGGTTTTCAGATCTGACACCACTGAATTTCTTTGTCTACTTTTTAAAATACTTTTTATGGTTAAGATTTTTTTTTAAATTTATTACAAAATTCGTTCAAACTCACCACCTCTGCTTTGTATGGACACACTGAACCTTTTTCTTAATTCAACCGTAATTGTCTGGAGTAGCATTTTTTCTTTCATTTATGCAAAGGCAGGCTTTATTCCTTCAATTAGGATTTATTTTGTGGGCTCGCACGGACACGAGGTTGAATACCAATAAATTTATTTGCCTGGGAACGTGCCTCATTTCGTGGCTCTCACGGTCTTCAGACCTGACACCACTGGATTTCTTTGTCTGGGAACTTGCCCTATTCCCTAGTTCACACGGTCTCCAGACCTGAAAGCAAGCACTAGATTTATTTGTCTGGGGACGTGGCCTATTTCGTGGCTCGCACGATCTTCAGACCTGACACCGCTGGACTGGTAGCTCACGTACTCGTGTAGATATTTCATAAGCAAATTCCATTTTATTATTGAACAATTCGTGATAGATTTGGCAGCAATTTGTACTCAAGTTTCGAATATTACTACAATGTGCGCTCTGAAATTGATGGTCTTACGGACTTGAAATAAATTTATGGCGCCGGCGGAACGAATGTGATTGTTGAAATTTAATCTGTGTTTACGCCGGAAAAGTAAATGTCGTGATTGCAACACGGCAAATAGTAAAAGTTTACGATTGAAGAAGTACACCGGTCGGGCATTGGGCAACGTTAACGACCTGCATAATAACGTTCATTCTCAAAATCGCGAAATGGCCTCCGGGGAGCGGATATTAAACTGGAGCTATAAACATATTCTTGTTTTCATTACGTTCGCACGCTTTTTTTCCTATCCGGGAACGGCAGCAATAAAATTAATTCGCGAAACTTTAAAATGAGCCATTTTACATAATTTAACTTTGGTGCTTTTGCCTTCCTGGACTGGCGCTGGCCTCTTAATGCGCCCCTCGGGCGTGACGCAAAGAGCTTATTGTAACTTTCGGCGTCCCGTGTGACGCAAACTTGCGCATTGCAATACCAAATTGATATAGATCGCCTTAATAAAACAATACGATTGTTGGACTACTTTTCGAACATATAACCGACGTGAATTATTTCCTAGATTTTGCTTCGTGTACGGGAGCATTTAAACGGCCAGATAAATGCTACTGGAATGGCAAGAATTGCTGATTCAGCCGAATGTCCCACGAAATTTATAACATAATAAAATAAAGTTATGGCCAAAAAGGATCAAAACGTCTTACTCCAACTATATATTTTTAAAATTATTTTAATTCAAAATTCATCCAAACTACAAGCTAAAATTTTACCGCCATTATAGACATTACCTACTTTGTTAATTATGATATTACGATATTTATACGATAAGCTCTTTGTGTGTGAGATATTCATTCATTTTTATTAATATTATATGGCATTAAGTTTGGAATATAATGTCGTTCAAATATTTGCCGCGTCTTTGCTTGGTGGCACGTATTCGGGAGGTTCAATTTTCGATGACTTTGTCGCATAAATCTGGCTAAATTTGCTGAACGGTGTTTGTTGTGTTGACTTTAAGGGCATCAATTGTTTGCCGGCCAAACACATAGACCTGCGATTTAAGATAGTCCCGAAGGAAGAAGTTTAAAGGCGTTAAATCGCATGATTTCGGTACTCATTTACCGTCGCCGCCGCACTAGATAACCATGCACTCAAATAGATCATGCAGAATGTCCATCGTGGCATGCGCTGATTATTTCACAAGACTAAAATCTGCACCAAATAGTATCTTCTTCGCGATGCGTTTGGCGGTGGTGTATCTTGTGTGGATTTATATCGTCCCAAATTCAACAATTTTACTTATTTACATATCCTTTCATCCATTTTTTTGTTTGTTTGTGAAACCTTTCTCGAACAGAGCATTGATTTTGAATCTAAAAGTTGCTTATTTGTACCCGATGTTACTTCAAAAAATGGCCGCTGTAACCTAACAAATTTTGAGCGTTCCTATTAAATGACATTATACTATTCATTATAACACTGTTGATAGCACACAATATTCGTTAATTTCTACGGAATAGCTCTTAATTTTCAACTTACATGGCATCTGCTTTCTGTTATTTAACTATTTTTGCCTATTAATATCTTGCGAAAATAAAAGAACAGGGTTACCGTGCAAATCTGCCAATTTACTTTTGAAGGAGAATATTTTGCAAAGGAGTGGTGATACCCGGCTAATGACGCGACTCCAGAACAGTCAAGGGGGAATAATATAATTGGACAACGATAAAAATGATGCTCATATCTTAATTATCAAAACAAACATCTGTTTTTAAGACAACACGAATAATCGAGTTCGACCTATAGACACTCATTCTGTTCATAACAAAGTGTATTAGTGAATAGTGGGCAGAAATAAGTGCTTTTTGAAAAATATAGTACTGTAATTTGTGGTTGATTACATTTATATTTTAATATCAAATAAATTTTATTTTGATGAAAATGTATATATTTTTTAACAAAAAATTGGCATCTTGCTCTGCGCCGAATTTTCAACGAGCATTTAAACGTGTATGGGTGCCTTTACAGTACGATCTTGCTATCGATATATGAGTGTATGATGAAACGCAAGATCTCTATCTTCGAATTTCTGTACCCATAGGGCTAATTATTTTCTATCGCTATTTTTCGAGAGTTCCCACGGATATACAATAGTTGAACGATCAAAAAACATCAAAAAAGCCTTATTCTGCATTTTTATGTACATGGATGATATTATTTAAGTACATGGAGGATATTAAGAGCAAAATGAGTTTATTCAACCATGCTTTCATTCCGTATGGCAAGACTATAATATGAGTTATTCAACCCGTGCTCATGTTCATATCTGTACAAATCCGAATTTTGAGAATTTAATAAAGCCCCCAGCTTTAAATTGCCCCGGAATTTAGTCGAAATACGAGTCGGAATTACATCAACAGTTTGCAGCACGTGTCATGCTGATGTATTTCGAATGACACCGGGCAACTCCGCACGGTGATTTCAGAAGTAAATAATGGTCTTTGAATTATAGAAGGCATTATTCATCCAGGACTCGTTCCGTGCTTATTTTTACCACTCGGGCGGACTGAAACACCATTTTGCGGCGATTCTATCAAATAAACCAAAACGATCCCTCCTTTAAAAAATGCACATTAAAAGTTGGAGTGGCAGAGGTGGCGCACAAATGGATATTTAATGTCGATGTGGTAAATGAGCTATCTTCCAATGACACCCCATTAAAATTTGGGTCCCTCCCCGAGCTGGCGGCCCTGGGATGAAATAACGAATGGTCGCCCGTTATGAGCACATTTTAAGCCAAGAAATGTGGGTTTTTTAATCGGTTGATTGATAAATTTGGCGATATTTTAATACCATGTCCTAAATCATTTATATTTTACTATATACATTCAACCTTCTATAGCATCTAAATAATGATCACGTTATAGAAACAAAACGCTATAGAAAATTAGGCACCCATACAAAATTTATATATGTTTAATTTGTTAACAAGTCCAATTGATCTTGCTTATTTTACCCGTTACTTACGTAAAAGGCGCCGCAAATGAAGAAGACGCTGTAGGAGGGCGACTGTAATATTTTGTATTAGATCCATTATCTTCCACGATCATTATTTTTATGATATTATATAATAATTATTGTTCAAAATATTTATTACTGGGTGGTCCAATACACTGCTTCGAACCGTTATTTTTTTATTTCCGTTCCTGGCATTTATATCGATTCGGTAACGATTTTCGTTCCGGTAAAAATAACAGTATTACCGGTTATCGGTTTTCAGTTTCATTCCGGTTCGAAGCCCTGATACTATACGACTAGGGAATCCAATCCCGAGCTAAAATTTCGATCCCGGGATTGCATTAGATAATCCCGAGATCCCGGGACTGGGTTTTTAATAGTTTAAGAAATTACATTGATACATTTGATCAAAAATTATTAAAAAGTCAATTTGTTTAATATAAAAAATAACTTGAATGCGAAAGAATTTTATTTATTTAAGAAACTATAAAAATATAATTAAAAAATAGATAAAGGAGGTATCGTCATCAGATATTTAAATGCCAGTTCGAGTTGATGACCGCGTGAGCCCCTATTTTCATATAACACCATCAATGTGATTCCCGATTTCCTGACAAATTATTTATTTCCGTCGCTGCAGATGAATACTTATATGCTATAATACTTTGATGTGATTCGTAATTATATTACGGAGGAATACAAAAAATTTGAAATCCGTATCTAGTATATTTTATATCGATATTCCCATTATTATAGTCGAGGTGTAGTAAATACATCACCGGTAGGGAATGTTTAATATAACAAATTGAAAAACATATATGTACTGTATATATGTATACATAGATTAGACAGTTACTTGTCCATAGGCGTCGCCTAAGCTCGCCAATTAGTAGTTACGCCACTGTTTCCAAGCGTCTAGATTTCGGCGGAAATGTCTCGATTTAATAGCCTTTAACGTGCTGGTGAGGTGTACGATTACTATTAGATAAAAATTTCAATCCCGAATTTTTCGGGATTACGTTTAATAATCGCGGGATTTATTTATTTATCAATCAATTCAGTATTTAATTTTGAAAATCAATGAATTTTTAGTACTATTTCTTAATCATTTGGTCACAAATTATTTCTAAAAATATAAATCAGAGCTTTTATTATAAAAGCTCAGAATTTAGCTCACTGTATCGACACTTTATGTATTAATAGAAATACAATACTAAGAATAAATGTATGCTTTTATTCAGCGCAACATATATTCTAGAGAAAGCCATTAGAAAGCTCTCAATGGACAATTTTATTTTGTGATACTTTTTGCCTGTCATTTATTATGATTTACAGTACAAAATACAGCCCCGTATTGAGATATATAAGTTTTGGGGCTTAATAAACGTCGCTGTATATAAAATTTAAAATGAATTGCATGTTAGTTTCGAATTACAAATAATTGGTGTGAGAAGAACTATACAATTTTTCGCTAATGTACGAAAAGAAAAGGCGTCGAGCTTTACAAAAGCTTGATTCGAATCAAATTCATCGATTTTCACACTTGATAAGCTCCAAGCCGATGATCTTGAACTTTCATTGAAAATCGTGCCTGGCTGCTATTTTTCTACAGCAAGGGCATAAAAAGGATTTATTTGAATAAAAACACTTTTGTTTTGTCTGAAACACTTTGCATAAATAGATTACCATCTATTCGCAAGACCATAGAAAAATCTCGATGTGAAAAAGCTTTAAAGTTGCGAGACTAAATAAAGAGCTCAGTTCAATTTTATTTTTTACACACCCCATTGAGTTTTACACGCGAGGGGTATTTTTGGAGAATTGAAAACGACTCAATTCCACAATTTTCCAGAAAAACCCTGATGAGAATCGCACGTGTGTGTGTAAATTGCATGCAAGTTCCCTTCGCGCAAAATAAATCCTCCATTACGTTGAAAATAATTTACTGCAGGCTATATTAAAACTTGGGAAAATGTTTATAAGACTCCTGTAAAATATAATGTAATATAAAAGTTTGCAGATGATACATAAACATGAATAACTTGTATCAAACAAGGCTTGTATGACTTCGTAAATTATTACAAGATTTAATGAGCATTTACGGCGTACATTTTGCAAATGTAATGATTCGTATTGAGATGATATCGAGCCATCTTGCGCGGTAGTCTTTATTCTCGGTGCATTTTCCTTGATAACTACCCTCAAATCTCGAAAGCATTCAATTCCATTGTCAATGGCTTAGATGCTACTGCGAGGAAATGTAATATTAAATTTAACGAGAACCTTTTGTAAGCCCCATCTGAGTTTCAGGGAAAATACTCAGAGATTCAGAGGTTTTTTATAATATTTGACGGGGATGAAATAGTATATTACTTTGCGAACGAATCCAATTCGAAATGATATCTTAATGTCGACGTTTTATGAACACACACTCTGGCGAATGAATTGCATCGTCGCTATATGTGTGCAGTTCGTTTAGGGTTGCTCGCCTAATGGTATTATGTATCGGGCCAATGAAGATTGGATGTGTTTTATGGTTGGATGTGATGAAGTCTTTATTTTGATCGACGATCTCCGATCAAACATAGAGTTTTTCTTGTACTTAAATTGAATGTATAAAATTCTTATATCGAATTCTGATACTTAAAGATCCATGTAAATACCAGATTATAAATTTGAACAAATTCAAAGCTAATTGTAACTTCTTTTGAATTTATCACTGTTGCAAATTATATTAAATTATCTTCACAATTTAGAATTTAATTTGAATACCACTTTATTGTACGAATTTAATAATTCAGTCAATCTAGCGTGCAAATAAGAGGACTCAAAATTTAATATTTATAAAGAGGACTTAATAAATTTGAATTTTTAACACTGATCAAATATTCGCAAATGTAACCAAAAATCGGCTGAATTTAATATAATTGAGGTACAAGAAGAAGACTTAGAATTTCGTCCATATTTGAAAACATTTATAACATTTCAGCGTTCACACCGACACTAAATTATACAAGTTTGAGGCGTTGAATATAAAGTTAGTCAAAGTTTCGAGTACTTCATCAGCTTTATTGTATGAAATTTTTAGAGATTAAATCTTGAATTTACTGCTGGAAACTATGAATTTTTCAGATACCTGTAGTAAATTAAGAAAGAAGCGCCGAACAAAAAACGGCGAGATATTGTATGGGGTTGTATTAAATTGGTTGTGGGGGTTTGCGGTGCCGCACGAAGGAAATCTTTAATGCGAGACAGGTCAGAGTGTTAAAAATGTCTTTATTGTCCAATCTTATACAGTCTGGTAATTCCAATTCCAATGGATTTAGTTTCCTGTGCTGGAATCGTTTGCCCTCTGGATGCCCTGTTCCGATTCTCTACTATCGTCGTGGCGTACCCGGAGACAAAGAGTCTCATCTAGTTTCATTATCTGTACAGCTTTCTAATCCAGATGCGATGCAATGGAAGCCCCTTCTTCCAATTGCCATTTCAACAATCTCCATGAGGCACGTTTGCACCTACACCCCTCAATTTATACGTATATAAGAGTATATTTTACTCTATTGTTTCTTGGCAAAATCCCAATAAATGCATTATATAACTTCAATAATATCATCGATTATTTTCATAGAAAAAATGGGACTTTGTTGTAAATTACTTTATAATTTTACACATGTGCTAATAAGAACAACAAAGTATGTCCTATATATAGGTCAATGGGCATTTATGGTATATCGAATCGAACTGTTATGGATTGATTTTTTTCCCTTGCCAATATTAATTTAAACTGTAAGCCAAAGAATATCTGAGGAAGAACTGTATTCAATGATTTTTATGCTTAAAAATGGATTAATTTCAGCGTTTTCGATGATAAATCGATATCTATGATTATTTAAAATCGTACAAACCATCTGAATGTAATAAAATTTCAGATGCAAATTGATATTAATTGACATTTTAGAGAGTTTCCGTGGGGGAAATCATAATTTTCCTTATACCGGAAGCATTTTCTTGTGTTTTTTTCATACACGTCGTAATTGAAATTGTTTTGCGAGGGGAACATTCGAACGTAGTGACTCAATATAATTAGATAATGGCTTCTTCGGAACGCGAATTTGAAATTCGCAAAACTAATTTAAAAAATTAAGGGAGGTCCCGTGCCGGCGAACGTTGTGAACGCTCCCTAAGGATCGAGATAACCGCGGGAGATAACAAAGCAATTGCTTGGAGCCGTTACGTCACTAATCTTCATTTGACCTGTCCCACGTGTTTTCTTACTTTTTTACATTTTGTTGATTAGAGCCGCATCCCCAGGGTCTCTGGAAATTGAATCAAAGCTTGAGTGATAAGGGAAAAACAAATTGGGCCCGACGCAAAGACGTGATTTGAATACGCCCCTGTTTGTAATATTTTTTTCATAATTCATGCTCTCCGACCTCTGGGCTGCAGGCTTTTTATTTTGCGAACATTTATTCGTATGGAACCGAAAATTGGCTTCATTAGCTCTAAGGCCACCCATTACTTATTCTCATTCGTTCCAAGAACGTTTTTATAGGCGCTTGTTTATTTTATTTTACCGAAATGATACTTCATATTTTTGTTGATCTGATACAAATACGTTGTGTAATCAAAGATTTGTCTTTGAGTCACCCTAATGAATCAAGACATATTTGTGCTCAAAGAATTTAAACAGGGAGCATTAAATACATAAACATAATGATCTCCATATGACACTAATCCAATAATATAAATTACATATTTGTGTGGCTTGCAGCTCATTTAACACTATACTCAACGCCCTTCATTAACGTCCAAGGCGGCCATATTACAAAAAAAATCATTTAATAGATAAATATTTTTTTATTGGTGCTGTATTTGACTCTAATACTATCTCACTTTGCATGTGACTTCATTTAGTTATAAGATATTTTAAAATTATTAAACATCATTTTTTGTCCCATCATCTTCCTAAGATACTATATTAATTATCAAACGTACACAATCTACATTTATAGTTAACCTTTCCCTACTGGTGATTAGGAAATCCAATCCCGGGATCCCGGATTCCATACATATATTTTCAAATTGTTATATTAACCTTTCCCTACCGGTGATGTATTTACTACACCTCGACTCTAATAATGGGAATATCGATATGAAATATAATAGATACGGGCTTCAGATTTTTTTTATTTATCCGTAATACAATTATGAATCACATCAAAGTATTATAGTATATAAGTATTCATCTGCAGCGAAGGAAATAAATTATTTTTTGGGAAATCGGGAATTTTGCGAGTTTTAGTCCGGGTCTCAGCAGATAGGAATTTTATCAGTCACATTGATGGTGTTATACGAAAATGGAGGCTCACGCGATCATCAATATGAACTAGCATTTAAATATCTGATGACGATATCTATAACGAGTGTGGATGCTGAGCGTGAATTTTCAGTAGCAAGTTACTTAGCTACCAAAATCAGATCCAGACTAAATGACGAAATACTCGATGCTTTAATGTTACTTCGGGAATATTTTCAAAATAATTTTTGAATTTTTTAAATTGTATTTTTATATTTTCTTAAATAAATAAAATTCTTTCGCCTTTATTATTATTTTATTTTTATTTTTATTAATTATTTTTTAGTAATTTTTGATCAACGTAACTTCTTAATCTATTGAAAATCCCAGGCCCGGGATGGTCTAATGTAATCCCGAAGTCCCGGGATCGAAATTATGGCTCAGGATTGGATTCCTTACCGGTGATGTATTTGGTACAATTTTATAACTTTAAAAAAATTGTTACATTTCAACCTCAACTATAGTGGTCAATAAAAGCAATAGTAGTGTACCAAATACATATCATCGGTGGGTATTATTAGTAAAGTTAGGCTTAAAGAATTTTCAATGTTTTTTCTTAATGATTTCCACGTATGATTATGTTTGGATAAAAAAAAATTAAATCATGTATACTTAAACCGATAATATAAAAATATATTTCATTAAATTGATTGATTTATCATTTATGTGTGCTGCTTACATGATAACTTTAAAACTCTAGAGAATTTATATAAAATACTAGAAAATATCAGAAACAGAATTCTCTATAAATAAATAGGAAATTCATGGTCCCTATGGTGGAAACAGAAATGGAAAATAATACATCAACTTACGAATAATAAATAATAAAAGTGAGTAAACCGAACAATATTTTTCATGTACTCGTAGAATGCTCCTTACCAAAGAAAGACTAAAATGTTCTCAATTAACTAGAAAATTATTTTTTAATACTAAAAAAATCGTATATTAAAAACTCGGAGCTTAACTGTGAACCGGAATGATATTTGAAAACTTCACACAATAACTTTATTTAATCAGAACAATAGTATTTTATCTGAGCATTTTTTTGGAAATGTTGTAGCAATTTTATATAGCATTTTTTTTCAGCCAAATTGAATTTGTAGAATGGTTGAATTACATGAGCCATTGGTGGTATTTCGGTAGAATTTTGTTATGAAAAAAAGATGTTATTACTTAAGCGAAAGAATCTGGATTGCTTCGTACAAGTTTAGAGGCCACATTCCCCCTTCTATTTTAGTAAATTAAGGGATGAAACGAATCATGGCGGTGAATACACGTAGCTCTCGAGAATTGTATTGCGACAAAAGTCCGTTATGTATCACGGCGTTTCTTTTCTAGGACGTGCAGTGGTTGTCTGCTCTTATTGTAGGAAGATTGTCTTTCTTTATCCTCTTAATATGGATCGTTTTGTTGGCCATGTTTTGTTGTTGCAAACAGGAGAGTGCAGTAATAAAAAGGAATGGCAAAAACGGGATTTCATTGTGGACATTCATTTGGAGCGAATGTGCTCCGAAAATTATTTTCTTCCCATACACTACCCGTCCGAGATGAAAATGCATTTCTCCTCGGAATCAAATTTAGTTTGGGGCGTTTGGATACAGTTCGTTTTATTTCCTGTGACGTATGGGGGTTAAAATTGGGGTCAGAGCATATCGATCGGGGGCTAACAAATAAAAATTCTGCAGGCATGTTCGCTTATGAAGAATGCAATTTTTGGCAGAAGTGGTTTTTATTTCGCTCCATATGGCCTCGATAATCCCATGTTGCTGTACAAACTTGTTGAATATATTTTTAGCGACGTTCTGATTTGCCATTCCTGCCGTATTTATTTTTTGGGGGTTGATTAAATAACATTTGTGTCTTGCACATGCTCAGATATTAATCGCGATGTTTTGATTTAATTATTAAGCACTACAAGCTTTGTTTGCTTTTGTGATATAGGAGGCTGTTAATTTAGTATTTTAGTCAAATATACTAAACACCAACTAGTATTACTAATGCACGTATACCACTGTTTTACGCTACAGTTGTTTCTATCACGTCTTCAATGCTTCTGCAAGCGTTAAAGTACATAGTATGTTCATTAAGAAAATCTGTTGCAAGAGATTCAAAATCTGTGCTTAATTATAATTTTAATTACTGTTTGATGAGTATGACATAAAAACATGGCAAACATTATGAAAAAAATATTAAATCTTCCATACATATATTTTTGACAAGTTACGACCGCATACATGGCCATAAATAGCTTAATTCCATATGCATGTTAACCTACGCTCAAAACGATCCCCTCGAAAATTTCTTAATAAATAATTTTGCTCCTTTCCGTCTAAGGGTGGATTAGATTTGAGTAAGATGGCGGTATCTTGATGTGTTCATTTAAAGTCTAGACGTAGACAGGATCTTCCCCAGAGACGACGACATGGCCTGATAAGAATATAATTATTCATTAAGTGTCGACATCACCGGCGTCTATCCACATGTTCCAAATTAGACATGGGTCAATAAATGACACCTCCATGCCGAGATTTAAATTGCTTATTGCATATTGTCTTCTTCAATATTCCATCCCTTAGTGCGAGCGATAAGCTAAAAATTTAAATTAATGCCTCAACATGAAACTGTGCAATATTTTACCTAAAAATCTGCAAGTTTAAGGCATAATCTATTTTTATCATATGGAAATAAAACGGGATTGAATATCCAATGCTGGAATTGGAGACTCATCTTGCAACCATCTGGACGCCATTCAACAGCAATGGGAAATCTATCAAATAAATTCAACTTCTTTGAAGCACGGACTTTGAGTTAAATAAAACCTTTTTGTAAGAATTGAATAATGCAATCTATCTGCCATGCAGACAGTAACATTTAAGGGATGCTGTATTTATAGGGATGGAATAATCAATGATTGTACATGTATATTCAATTAATATAATAGTTAATTGATACGTATTAATTTAGCAAACCCGCTACTTTTATATGTCTTAAAGTAAACACAGTAAAAAAATATATTTCTTAAAACATGATAAGGTGAGGATCAAAAATTAAGATCAAGGAGATGAAATTCATGTCAAAATGTATCCTTTCATAGATGGCTCGACACAAATACTTGATGAATAAGTTTATATGAACTTTGCAATTAATATGATGATATAATTGTATGAATTCAAACTATAAAAGGTTTCTTGACGTAGTTATAAAAAATTAAATGCTATATTATGTATTTTTGGAATAAATCAGTAGTGCCAAAAATACGTGCCGTTTTTAAACTTATGTTTAGAAAAGTTATAGAAAAATAAAAGGCTTAAATATATTTTTATTATATGATTTAAAACAAAGGTTCAATTTATTCCTACTGGTTTTTATATCTGGATTTGGTACATTTTTTGCAGAAAAAATCTAGGTTCTAGGTCTAATCTTGCTGGATGAATAAGGTCGCATAAAACAAATCCAATTCTTTCTATTGATGGACTATCTGAAAGACTTGGATGAACTCAATCAACTGTCTATCGACATTGGTTGGTGATCAAACTCTTCCAGAAATCATCAATAGGTAGTTTTATGAACACATTTTTTTACGAATTTGGATGACATAAAAAAATTTTTACTTCGTTTTTTTTTTCTAAATCGAAGAATTTCTATAAAATGGTAATTATTTTTTTTTTTACCAAATAGAAAACTTTAATGGATTCAGAAGAAGAGTATTGTATTGTTTTAAGTGGTGTTAATTTTTTCTTTTCTTATACAAATAATATTAAAAAAAAAACGGCACGTATTTTTGGCACTGCCGACAAAAGGATAATTTTGGGTAAATTTATGTATTTTTTTAGTTCTACGAAAATAGTTTTCGAAACAGAATTAAATTTGATTGTGCTCTTTCTGGCGTATTTTTTAAAAATACACTTATATATATATATAAATAAACTTAGGTCTGATTTTATGCGACAGATATGTTCCATAAGGAGTCGCATATAAAAAATTCGCATAAAAAAGACTACATGTAAAACTGAGAGATAGGTTCCATTATTTTTAAAAACCGCATAACTTAAAATCAATGTGATGGAATGTATAAAAATCGCATTAAAAAGTTTATAAAAAATGAATATAAGATTAACATAATTATACAAATACAATTCTTAAGCTTAAGCAAATTAAAACGGCTGTAACTTGCACTAGTGTTAATTTTAGATTTTTTTTGTGCGAATTCGCATAAAAAAAGTTCATCCTCTATAGAAAAATGATGGATAGGTTCTATTATTTTATAAAGCCGCATAACTTTATATTCGCATGAAAAAGATCCGCATTAAAACAGGCCCAAGTTTAGTTTAAATGAAAATACGCTGGAAGATATCGGTTTGAGTCATAAATAGTTGCCGGCGAAAAGAAGCCGTTATAATTATTCGATTTTATCCTTGATGAGTCATTCATATTGTTATCATTAGATAGGTATGAGTTCTAGCAGTCTTTCAACAATAGTTAACCGTGTTATATCTTATGTTATCGTTTTTTTTAGCCGTAAAATGGAAAATAAAAAAGTGTTAAAAAAATTTATGTATAAAGTATGTATAAGCTACCAGTAGAATAAGAGAAAGTTATCACTAAATATAGTGAATATACAATAGAGTCATATTGAATGTTAAAGTTTGAAAAAAAAATCGGCAATTATTTATGACTCAACCTAATATTTAATCAAAGGCAACTTTGATTAAATATTAGGTTATAAATATTATAAAAATTCTACATATTAAAACCGAAACGAAAAAAATACAATTTAGGGCCCTAATTTTGAGAACTATATTATATGCCAGGCTTACGCTTTGAATGATATAAAACCTAACGTAGAAAATTTAGCTTAAGGTTATCTCATATCAGATTTTTTGTAAATGTTCCCTTTAGTTATGACTTAATCGAATATTTTCATTAGTAACATAGGATGGAGTTTAAATAAAAAGGCTGGATAGACGCACGAGGCCACGAGGTTGCTCGGGCACCAATTATAAATAAAGCACGTCACTCGACGACTTGCAATTAGGAAGGCTTTGCGGAGCACGAGGAAGAGCAGCGAAATGGTTCGGATAATATTAAGTTAATCCTCAGTAACAAATTATCCGAAGAGGCCCGGGGCAATTTTCCACCCCCAAATGGAAAACAATTACCGTTCCGTGGAGCAAGCGCGAAAAGCGCCGCATGTGAAGCTCTGGCGCACCCTGCACGCCACTCGAATTATTTCTACTTAGAGGAAGAGATCCTTAAATTGGTGTGCACATAAGACTAAAAGCCAAATTTACGCACTCGGAGGCCCGGGATTACGAGAATGGAGATTCGAATGAGTGTGTCGAGGAAAAAGAGGGTGCGCAAATAAAACGGTCTAAAAACCGCAATTGAGTCTTTAAAGTCGGCGCCATTTGGGCGCAAACCCGAAAGCTTGTCAATCTAACAGCGTCCAAACAAAATAATTTAATTTGGGATCCCAGTGGCCGTATCTATTTGTTGCAGCGGCTGCTCTTGACGTCCAGGACTCAAACTTGCAACGAAAAGTTGAAAGCCCGATAAAGCGGCTAAATTGTCAGCCAGTGGCTAAGTTCGTTAATGAAAGCACAGCTTCTGATCTAAGGGGATGTTTTTTGAAAACTATTTTGAATCACTTTTCACCACAAATTTCATTAAATATCATACGTGCAAACAATTGCCATTGAGCGAAATATATTCAATTATCAACAGCGAAACATTGGGCATCAAACATGAACATCTTATCAAGGGTAAATATTATTTTAACGCACAAATTTGTGCGCACGGTATTTCGTTGAATAATAAGCGCAAAACTTCCTTAATTTATAATTAATAAATCCACGTTAATTTTCTTATACTGAAATATGATTTATATTATATAATCTTATGCGAATTTATTATTTGTTCACCCTGTGTCTTATACATAAATCGTCTGCAACATCAACATAAAAACTCAAGAGTGCATTAATGGCAGAACAACATCTTTAAATATTCATTCTAAGATAAGATTGCAGACATAGAATTCAATGCAGTTCAATATATACATATTGAATGATTTGCCTTTCGATTTTAATAATGAACGTTCACCCTATGGACCATTGGGTATAATGGATGTTAATAAATCGTTGAAAAATTGATTTGGTTGAATTATAATTTTAAATCTTATTCTAATACAGATCATTAATATTCCACATTAGAATGAGTTTTGTATGCATTGTCATAATAAAACAGTTCTGTTATGTGTCCGAGTTTCATTTTGACATAAGTTCATATTGAATTTTCAAAATGGATTCGTTTATATTAAAAATATATAACGAAAATTTAAATTCAAATATTGTATAATATTGCGTTTAATATAAACAATAATGAGTTTTAAGCCTGTTTATGTGAGCGATTGTATCCGCGGATTTAGAATTGATTCGATTGCATGGACGCTGCGTTTATGGGCGCAATCAGCGTTTTCAATAGGGCGTTTCGTGACATTTTCGATTTAATATATTAATATTCGCTCGATTATACCACTGGGCGTAGATTTGGCAGAAATTTTACGTACGTAAATAGTGTTTGTAGTTTGTGCATACGGGGGTGCATAGCAATAATGGCGTAATCCACGTCGCAGTAGATGGAAGCCGGGCCTTAATCTGGATTATATCAGGGCGCAAACGGAAACAGTAGCAATCGGTGTGGTAACGAGTTTATTTTATTTATCGATTAGTTGGTTGGCTTGCAACTGTGCATCGTGCACATGTTACAGTATAACCTGAGCCATCTCAAACCACGACATTGCACGCTACTGTAGAACCTGGGGGGATCCCCAAACTGTACTTGTAAATAATTCATTTAAAAATATTGTAAAATGTTGTATACGCGTAGTGGATATAAGGATAGCTGCTTGCAGTGATTGATGTGAGCTAAATTAGCTATACTGTGTCTGAACTATCGACAAAAAAGCTCTATGTTGTGTAATATATAATAAAATAGGCACGCTTCTGATCTACTGGACGCTTTACGCTAGGTATAAACACCATAGACGCAGCGAGGCGCATGCGCGCAGCATGTACCTCGAGATGTTTGAGATGCAGACTGAATACCGGTTGGAGTTTCACTTATCGTGACATTTAAGCCAATTAGTCATGGGTATGGAATTCAATCCCGGGATACCGGATTCCGGAATCCCGGACAGCTTGAGGTGCTCATGAATCCCGAGATTAGAAAACAATACGCCATGGAAATAGTGGCCTAAATACAAGTTACGCCATGGAAATAGTGGCGTAACTACTAATTGGTGAGCTTGGGCGACGCTTAGGGACAGTAACTGTCTAATCTATATATACATATATAGAGCACATATATATGTTTTTAAATTTGTTATATTAACCATTCCCTACCGGTGATGTATTTACTACACCTCAACTCTAATAATGAGAATATCGATATGAAATATACTAGATACGGGTTTCAAAATTTTTGTATTACTCCGTAATATAATTACGAATCACATCAAAGTATTATAGCATACAGGTATTCATCTGCAGCGACGGAAATAAATAATTTGTCGGGAAATCGGGAACTTTGCGAATTTTAGTCCGTGTCTCAGCTGAAAGGAATTTTATCAGTTACGTTGATGGTGTTATATGAAAATGGGGGCTCACGCGGTCATTAGCTCGAACTGGCATTTAAATATCTGATGACGATACCTCCTTTATCTGTTTTTTAATAATATTTTTATATTTTCTTAAATATATAAAATTCTTTCGCCTTTAGGGTATTTTTTATATTAAACAAATTGACTTATTAATAATTTTTGATCAAATGTATCAATGTTATTTCTTAAACTATTAAAACCCAGTCCCGGATCCCGGGACTGATCCCGGGATCCCGGCAATGCAATCCAGAAATCCCGGGATCGAAATATTGGCTCAGGATTGAATTTCCTAATCATGGAGAGCCTATATAAGTTTAATTTTAACAAATCAACAAAGTATTTTATAATAATTTTTTTTAAAAATATATTAAACCAGAATATTTAATATTCTTTGATAAATCATGCATATGGGGGGATTAGGCTGACAGACAGTTAAATGGCTAATACAATAGGCAGGTGAAGTGGTTTCTTTGTGTTATATTTTGCGCTTAAAGGGTATAAAACAAACGAAACAAAGACTTCATTCAATGTAGTAAAAAAAAAAGGATTGCGGTTGTATGCATAAAACAAATTTGAATTTGAGTGAGTTCAGAGTTGCAGCGACCCTAGCGGTACCGCCATTCTGGATATATTTAGTAAGCAGCAGTTCCGGGAATCCGTAGCACAAACCCAGAACTAAAAGTTTCGGTCATTTGGCTGGAATGACCACGGTTTATTCCCCGCCACGGATAACTGTAATTACGTACTGTAATTGGATCATCCAGGTTCCCGTTACCGACGGCTGTTTGCTATCGGACGATAGTGATTTCGTCTTATTGGTGTCTTTTTTTGCTCCATCAACCACTGGCTCCGCGCTGAAACTTTATCTCACCCTTAACACTTTTATGGCTTTAGAAAAAACTCGTGTGGGACTTGAGCAGATGCTATCTTTCGACACACGAGTCTTGAGAAAGTTGAACAGTGCAAAGATCGAGTGAAAGCGTATCAATTTAAAATTGTATTTTGGGATCATTTGGTGCAAGGAAAGAAACGTGCTTGGAAGAACTTAGCTTTGTCTAAAAAGATAGCGCACTCGTTGGCTAAATGTTAAAATAAAATATTTAATTAATTGATCTGATGATAATGCGCACATTGTTTTGTATGTGTGTCCGTGAGAACGCCCTATACTCGCGTGCTTAACCCTTTGATGAGTACTGCACTCACATGTTGAGTGTGCACTTAAGCAATCCACCACGCTTTATTTTCAATGTCGCACTTCTATTTCTCATACAATAAGTACCAAAAATGATCCTATTTGAGACACAGTTATGGGTCTCAAATTTGTCGATTTCAAGCATGACCAAATGTGTTTATTTGTTCCTAAAATTGAGGACACACATATAAAGACGGGTGTAAATATAAATATTCTCGTCTTAACCTTTTTTCATTATTAAGACTAGAAAGAGAGATCTGGCCGCGAGAAGGACGTCTTCCCGCAGCCAAGGCTATCTAACGACTCGTTTCTTACGCGTCACTATTGGACTGACAGCGATTCCCGCAAATATTGACTGATTCTAAGCTTGTTTGATAAAAGGTTTGTCACCGAGGAGTCTCGCAGCTGGATCAGATATTTTTATTAAGAATGTCAAATAAATCCTAAATAAGAATAAAACAGCTCTTTTGCAGATAATCATCCATTCTTCTCTCCGATCCAATACAGAATGGACTATGTGAGCCTTCTCAATCAATAGGCGATCATTGAATTGGGGTTCAATCTGAAAGGATATTTCGTCGGTTTTGAAATAATTAAAATTATCTCCCAAATAAAACATTGGGGAATAAACGTGCAATTTAAAATATATCCCAAAAACATGCGCTCTTCTTAAAATCTCTCTAACCGCTTAATCGCTTTGCACCAGTTAAGTGGATCAACATGAGCAGGCAGATTTCGGTCTGACCTACTTGCTGGGCTCACGGGGCTTAAACGTATCATTATTTTCCATTTTCCAGAGTCGACCATTTATTATGAATGCGTTCACGATTTCATCATCATCGTGTTTTTATTTCATTCGAATTTAAATTAATAATAAATTTTGCTTGCATACTGGGTGGAGGAATACGACAGGTCGCTTCGTTGGGGGTGCACCCCTTCCGTGTACTCGGATCGTGCAGGTGACCGGGGTTGGTGGTACGACATAAATTAAGAATGATTCAAAATTTAAATTCGCCAGACGCGAAATTATTTCAATCGGGAGTATCATCATATTTCCTTTTTATCATGAATGATTTTTTTTTTTTGAGAGAATCGCCGAACTTATATTTCTGCTGTTTGATGTTTAGAAATGAAGATTACCTGTTAATGGAGCGAGCTTAAAATAAAATTGTACGTTTACGTAAATATAAGCTTTTCATTCAGTCTTGTTTGCACAACCTGGCATGTTTTCTCGGTAGGAAGGAAGGAAGGAAGGTGGATTGAAGGTCTTAATTTCCTCATTTTATTGGCTCAGGAGGATCCTGTGCAAGGTGTGTACACACACATACTTGAAATCAAATCCGGTTGCAAACAACGATTGCTTAATGAAAATCAAAGTCAGGGCTTCTCAAAACAATCGAGATTATTTGAATTTATGTACATATTATCGTTTATGTGATGGTTGCGCTTTTGATGGAAACGGGTTAAATTTGGGAGGGTTATAACGGGGATGCGGGACTTATAATCGCCCCTTTCCATGCGAGCACATTTTTTGATAAATATTTGCAATCCTTTGAAATTTGCCCCCGATGACATCAAAGCGAAGTGAAATTAATTATTATCATTAAGCCAACATTTGCTTAAAATGAAAGCGTGGGGATAATGTAGGATAATGTAAAAATAACACGGGTTCGTTCCCGTACTCGTCTTCCGCCCCGGGATTTTTTCCCTTTTCATCAAACTCTGTCAATAGATGAAACGCTTTGCGTTACTTCTAGCAATTAAATTCTTCCAGATAAATAAACAAGGTGTTTTGTGGAGGGTTATCTTGACAGAGTTTCGCCTTAATATTTCCCGGTGAATGGAGGCGGAAAGGTTCTTAAGAGATGCTTACGCCTCTTTGAACAATCTTTTGGACCAAATTAAATCTCGAGTCCGTCTTAAAAAGAACTCCGCACGAAAGTTTCACTAAAACGAATCTTTACAATCTAAGAAGATACTATTCTAATCTGAGCGATCTTAAATGTCGTCAATCTGATTTCAATCAAAATTTTGACGTCGATTTGTAGAGCACTGTGGATATATCCATCTATTAAGACTTGCCTTCTAGATTCTGCCTTGAGGAGTAAACTTATAATCAAGTGCATACTACAGATAATGGATGCTGTATTTCCAACCAAAATAGGCAAATGTACACATAATACATGTAAGTTTGTAGTGATATTGTCTTGGAATGTTCAGTTAACGTGAATATGAATAATTTTGAAAAAAAAACATTAACCAGGTCTTGATACGTTCATCAGTATAAAAATAATATACATCATTGGGTTCGTGAATCAAGTATAATCAACATGAATCATTAAGCTTATTGTTTAATTGTCATCGATTAGTTACGCGCATGTATGCGCACAACCAAATACTCGATTCATTGTCTATGTGAGCGATAAATGGCGCATTCGAGGTATTATCCGATCTAAATTGATTCAAGAACAATCCATTAAGCATTAACTCTTTACGGTCCTATGTCGAGTCTGACTCGACATCGATTTTATTCCAGTGAGTCCTATGTCGAGCCTGACTCGACATTTTGTTTCTACATTTTTTTCCCACTTATACTTAAAAGCATGTGATATTATTTTGCGTATCGTGTTTAAGACAGTATTTGAAAGGTATTTTGGTTTTTATAATATTTCATAGTATTTCGCTTATCTGCTAGAGATACAAAAGAAGAGCTGTTGCCCGGATAAAATCTTAAACAAAGCTATAAAAAAGCCCAAGCCTAAAAGACCATCAAATCCCACCCTAATCATAGATTCAGATTCAGATGAAGAAATTAGTGTTCCCGTTTAAGCACCACAGACTTTCAGGGTATACAGCAGCAGTGATGAATCAGATTTCCAATGTAGTGGTCTAGTACGTTCCAATAGGAATATCCCAGGTAGGAGGAAGGAGACAAATTTTATTTGTTTGACATGTATCAGAAAAACCGGTCTCTTATGAAACTGGGCAGGGCCACTTATGGATGATTGACATACAATACTAATTAAAAATCTATTAAAAAATATTCCAATAAGTGTAAAATACAGGTAAAACCATGGCAAATTTACATTTAATGCCTTTTACATCGCATGATTTGATGTGATCAAATCGCATTCAACGCCTTGATTTGAACCAATCAAATTCAATATGCAAATAGGGTTGACATTAATCTAATTCTGAATCCATTGTGCATAGATCATTAGTATGGATGCGAATCATTTGTCATTACCAATCATACTATTAATTAATTGAAATACCTTACAAATAAATGCTTATAAAAATCACTGATAGATGGCAGTCAAAATTTCTATTAATTAATTATTTATTTAATTTATTAATAAAATATTTAAAAATAAATCCGATAGAATTATCAAATATTTATTAATTTAATACGTTTATTCTTATTATATTAATTTAAGTAAAAATATAATAATTTGATTATAAGCAAAATTTAATGCCTCAAAAATAATTATTGGGGTTATATTTGCTTTTAAGGGATCACTTAACTTATTTTTATTCGAAATAATAGTTTTGTAAAATACAAGTCATATTTTATAATGACGTTACACCATGACATATTATATCGTTATAAATAACATGCGATAAAATCTCTATAAAGCATGCTATTTGTAAGCCCGAGTATGAAAAATCTTTGAGAAAAAAACACCCCCGTCGATATTATCGAAGCATATCGATATCATACAGAGAACAGGACGTATTAAAAATCGCAGACATTCAATAAAGGGCAAAGTATCGATGTTCCAGACGAGTAAATATTCTCAAATATGAAGTCTTTGTTTCTAAAAAGCTAGTCTCATAAGCAAATATCTGGCAGCTTAATATCCGTTCTCGACTTTCATATTCAGCGAACGAATGTGTTCCTCTTTTATGTGTACGCGTATATTTTTCTTTCGGCGGATTTATGTAAATTTGTTCTCTTTATTAACGAAAAATTGAATTATATACCCAGAAGTTGGCTTTTATAAAGACCTAAATTTGTTTGCCCCCATTAAGGGTCTCGATGCTTGAGTGCTTTAGTGTGAATGCGAATATTAAGTTGATATAAAAAGTATGTTAATACGTTTTGCTTGTAAATTGGTTGTTTAAAAGCTGCCGCGGTACTAAGGGATGACCGTGATATTCGAATTATTTGCGTGGTTTATTTATGGGGGGTGGGGAGAGGCACTAGACAACTAACTGTACCCTTGGGAGGACAAACGTGGGTGGTGAAGCCAAAGTTTATTCCAGATTTTTATTCAGCAAAAACCATCTGGATTGCCGTTGTTATAAGTACATTCTGCGTCTCTTGATACTTTTGACAAATGCCTGTATACGTGGCGAATTTTATTTGAGGGTTGAATTAAACTATACACATACGTTCTCTTTTTTAGTGCCTAGACAGATGAGACGTTGCTTTCAAACCGTGTTTATTTGATGTCAAACATAAATTTGGAAAAACCACAAAAACCCACGCTGTTTGTTTGATATCGGATCTATACGTTTGAGGGTAGATTCTGTCAATTATTTGTACCGGTGGTAGAAAATTTGATTAAAAATTACTATTAAATTTCGTGTGTAAATTTTCATCCTATGATTCATTTCAATCTCCGTTAAAGGACCACATTGAACATACACATCGTGAGAAATTTTAAGCGTATCTGCCCAAAAAACAAAAAAATTTTATATTATTTTATTTGTAAAATATTGTTACATAAACATATTTTGGGTAAGATCTTTATTTTCCACGAAGAAATACACTATAATTGCGAGACAACTGGAAATCCGGCCGAAAGAATGCATATTCCCGCGACCAAGGCTATTGGTTAACTCTTTCTTTCTCGTGCGTTCATATTTCAATTTCCCACATGAGCAAAAGAGTTGCCTATGTATAATAATAATAATAATATTTGAGTGTTCTCACGGAAATATAGACGATAAATATGTAACAAAATATAAATTATTTTATCTAAATATTATCATGATTCAATGCAGATGAATCCAAATAGGCTCAAATTAAAAAAAATAAAATAATTAATTAGAAAGCGTCGTCTATAGTTCTTTAACGTAAGCTCAATGACATGACCAACATGTGGAGCGCCATATTGAAGCCACCTCACGTTTTATTTTTTTGATATTATTGACTGAGAATTGATGATTCTTATTCAATAAGTCATGTTATTATAAAAATAATTTGATATCATCTATGATTACCAATTTCATTTAACAGCATACACATGGCCAATGGATTATATTTGGTCTTTAAATCGAGTTTATTGACCCGGCTTTAAATCCAACTATTGAAAACTTCTTCACAAAGCCCGCCCAACCACCCGAATTTCGTCGAACACCACCAAAAAGGTTGTGGTGGTGTGCGTTCGTATCGTGTGGTTTTTCTTTCGGGTAGTCGTCATTTCATTATATATGTATAAACCTAATACACAAATGGCGTAATCGCTTTTTGTGGTCGTGAATCTAGACGATTTCCAAGAATTCCTTTATAGTTTGAGCCTCTTCCTCCGAAATGGCTTTTTGTAAATCGGTGATTTGTCACGTCTGGATTGCGCCCGTCCAATTTATCGTTTTTCGCGGATCTAAGATGTATGAAAAAGCGGCGAAATCTTCACTCCTTCGTCGATGTTATTCGTGCGTCGTGTCAATTTTCATTTATTAAATTCGTTCTTGTGTGACGCGTCCTCCGCGATTCTTAACGTATTCATACGAAAATTTTGAGATCGATGCCATATATAAGTGCTTGAGTTTCAGTGACAGCTCCACGGGGATTAAAATAGTATGCGGTAGAAGCAGTTGGAGGGGTAGTTTTTGCGTGCAAGTCTGGCATGGGGCGTAACCCGATAATTGCATGTCGATTGACGTCGTCTGCAGGTCTCGTGTTAAGGGCGACTTGTTTTTGCAGCCCGTCCAAGTACCCTAAGTTGTGGTAAGATAAGAGGGCGGTTAGGCCAAATGATCAAATCACCGAGCAAGAATTATGAAGTATCGCGATATTGAATTTAATTTAATAGGTTAACTTAGATGGTATCCGGATAAGTATTATAAAGTTTAATCGATAGCTATTGAACGCTCAACATTTTCACGAAGTTTACTTGCGTATATTGCATCGTTGCATTTATCGTTAATAGAATTTGTTGCGATGTAGGAAATAAGTTCGAGAAGCCAGACATTATACATAATAAATAATCTCGTGTTTCGACTGTGAGCTTGCTTGCAACCCCATTCGCTACAATAAAAGCTGCAAGTGTCACAAAAGTACTATATTTGTTCAGAATAATAGTACGATTCATCGAATGTATCTTCAATAGAGGATTCTAAATGGAACGAATGGAATTACATTCATAATTCATTTGATATTGATGTAGCCAACGCCTAAGAAAACATCCCCCCGAACATCAAGCCAAGCCCTGACATTTGAGCTTGTACACATGTACACGATCGTTTTAATAAGCCACCCCACGATCGAAATATGCAATGAAAGCCGCGAAATATACAAAGAAGAAACCATAATTCTACAAATAATAATGTAACTAATAATATTTCGTCTTATTTTTATGGTGTCATATCTTTTATAGGATGTTGGCGATCTCCATAAGAGACTTTTATAGGGAAATAATTTTTCATTGTCTTACACAAATAAAAGATAAATAAGGACATTCGTAATCAAAAAGGTATTTTAGGAAGGGATTCGAACCGTTATTTTTAATTTCGGTTTTCATTCCGGTTTAATTCTAAACATTTGTATCGGACCACTTTAAGTCAAGGAAGACATCTTCTTAACGTTTTTATTTGTGCGAATATAAATTTAACTACATCATTCGCCAGATCAAGTGTTACCAATTTTACTCATCTTCCCCAAATATCGCACACAAATTTACTATATTTTTTACAAGCTACATATTTTTTCTTGTATACTAGAAAAAACACATTTTCGATCGTCTTATATGACTAGTTTGTAGAGCTTAAATAGTTTACTATTAAGAACAAAGAGTGGAATATTTTTGAGTCTAATTAATTTTTTTTTTATATATGTAATAATTAATGCAAAAGTGATATATTCATAAAATATTACATAGGAGCAGGGCCACTCTCGGAGTGATTCAATTATTAGGGTGTACCACGTGATCGTTCGGAATTCGTAAATGAGAAAGCCATAACTTTCACGAAACATTTTATTCCATATAAATGATCTTCATTAACTTCGGTTTCGACGAGATGGCCGCGCTAACGCATGTCTCTGTTCTTCTTTCGGATCATGTGTAGCCGGACGGATGGATGGGGATGGACGGGCATCGAACACAAAGAATTTCTTCTCTAGATTAATATATACACACGAGAAATACAGAGAGAGATCTGACTGCGGGAAGGATGTCCTCCCGCATTCAAGGCCAACCGACGACTCTTATCGACTCCCGCCTCCTGCGCGTCATCACCCAACGGCAAGCGATCGGTCCGTATTCCAAATGCAATGTAACCGCAGCACCCCAGAAAATAGCGCCGTAAAAATAGCACATTGCGCCTAAAGAGAGACGGAAGATGTCATTGTCAATCTGGCGAATTAAATCTCTTCAGATTAATAGCGCTATTATGTGGTGATGGTAAATCGCCCACGCCACAAAGTAGCCTATGAATTTCAATTGAATATAATCATTTTTTGATTCTAGATAAATTATGTAACCTTACTTTCTGGATGGCCTTTTTAAATTATAGCACTATTTTTATTTACGGCCGACGATGTTTCATTATACGGCCAAAAAATTCAGAACGTATCTAGGACGTAAAGCGAGCTATGGATATCCGAAAATAAGACTGAGCTTTTTTATAATAAAATGTGCATTGAAAGCTCTATTGATGGCACAATTATTTCTAAGTATTTATAGCATGATACTTTCATCAACGAGAGTCCTTTCGTTCTTGGTTCTGTGCTTAGTGTTATTAGAAATATATCGTGTATTTTGATTTTAAACCAGTGTAATTAATGGATTTGAATGGTTTTTTCTGAGTGTCGACATTTGAAGCGAGCGCTTTGAAAGCCGAGCTTTTTTTAAGGGCGGAGCTTATTTGGTACACTATAACATTTTGTACATCTACATTAGAGGGGGGGGAGGGAACTTTTGATAGGTTTTTCGCCAATTTTCGACGTAGTCAAATGGGATCGGAAAGTCTTGCGGAAATGGTTTCGGCGTGCTTTCATCTAAATTAACTGCTCTCCACCCCTCGTGCTTTTTGATCACGGGCTTAGTCACCTGTCAATCGGCAAAAAGCTTACCGAACATTTTGTAATAAAGCCCCGCTTTTTGCACCCGAGCCATTCATGTCGAAACGCATTACCCATCATGTTTCATATAAAAGATCCGCTCAAAACATTCACCCGATGATTATGGAACTCGTTTTCTGACAATTTGATAAATTGGGAACAAAAAAAATACGTGGAGAATTCATCCCGGGGGGTGATTTTACCCGGCGGTTTTTTTCTTCTCCGCTCGTCGTTATTAATTTGGGTGTTTTTGGATGTCGCCGCGCCGGGTCTTATTGATATTCGTTTATAAATAGTGTAGATGTGTAAGGGTGGCTATGAAGCGCGATCGGCCCTTGTCGTTGGGCTCCCGGAGGGTCGCTGTCAATGTGGCCTCCAGCTGGCAGAGGGTAGAAGGGCTTTTAACGAACTTCGCCCCTCATCTTGAGAGTGCAATCAGAGTGGTCCCTTAACTGTTGCTGACTGGCCCTGAGGCCACACAACTGATGCTCCGCATGCTCTTCGCGAAAAGATTCTCATGTATTTTTTATAAAAGAATGAACGGGAAGAATCTTGGCCTTGGGCCAAATTAAAAGGAGATTTGATTTCAGTTTCTTTTGAAAAATCCACTTTTTACAAGTTTTATTTTCCGCTTCATTCTTTTTGCGCGATTCAAGATGTTTTTCGCGTCTGTTTTATTTATTAAGAGGCTTAAGATTTATAAGGGCCGTGGATAAAAATGGGACCAACTTTCCAATCTGTTATTGATCAAAAACTTACGGAGACAAAAAACAAGGCACATCCGAATCAATAGAACGAATGAGGCTTCAAATAAAAAATACAAGCGAACTTAAAATAAAAGTTCTTAGCTCTTAGGAAAAAATGATTTTATGAATTGCTTTTATCAATTTGTCATGAAAAAATAATTAAGTTGTGCTTATGTAATATATAATAAAATTAGCTCGTTACAGGACAGGTGATTTTGTGTTACACACACAGATATTCTTTCTCTTTCAGGCTAATTTTCACTTGGAGTTTCACTTTTCGTGACGCTCTAGCCAATTTGCTCTACCTTGCCTATACCGTGCTGAAGAAAATCGTATAAAAATAGTAGTCGTTCTGTAAAGATATATCAGTTTACATGTAAACCCGGCTTAACCATGTTAAGCTACTTTTGTGCATTTGACCAAATTAAATTATTAGGGTGTCCCATAAGTTTCTTTCATAATAATTTATTTATGACGAGCAAAGACACATGAACAAAAACAACACCTTGTCTGTTCCCTAATTCTGGTCGTTTTCTAGTAATTGCATCCTTTAGATTGTAGGCCAGGTTTGGCTACAGTTAAAGCTTCTATACCTTTGGTCCAAGACAGTTTACCTTGGATATTCTCATAGAGTATCCAACTTTTATCACCAGTGACAAGTGAAAAGAAGATCGCATATTGAAATACGCTGAAGTTTATTTGAGTTAATCAGTCCATGAGGAAGCCACACATCTGAACAATTGATGTAGCCCAATTTTATCAGATTATTATGGACGGATGTTCATGGAATTTCTAACTTGTTAGCTATTTCGCGAACAGTATATCGCGGGTTTTCTTCAACCGTGGCTATGATTAGATCTATGTTCATTTACGAAAGAAACTTATGGGACAATCTAATATCATCATGACAATGCCGAAATTAAGTTTAAACGGAAATATCACGGCATCACATGGTCAGATCGCTAAATCATTTCATCCGGGATAATTGCCAATTATTTTCTTAAAAAGGGATCAAAAACTCGTATATATTTGTAAATATATTTGGGATTAATATAGAATGTTTTAAACACAATGCAGATGTGCCATATTGAATACTTTGCATGTACAGCCCCTCATTATCGGGTATCCACAAGTGCGTGAGTGGAAGAAATAGGGTGCAATATATTGCGTGCCCTTAATTGCAACCCCGCACAGAACCACTTGCATATTGTAACTCTCAGCGCAAATATAATGCATGCGCAAATATATGCACTTGCACGTGCTTTCATATTTGTTCGAGAAGAAAGCGTACAGCGAGATTGAAAGCTCAAAGCATCGAACAAAAACATTTTAATGGTTACAAAATACAAACGTATCTAAAAATGGGTGCTCTATAAGGAGGTCAAATATATTTTTTTATCATTGATCATTGATATTTTACTGTGAATTCTCCAGTGTTGAATGCCACTGTATGTTGATGTTGGGGTGCAAATGCATATACAGTATGTTTGTGCAATCTTATCATGGACATCGGGGTATGAGTCAGCAGCCCTAATAATAATAGGGAGAGAATTGCATGATTTCGTTATCTTAATTGCATCAGGTTGCCAAAACTTTGCTATCGAGGCATTTAAGAATTTCTGTGTATTTGCATGAATTTATTTGCGAATTTATCTGAGTCATCTTTTTAGCATAATAATATGCTAAAAAAGTGACTCGGCGAGTTGGCGAAAATCATGGCACAAAGTCTGTGTCATCAGATGATCGTGAATGATCATCCAAGCTATGGCACATATGTTGTGTCATCAGTTATTATACTTATTAAACCAAAAATGCATATTATTCGATTTGATAATAATTTAATCTGATAAAATCGAGTGCAAAAATTCAAATACATAAAATGCACGGCACGAGTATAAAGCTTTGAAAACAGTGATAGATGGGTCCCTCCCCACATCCCTTGCCAGCTCAACAAGGTTATCTCAATAATGAAAGAAATATTGAGATTTTCGTTCATTGATAGGATTCAGGGAATAAATTGAGTTTAGCTGAACGGTTTTATTGGGGGACATTTATATATTTGGAGCCAAAATACTTGCGGACGACGTCGTTGTCAGGGTAAGCCGGAAAAATCGCTCGGCCGTCTGTGAAATTGTATGGAAAAGGGGGAACATTCGTTATCTGGAGAAACGCGGACATAAGAGCCATCTGTTAGCGCTCATTGCAGAGACAGCGCCGCCTGGCGGACGAAAAGTCAATTCGTGATTGGGGATGAAGATTACGTCCGGGTTACGTCAACATTCGGCCGGGAAAGGCACCACATTCCCATTAAAAATAAATAGATTTGAAGCACTATTTATAAAATATATGCAGTTAAAATTTCGTTTTTTACGTTATTCCTAATTAGAGAATCCAATTCCGGAATACCGGACAGTTTTAGGTGCTCATGAATCCCGGGATTAGTAAACGTAATCCCGAAAAATTCGGGATTGAAATTTTTATCTAACAGAAATCGTACACCTCATCAGCATGATGAATGCTACTAAATCGAGACATTCCCGCCGAAATTTGGACGCTTGGAAACAGTGGCGTAACTACTAATCGGTGAGCTTAGGCGACGCCTAAAGGCAGTTAACTGTCTTATCTATGTATACATATATACAGTACATATATGTTTTTAAAATTGTTATATTAATCTTTCCCTACCGGTGATGTATTTACTACACCTCGACTCTTATAATGGTAATATCAATACGAAATATAATAGCTACGGGGTTCAAATTTTTTGTATTCCTCTGTAATATAATTACGAATAGCATTAAAGTATTATAGTATATACGTATTCATCTGCAGTGACGGAAATAAATAATTTGTCGGGAAATCGGGAATTTTATCAGTCACATTGATGGTGTTATACTAAAATGGGGGCTCTTGAGCATTAATAAGGGTAGTGCTGCATTAAAATGAACTTAGTCAAGAGATTTTTACATGCACAATAGCCTCAATAATGATTTAAAACGAACAATAAAAAATTATCACCCTCAAACTGGAAATAAAATTTCTATTGTGTATGTGTATTGATATGAAAACATCCCTGCCGTAATTTGATATAATTGCAAAATACATGGTATCCGAGTTTTACCGCCCTCTTTTCAAATTAATTGGACAATCTCTATATTGAAGCTTTGAATATCCAATTTTTTTATGGTTGCTGAGCATTATTTTCTTTACAACGACAAAATCGCTTAATTGCGAAGTTCCACCCCGAGAGACGCTTGTACGTCGACGGCGAAAAAAAGATGCATCGACGCAGAAATAATCATCGGATGATAATTGGGAAATGGTTATTGTTCTGCCGGCGAGGTTTTTATCCGGGATAATAAAAAGGAAAGACTTCGTTAAGGGATAAGATTCGCACAAAAGCGGATATGCGATCGACATCTCGCCTAATGATAGCCTATTATGTGAAATAGGAAACAATCCGACGCTAATATCTGCTCGTGCGAGAGTGAAAATGCCAGCCTTTACTAATTATTTCCGTTTCAAAGGTCCAAAAAATACATTCCTACAATACAACATCATCCTCGAGCGAGGCAAAAAAATTGAGAAAGAATGATGAAAATTTTGCGTGTTGCCCGCGGAAAAGGCGATGTCGAGCTTTTCACATTTTCCTCGCGGAATTAAATCAGGCTTAACTTTGAACTCAAATGTTTTTCTAGAAATTATTTTAAAGTTGGGCCCGTCATCTATATAACTTTGGAAATCTCGTTATCTTGCGAAAGAACCGTTCGATCCTTATGGCCCCTTTTGTTACATCTCAAAGAGATTGTTTGAACTTGAGACCTATTGAAAGAACGTCTACGGATGGTATGCAATGCAAAGAAATGAGAGAACATTGCATACAAGCTTTTATTTGTGGACGTTCATTTATTATCTCTATTTAAATATATTAAAAATTTAAATTCATTTATAAAATCGACAATAATTCAATGCATATTTGATAAAACGATCGTTGGTGTTGCGTCGTGAAGCGACGTTTAATGTATGCAAAATGCAACCAAAACATATATTTATGGATACTTACATATTTCAGGGAGGTATTTGAAATCCATTAATGATTGGAGAGTAATTTGCCAAATGTAAATCAACACTTACCTGAAAAAAATCAAAACACATACATGATTTTTTTTAAAAACTGTTTAGAACTTAGTTTCTGTCGTGTAAATTAATTATTTTGGCAGCCCTATTTCGTGGCTTTTACGTTCACTAGACCTGACACCAGTGGATTTCTTTGTTTGGGGACGTGCCCTATTGCGTGTCTCATGTGGTCTTCACACCTGACACCACTGGATTTATTTGTCTAGGGACGTGAAAAAGACAGAGTTGCCCACTAAAGAAATCTTAATTGAAGAAATAATCGTCTTCTCTGTAAAAATAAAAGAGGAAATACTACTTCAGACAACTACAGTTGAAATAAGAAAAAAATATAGTATGTGCATAGGAAGCCGAGGTGGCCAATTTGAACAAATTTTGTAAATAAATATAATAAATACATTTTAAAGTTAAAAAATATTTCTTAACAGTGACCCTAACAAATTGGTAACTCTTCAAGTTTAACTACTTATTGAATGATTTGTATGACATGTAGCATATCGTTAGAAATTATATAAACCAGATTTTTTAAAAAAAATAAGCTAAGTTTAAAATAATTGTTGTTATAAGTTCTTAAGACAATTCTTATTTTTTCGCACATTTTTTGTGACTTTGGAAGCTCAGAACTATTTTTTTTTAAACAAATTTTTCAAAATGTTGAAAAAAATAATGTATTTTAACAACCCTGATACTTAAAACGTAGGGCCTATGTCTGAAACGTAGAAAAAAACCCTCCTAACCCTCGAAAAAAATAATACTCCAAAAATTGATTTATTCAAAACTGCAAAAGAGCGCAAGGCCAAAATTCGCTTGAACGTCACGAAAAGTGAAACTCCAAACCAAAAGAAGTTGGTCAGAAAAAAAAGGAGAATTGTTTGTGCTCCTTCAGTTTTCATCGCATGCATCATAGACACGCTATGCGTATACGCCGCTTCGCCTACTTTGTATAAACACTAGATCAGTAGCATGCCTATTTTATTATATATTACACAAACACAGCTTCATTTTTTAGCTAAAAATTTCTCTATCGCTCGAGATTATTAAATATTTTAGCTAAAATTCTGATTTCTATTTTTAAAAAAATACCTGCATATTTTATAAAATTTGCTTTATAATGTTTAAATGATTTAGTTTGTATTTTTCAGATGGGATGTATAAAAGCTTTGGTATTGATATTCCCCTGAAAATGTGTGTATTTAGCAATTTTTTTTAAAGAAAGTTATGTATTTTCTTTGGAAAGAAGAAGCGTGAGCGTTCCGCCATAAAAGTTTCTCAAGGTCAAAGCTCTCATAAGCCAAATCTGTGTATCGCAATAAATGGTCATAAATTTTGTGTCCGCGTGGAGCTTAATGTTCAAGTAAAAAGCTCTAGTGGCTTATGTTGCGTTACTCGCAAAAACAATTCATTTTGAGCCTCACAGTTTGTCCCTCGATTGATCAGGCTGTATGGTTGTTCAGTGATCGGGTTGTGAAGCTGGCGGTGCTCCGGAGTCACGTTATTGCTTATAATTAACCGAGCAACAAACGTGCTTCCATTGTGATGATAAACTTGCCGTTTGCCAAATACGTTTATTATTGGCGGTACAATGCAACTTAATTAAGTGCCGCTTGCAAGGTGCCGAGGACTCCGCACTACCTATCCCGGTCACGTTTCCTCCTACACTCGACAAACCTGTGCTTGATGGTGTGTAATTGCCTTTATAAGGCTTTCACGACCCCGACATACAATTTTACTTTTAGCCAAAAATAGCCAAAACTTTACAACCCACCCACGGGATTACTTCTCTCATTTGCGCCACTATACGTCCAGATAAAAAAAGCTCGTTTCCAGTCCACACAATGGACTTGTATGTACTGTGCACACAATACAAAGAAAATCTGTGCCGAATATGTCCTTTTAATCATCGGATTTAAAATCTTATCGAGAAAATAATTAAATAAATTCTTATTTAATTCAATTCAATCTTGTTTTTTTGCTTTGTAATCTTAATTTGTAAGAATTTCGAATGTATACAACATCAACAAAGCAATCAATGCATATACATATAAAAGTAAGTGAATATCCTAATCGATTTGAATATTCCATTCAACCAACTTGCCTTTTGAAATCGTTCATGGAACATCAATTACAGTTTGAAAACCAATACCAGATCGTTAGTTCATCTTTGTAAGACGATATGGCTTTCCCTCGATGCTTATTATCGTTCATCAATGTCATATTATTAACGTATATGAAGTACACTGATATAATTACAGGACACTTCAAGCTAAGTGATTCTATCTTCATGGCTCTAAAAATAAGCGTTGTATTTATACACCATACATTTCGCTTTAATAATTATAGCTAATATTATAACATGGGTTATTATCGAAGCATTAAATCATGCAAAATTATCTATATAGAATCTAACATCAGAGCTTAGTAATTATATTGAGATTTAAAAGTCTGAAAACAGTATTTTTGCTGATTTGGTTGGTTGTTTGTATTATACAAGAAATGTCATCTTTACTTTCATAACTTCTTTAATTTCATTTTTATAATTCAACATCTATTGCACGCATATGATTACTGTCTTTACCACTTTTAAACTCGTCTATATCAGTATTTGTGTTGAAAAAATTTAATAATCTAATTTAAGCATTTAAAAGGCAAAGTAGCTTTATATCTTTGCGAGAAATTTCCACCAAAAATGCGGCATGGCGATATATAAACGTTGAACTATACAATGACTGGTTTTGCACTGTGTCTGCATATATTTCATTTTTTTGTGTAATAATTTTAAATAAGATTATTCCTAAAAACTAAATAAAATTAAATTGTTTGTTATGGTTTTTAGGTTTTTTTGCCTTGCATTTTTTGAATGGATTTGCGAGATTTTTGCATATTAACCCATTCGGACCAGAGAGCAGACATGCTATGCTCTAATGTATGAACCAAGCTCAACAAATGAACCTTTACACTGTTGATAGCACACAATATTCGTTCATTGCTTCGGAATAGCTCTTAATGTTCAACTTGCATAGCATCTGCCTTCTGTTGTTCAACTATTTTTGCCTGTTAATGTGTTACGAAAATAAAAGGACATGATTACCGTGCAATCCTGCCAATTTACTTCTAAAGAAGTAGATTTTGCAAAGGAGTGGTAATACTCAGCTAATAACACCACTCCAGAACAGTCAAAAGGGAATAACATAATTGGTTACCGATAAGAATTATACTCATATCTTAATTATCAAAACAAACGCCTGTTTTCAAGACAACATGAAAACACTCATTCTTTTTTAAACCTCGTTCGTAACAAAGTTACATAGCGAATTGTGAGCAGAAAGACACCCGTCTGTCTCCAGATTTCCGTACCCATATGGCTAATTTTTTCAGTTAACATTGAACTCATTGAAACAACATTGGAAAAATCAATGTCTCAACATATAATATGTGATATAGGACTGAAGGTTTTGATTTCTCAAATCTCTTGAGAATTTACGAGAAATTCTGATTTTTGAAAGTATTGCATATCAGTATTACAGAAATATAATAACTACAAATATGCTAAACATTTGAAATCCATTAAATATTAAATATATATGAATTATATTACTTAATATTATTTTTAAAATAACCCTTAAAAAATTAAAAATAACTCTTAAAATAGAATCGGATACCCTAGAAAGTTTAGAAAGTTCAGGACATATATTTTGCTTCTTAAACGAAGATGAGATGAATTTTACAGTAAAAAAAAATGCGAACCTTTTTTGTCATATCTAGAACTTCAATAGAACCTTTCAAACATAATGCATTTGGCAGAAATACACGATTTAAAAATATAAGCAGTTGTATTTGTATCAAAAATGTTTGTACAAATTTCGAGAAATTAAACAAATTCTCGAGAAATGAGCGTTTTCGATTTTGTATGTTTCTCGAGAGATTCTCAAAAAATAATTCTAAGAAACACTACATAGGACCCATAGGACCAAAGAAGATGTCTCAATAGGTGAGACTTACGACTAGACTTAATTATTTTGAAATATAAATCATTTTAATATTTCTTTGTCTAATTTATATGAATTTGATAGAATAAAATTTGAAAAATACTCTAAATCTGAGATTTGAAGATAAATTTTTAATATTACATGAGATGCATGACTTGAAAAGTTATAATTTAAATACGTGAACTCTTTAAAGTCAGCCAATATACCAACTAAAATCATCGCGAAACCTCTCTGTTTAAAGATTTTTCTTGTGTCGTTTGCCTTTATACGTGCTTTTATTCTCGTGCCTGCGCAAGTTTGCAATGAGAATTTTGTTGATATTCCCAGAAGAAAGATTGTGTTTCTTTGCCGAGATCGTAATTAAAATTCTTGATTCGTCAATACGGGCACAAAATAACGTTTTATTTATTTTTTGCCGAAAAACGTCCCTTTATATATTTTTAAATGACTTTCGGGACAAAGGTCTTATTTATTTTACGAGTCACTTATTCGGACAATTTCTTATTAACCTGAAAGACGCAGGCTTTCGTCGAAAGTAAGAGTTAAGAGAGCAGCAAAAAAAAAAAAATCGGCGCGTCTTTTTTAGACGAAAATACGCATCCAATTCTAATTTAGCAAATTACTTGCGAAACAGTCGGAGATGTTTGCCGAAATTTATATTATTGCGAGCCTTCGGAGGTGAAAACTACGGTTTTTGGGGTCGGGGGGGTGTCTTTGTCACTCAAACTCGCATATTTTTTTAATCATAATAAATTAATTTCGCTCCGAGAGTCAGAAATGAAACGATGGCCATTTGGGCTGTAGGTAGTTGGTGCCGCGTGTAGGCAATTTAAATTGTTGGGGTAGATTTTCCTAGCGGAGCATAAGGGATGGGGCTGTAATTGCTTGGGCATATGAGATAAATTACGTAAATATAAAGCGGCCGTGGTTTGAGTGTTTTTATCGCCATGGGACTGTTTTTATTCGTTGAAGGGCGAGTTATACGACAGCAATACAACCAATTTGATAAGAAAATGTACAAGGGCATCATTTTTTTATTTCGCCATATGGAGCCTTAATAGAACGCCCTTGCTGCAAACTATTCATCACGCTAATTCTACCTGTCTTGAACTTCATCCTCCAGTTTATTAAGCACGGTAGGATATCGTGAGACGTCAAACTATCCGTCTAGTAAAACGAAGGCTTAACAATAGGCCTACTGTCATTTCATGTTAAAGCAAAACATGTCTATGGGGGTTTTGGCGATGAAATTAAATGAGATTTTTGATTGCCAATTTTGACATAAATAACGTCTTCAACAATGGAATTATTAATCCATTTAAAACAATATCATACTAAAGATCATTATACCTATTTGCCATAGAATCATTTTAAATAAGTACAATATATTCATATTTAATTTAAAAATACAAACCGATATATTGTATTCATTAAAACCACGGACACACCCTATTGTGATAGCCATCTGATTAACTCGTTTATTTTAACCCTTCTCGATTTGAAGTCCTAAATGGGGTGGATATGGGTTCTGTAATGTCTCACTCCCGATGCAATTTCCATGAGACCTTCAAATACACACATTCAATATAAAGTCTTCGGATCACGTTTTCATTACAAATCCAGAACTACGTGTTCGTCGATAATAGGACGCTATTTTTGATTGCAAATAATTGAAGTTACTCAATTATTAACCGACTGCTTATAAATTGGGCCATTAATGATATCGAAACTTCTGAATATTGCAAACAAATAAGCGATTTCATTTGAAATGCATTGAAATTTTAGAGGGGATGTTTTTAAATCGCAGCATCATCAAAAGCTCGACTATCCGGCGTAGAGCATTTTATTGGTCGGGGCATCGAGGGGCTGCAAAATATTTTACGACGTGTCAATTTAATGGGGAAAAACATCCCTTCGCAATAATTTTGTACAGAGCTCGTTTTTCTGCCCGCATTTTTTTGAGAAATTTATGGGAATATGTGCTAAATACAAGAAGTGGTCCAGCTCATAACAAACGGAACAGTATATCATATTATCTCCCTAGAAATGTTCCTGTGCTAATATCTCCTTAAGAGGGCGTCCTCCCTTTCGAGGCCCGGAAACATTACTTTTTATGGCGGAGTATAATATATGAGAATTGCTTTATGACGAAGGGGAGTGTTGATACAGGAAATCCTATAATAATAATTGCATGCTGTACAATGATTCATTATAAATAGGGACCATAAGAGCGAAATTGCTCCCTTTTTCAACTGATAAGAGATAATTATAATCGAGGTTCGGGGTTGAGCCTTTTGAAATAAGTTTCGTCTTTTTACATAATTGCTGTGCATAAATTATAAACTTCATTGTTGATGTACAAGGCTTGCCAAATATATATTTTTTTTAAATTAAAATTTATTTTTTTAAACATATTTATACCATCAGTCATATATTATAATAATTTGTTACACATGAAAGAGGACGAGATAATTGATGCGGGCGACGGCATATCTTAGCCATAAATTCTGATGAATTTTTTGCATAAATCTGGCTGAATTTGCTGGATGGCGTTCGTTATGTTAACTTTAAGGGCATCAATTGTTTGCGGTTTATATACACTGCGCTTTAAAATAGTCCCGAAAGAAGGAGTTTAAAGGCGTTAAATTGCAAGATCTCAGTACCCAGTTACCGTCGCTGCCGCACAAGATAATCATGCCCTCAAATCAATCATGCAGAATGTCCATCGTGGCATGCGCTGTGTGGCACGTATGGATGTTCCATTAGAATCAAATGCCGTCGGAATCCATATCATCATCAATGTGTAGCGCTTACCATTGACAGTTATGGCAATGCCAGTTTTGTTTTCCACCAGACACAAAATCTGCACCAAACAGTGACTTTCTCGGGATGCATTTGGTGTTGGTGTTTCTTGTGTGGTGTATCTTACCATACTTAATCAGAATGGTGAAGAGCTACATGCACGAGAAGACATTGATATATACAGAAGCTGACGGGACGAACAAACAAACAAAGACCAGTCACAATGGGAGTCCCACAGGGCTCGGTACTTGGACCTGCCCTGTGGAACGCAATGTGCGATGGTCATCCATCTCCAACTTTGAGTATCGAGAACTGTGAGATCAAGTTCTCAAGATCAAACGGAGAAGGCCGTAACAAAGGCGGCTAGTATTGCGGAAGGTCTAGCTAGGTTGATGCCTAACATCAATGGCCCTAAGACAAACCGTCGAAGATTATACAACGAGGTGGTGCACTCGCTACTATTATACGAAGCTCCAATATGGGTCGAGGCACATCTGGCTAGAGTACAGAAGAGAAGCGCGATCAAACTCGCAGCAGCATATTGCACAGTGTGAGAAGACGCAGTTCTGGCACTGACTGCCATTCCGTCAATCGACCTGCTCGCAAAAGAAAGGAAAGTCATACGCATCGGGGAAACTAGGCAAAGAGCTAGGCAGTCCACCATGGTGGAATGGCAGTCCTGATGGGACAGCTTCACCAAAGGTCGATGGACCCATGGGCTCATTCCGGACCTAAAGCCCTGGACAGCCAGGAAACGCACTGCGGGAAGAGCTTGAAGTCAATTTACTCACTCCCAGCAATATAGTCCCTACGATGCTAACCAATGCCAGGGCATGGAACGCGTTGTCCGGATACGTCGCGAGCGTTATGCTACAGAAGGACCGAAGCATCCTCCTCCTCAACCCATGAGCGAGAAAATCCAGCGGGGCACCTAAGGGATCCCGAGGAAGATACCAAAGAAACCCAGGAATAGAGGAACCGCAAAGAATTCGTGATAACATGAGGCCTTAGTAGCCCTAGCCATACTTTACGGTAGCCGGGTGGCGGCAGAACCAGAGGAGGGGTTTAGTGAATCTAACGATATAGTAGTCAAACCTCACACTACCCCAGAATGGCAGTGTCTTTCTGAAAATTCCCCTCCTTTGAAAAAAAAATTTTTTGTGGATTGATATTGTTCCAAATTTGACAATTTTGCTTGTTCACACATCTATTCTTAAAAAAATGGACATCGTCGCTAAAGATTCGAGACAAAACGTAACTCGAACGGAGCACTGATTTTGAAAATAAAATTTAATAATTTATACATATGGTTCAAAATTATAATTTGCCATAAACTATTAAATAATTCATCATAAATTTAATAGATATTCTTTCAACAATATGGCCTTCATAATGTAACAAAGTTTGAGCGTCCTTATTGAAAAACATTCATTACCATTATAACATTAAATTCTTTATTTAAAAAAATATAATGTGTTTCAAATTGGATATTCTGGAGGATCAAAATAATAAGAGGATAGATAGGATACAACTAAGATGTTTAAGATTTATTTTAGAATAAAGCCACAAAGCTTTTAACTCGCTGACATGCGAATAGACGTTTAACCTGCGGATGATTTTTGTTAATTTTTTCTTCATTTAAAATGCCTATATAATAAATGTTGTTAAATTCAATACGTGGAACTATTCGATATATCATTTTGCGATTGGATTTCATCATTTTTCATATGATTAAATTTGAAGCGCATCACACCGTGAAATAAATCTAGGATACCCTCAGGCTGGAAGAGTATATGGGATGCAATATCCAATACGAGCATGCTAGATTTTCCCATTCCTCCAGAGCTGGAAATTTAACTTGCATTGGAAAACACGATCGGGTTAAATTTTTTCAATTCGGGGCCCCAAAAAAAATTAATGGCTCCCTTCTTGCGCAGTGCGAGGGGCAACATACGAAAACCGCTAACTGCTCACATTAGGAACGCACATTAATTACGCATTGTAATTGATAGGCGTTTACGTTTTATTGCTCCTCCGGGAACGAGACAACAACGGGGGGAGGGCATAAAAGGTTTTCGCGTTGTTATTACATACGTGTCGTGGGATTTTTATGTAACTGCCTGTTAGGGCCCCTACGCGGTAGGGGCCCACGAATCGAAGGATGAGTGCTCTCATCACAACGCGACATTTTGATATTTGCTTTATTGTTTTATTGCAGGTTTTACGCATTTGCTTTACGACCCTTATGATGCCTGTTGTTATGTCTAAGAATAGCCTTTCGCGTCCCATTGAATCCAAGAAGTGTCCTATTAAATTCAATGCCGTCCAGTCTTGCAACATTTGAGAAACCGCTCACGCGCGAAAGCGTGTTTTTAATTCAACCGCGATTTATCTTTATTACACCCATATAGTTAATGAAATCCTTTTATCTTTGGAAGTCAAAGGGCATAAAACGGTGCATAAATGCTCCGAGCCTTAATCACAAAGATATATACACAACCCGAAGTGTCTTCATTAGATGAATGTTTCGTGTCTAAGAACAAATTTGCTTTTATTTGCTTATCTCGTCGACAAAATCAGTCATATATTATTGTAATGGAGATACACTACATAAAATAAATATTTAATTTGGTCGTTTTTCTGCCAAAAGTTGTTATAAAGCGTATTTTATTTGCTTTTTTATTGCCAGACTGTAAACAAGTAATAGTATTAGAAATTCAGCAATAAAACGCCGTCATTGTTTTATGTCGACGAATCGAAAGACTTTTTTTTCAAACGGTCTTGATTATGCCTTTTTTATGCTTTCTAAAAGAATAAACACAGTTATTGTGTCTATCGAAGAGTCGATGATATTTTCTAAATATTGGTGAGTCTGCAAACGTGGAGGAACAAACTGAAAGCATGCATTTTTTGCACGTTTGAAAATGAAATTACATTGAAGCTTTGGTAAAAAATCAATCAACACAACATGAAATACTCATTTTTATAGCACAAAACACATCAAGTCCTAGACATTATAATATCAAAGCATAAACGAATAATTCGGAGGCAAAAGTACATTGAAGATCATCTAACACATGTGAATAATTTAATAGATGTGTTCTGGCGTGTTTGCGGACTATCATTATGACAGTCTGGCGACCGAGTCCTGTTTGGCTTTGGAGGGAAGAGGGTTGAAATCTATTAAAAAATCAACATAATTAAGTAGTACTTTACATATATTAATTCATTTTCTATGAATAAGTAAAAAAACAATAATTTATAAGCATTGTTAAGACAACGCGTTAACAACATCTATTTGGTCTGGCGTTTTTATAAACGTAAATTAATTGTTATAAGGTATTAAAAATAATTTATTCCAACTTTTTAAAATTGACATCATTTTCTGGTTAGCTTCAACAAGTTTAAGCCAGTCTGGTACTATCTTAACAAGCTGGTAATAGTCTGGCAACCCCCTCCCCTCACAAACCTTATAACTCTCGGTCGCCAGACTATCATAATTATTGTCCAAAAACACGCCGGAATACGAATATTAAATTATTTACATGTGTTAGATGACCTTAAATTTATGCTGCGCTTTTTGGATTGTCTTGTGGATTCTGGGGTGTAGTAAAATATCCACGTCTCATCCCCCGTCACGATAAAGTTTAGAAGAGCATTCTGGACACCCATTCTGGACACCCATTCTGAGCACACAACTTTTTGTAACCAAGTTATTTCGATACAATATCATCAAGGAGTCTTCAAGTCATGTCAGGAAATTCTTCGTGATGATCATTAAGCGTCACGCGACGGATAGTTCCCTATTGTTCTGCAATTTTTGGCACAAGTTCATCAGAAATCACCGATGATCTCATCAGCATCAGTACGGCCTTTTCTAAACAACCTTACCCACTTCGTGACATGTTGTCGACTCATCACATCACTATCATAAACTTCCACAAGCTTCTGATGAATATTCACGGCGGTATTGATCTTTAAAGCCAAAAAACGGATGACTGCGTGGATCGCATGGATGGGAGATGACTGGAGCGCGCGACGACTTCTCCACTGGAAGAATTTACTATGACTGAACAAAATGGCCGATAAATGCGCGAGATCAAAAAAACTTATCGTAAGGATACCCCCTATATGCCAAGTGTGCCAATTTTGAAACACTTAATTTCTGGACGCTCTTCGTACAAAGAAAATATTTTTATGTATGTGTTTTTATAGTATACTTATCAATTCCAAAACATTTGAGATTCTTAGGTTTTTTCGTTGGTCATATATTTTGAAGTGTTGTCCACTTACCTGAAAAGATAAAAAAGCATAAATTAAATATTTGTCCAATGAAAAAAGCATTTTTTTAATACAATGATCTATGTCACAATCATCAGCGTCGGTTGGTGAACCATGGAAGTATTGTAGATAATATAATTATTTACTGTCTTCTAGTAAATTGCATTCAGCTGTTGGGTTTTATCATAACCCTATCACGACCTTCGTTTATATTTTTAAAACGTATCTTATACGATATTGTATGTTAAGCGGGTAAATTTAATTTAGAATTATTGATAATTATTTTATCATAAAGTTAATTGTTTTTAATTAGTATTTGTAGGGATATCAGGTTTAAATTTGATAAGGGAGTGATTTTAATTTATTTTTAAAAAAATATATATTTTATGTAACTTTTCCCGAAATATTTTACAATTCAATCCATGCCAATTTTTAAGGGTGAAATATTTATGGGAGAGAAAAGGTAAAGGAATTTCGGAACGGATTATGTAACAAACACACTAGTGTTGAACGGTTCGAAAATACGAGCCATCATATATGGGATGACCGGAAAAAGGTAAAATTGGTTTAAGAGTTCAAATTTATGACTTCGTTTGCTTTTATTGGTCCCAAGTGGCCAGACTTTTATTATTTGCTTCATATTTTCTTGTCTTAGGCAAAGTATCAGTGCTGAGGGAGGTGCGACTAAATAAAGTTGGAAAATCGCCGGGAGGAATATAAATTCGGCGGAATGTCGAGAGTTGTCGCATTTGATATCATTTTATCGCAGGAATGCAAAACTTTTAAATTAATTTACAAGCCTTTTCATTTTTTTAGGAGGGGGAGGACTTTGAATACATATTTAAATGCGCGCGCGTGTATGCGCGGCCCAAGCTGGGGCTTATTGAGGCCTCCAGACCCCACAATAAAAAAGACAAGCCTCATTTGCCGGGACACTTTGTCCCACTTTCCAATATTTACCACGATAAGAAAATGATAATTATCGAATCTTGGGGGCGACCCGGGGCAACTTTTCCTATGAAAGCTACCCCATCCGCAAGGGATGGCCCGACTACGAGAGTCCCTATCGGATAACTCCGGTGGTATTATCGCCTATAAATAGTAGGAGTCTTAGATTTACGAGGAAAGTTTCTTCGGAGTATTGTGCTCACTGTTACCGTCCTTTCTCTCTCTCCCTGTATTCTTCCACCAGTTTGGCTGAAGGTCCATATAGATTGAATAACTTTCTCGGCACCGAATAAATGTTCCTCTATTGAGACCAGTAACACTAAGAATTATGAATAGAGCCTCCGACTTGTAGCGAAGTAATTTAATACGTTATTCATTCTCCATCAGAGAGAAATACTTCTTCATATTTTCTTAGAATTACGTTTAAACTGAATTGAAGCCGAAAAGAAAAGTTTTTCAAATTCTGGATATGTGAATTGAATAAATAAGGTTAATAAAAGATCCCGTAGATCTAAGACGTACACATTTACTTGAATAAATACCTATTTAATGCTAATTTTATAACAAAGTGTATGTTCAAAGTATGAACATATGACGTTTGAGGGAGCAAATGTATCTTAAACATAGTAATACATTTTAAAATTGAAAGAAAATACTTGCTTTAAGTGCAAAAATATAAATCTTTTATAAGAAGTCCATATTTTAAACAAAGTTTTTCTATACCATAGTACTAAGCCCGGGCTAAATATTGAGCTAATATTTGAACAAAATTTAGTTTGGACATTTTTAAAATTTTGTCATTGATAAGGTATTTGATTTTAAAAGTTCAACTTTATATATGTCAAAGAATAAAAGCTTGTCGTTCTTTGTAATGAACATTTCGCTGGTTTTCTTAGAATTGAACAGTTTGGAATTCTAAGAATTATAAAATATCTTGGAAATGAGCAAAGGTAACAAAGCATGACTAAGCCAAGTAATCCTTTCTTAATCAGCAAATCATGATTGAGCAAGGATTATTTTCAATTCGATGGTGACACGCAGGAAGCGAGAGTCATGAGAAGTTGTCTTGGTGAAATAGCCTTGGCTGCGGGAGGACGTCCTTCCCGCGGCCAGATCTCTCACTCTCTCGTGATGAATAAATAAGTTATATAAGACGTCCGTCCACCATAAGCTTAAGAAAGTTCGTATGAGATAAATACGAGATAAAACATTAAACCAGGTAGAAAATATGTGCAAAGAGCCTAGTAATAAGTGCAAATAACTAGCTTATTGTCTTATTTCTAAATTAATTTAAACTAGATAAGATATATAAATACATAATTTAAGTTAAAAACTAAATATAGAGATAATTTAATTTTAATAAATATATACATAAATTTATGGGGAAGGGATTCTAATCTCGCTCGCGACCTCATTAGCGTGAGCCATATATCTGTACCAGTCACTGGGGGTGCTTCCATGGTCATATGGATCATAAAAGATCCCGGGTATGCATTTTTCTCCGAAAATGCGACAAAGTCTGGTCTGTGTGCCCAACCGGTCCGCCTCGCAGACCGCTGACAACATGTCCACAGAGTGTGGTCTGTATCCATGACCGGGTCGAGTTTGTCTAAATATTGTTAATTTTTATTTCTGTGCCAGTGGCGGATTTACCTGTACGCGCTAGAAGACACACGCAGTTCGGACCTCAAACTTTACGTTTTTTATTTACCGCGTAATACAAGGGATCTAAGAAATTGTCCAAAAAATATGCTCATCCTTTTAAATACATGATTTTTATAAGGCTTTTTAAAGCTGCGCCAAGAGCTTCTCATGTACCAAATCCGTAAATAAACTGTTCTGTGCGTTTGTATGATTTTTTTTATATCCAAAGCGTTCCTACGGATAAACTAACGAAAAACAATAGATACCATAATTAGAATTTGTCATTGATATTTTCCATCTCGCCTATATATTTTTCTTGAGAAATATAATATTGATGGCTAATTTTAGATAATGTAGATCAATATATGTAATCCTTTGGGATCCAAAATTTTACATTTGGGATCATAAATGTTGATAAAGCGTAAGTGTCTGAATGTGCCAAGTTAATATCCATCTGAAGTAAATAGTCGTTTGGATAATATTTAAGTTTCGATGCACATGGAAGGTCGAGCCAAACGCCACTAATGGAATACAATGGAGATGGCGAGTTTGAAACAGCAGTTTCTGTTTCAGGTTGTATATCTAATTCTAACCTAATTAACAAAACAGGCGATGTTCCCTTTTGCGTTATGAGCACATTAATTTTACCCCTATTTGACTCCCATCGGAGACACCTTGTACAAGACTGGCCGTATGAATTTATAGTCCTGAGAGCTACGCAGGTCAGGTTTTCATTTGAATCACCCCCAATGTGGGATGTTCATATTCGTTCGTCCACGGCCCGTGAACGTTACATGGAATATGAACTTTCATAGGAACGAAGCCCGAATTTAGGAAAAAAACTAAATTCAATCTAAATACATCGATTCTTGGACGATAATTGTACATTCTGAACGATTGTAAAATTTGTTTAAAAAATATATTTTTTGGGCTATTTTCCATGGTTTGAATTCGTTGGGAGCGTTGTCGACTTCAAAAGGTAAAATGTTGCCCGTCCTTTTTACGGGTTTATCATTAATATGGGACAGGGTTTCAGATTTTGGACAGGATGTTGTTTTGCTGTTTCAGTACGACCCGAGGGCTTTGTAATTTGTTTATTTATTGTGATTTAGAGCAGTGGTCAAGCTGTTGCTTCGCACACAGGCTTTATTAGCCATTACACGGTAATACAAAATTTTACTGTCGTATATTTCCTTCAGGGTGGACAATTATGTATTAATAAAATTGTCAACCTTTGTGCCATGCATCAAAATGATTTTGCGCTTAGAAATAAATAATTTCGAAATGAAATTGTTCAAACTTGGCCGCGAGGTTTTGCCATGGCACGGGATTTTTCAATATCCACGCACACAAATTTATAAATACTATAAAAATACTATCTAAAATCTGCCCTAATATCTAAAAATGAAAGGATCTTTATTAAAGAATTTTGTCATGAAACATATTCAAAAAATCCGCCAGAACAAGTGTTACCACAATCATTACATTGTAGCTATCAAACCACCGATAAAAATGCACTCATTTTTGATCAAACATAAAATTATTATATTACAAGATCAAGCATATATTAATGATTTTAATAAAACCACTTGATTTTTTAATTAATATCCATTCATAATTTGGACCAATGAGTGTCCATAAAATTGATACGACCTTATCAGGTCATATAAATATGTAGCTTGGGTCATATTGTATGCTAAATGTCGCTCTTTGCTCATATAAATAGATAGCTTATATCAAATGAATTAATTAAGGCGTTCATGAACTTAGATTTAAAATGCTGCATCATTGTTTGACGTTAAGATTTTCAGCGTTTCTGCTTTAAAAGGATTCGCTGTAAGCCAGATAAGTATGATATAATGACCATAATTATACTTTCACGCATTTTTTTGAGAAGTTTAAGATTATTTCGAGCGAAATGAAGCCTTCAATGATCACTTGAGACAGAGACTTGGATAGATGGTATCAATTTTATTTTATATAAAGTGGGTAATATTTTGATACGAACGAAGAAAATTACATCCAGACAGTCGTCCCAGTACGCTTGGATAATCCTTCTTTTTTGTATGAATTGGATGGTTTTAATATCTTATACATATTTTAATATATTTAGGTGGTAAAACGTCGAGACCTTATTGAGATTCTAAGAATCTCACAGTATAAACCTGATATCATTGAAATATTCTCGCTGACGTCTTATCACTTTTCTAAGATAGACGTCCGACGAAAAATAGTGTTTTTAAAGGATACAGTTTCCAACCCCTGATATTGTAGACGTATATAATGTGTTATTCTTTTGTATACCCGCTAACAAAACACTATCGGATTACAAGCGAACCATCATAATGCTACCTCTACCCCACTCCCTATGACGATTGAGGGTATGGGGATGGAAAGGAAACAATTTATCGACGGCACCCTTCTTCCGATGTTGAATTATATTTGGTCAAAATGGTCGGTCAGGGTAGTTACGGCCACAGGGAGGATTATATTATTTTTTTAGCTGCAGAGGGCGCCTTGATCTATGGATGTCATAAATCTTGAAAAGTGTTCGGTTTTTATACGACGCTCAGTTTATCTTGAATGTAAATGAAGGAGCAAATGCTATAAACGAAGGGTCTCCCGAAGGTTTCGACGGAATGAATTATTGTATATTGTACATTATCAAATTCTGATTAGCTAGGCGATACACAACACAATTATATTATGTAAACCATGATTCAATTAATATGGTCTTATCTCGATTGTATTGCATAGATCCAATTAATGAAAACATAATTGGATCGATTTTTTGAGATGCTTACCAGGCCTTAAATGGCCATAAAAATATCAATAATTTCGTCTGTACCAATTTATTTTTCAACCCTTTTACGATTTCAAAGCACAAAAATATAGTTCAAAGGTTTTTTAAGTACCGTCGCTTTGAAGGCGTCTTAACTGCAGATCTCAAACACAAAGAAGAATTGATTAGATGTTTTGTATTCAGTTCCTCTAGTACCAGCACAGAGTCAATTAATCCCTAAGGACACCCCAATTTAGCAAAGGCGTCCTTTGTCCTTTGTCCGAAACGACCGACCCACTACTTAGAACTAAAAAAAAAATCGATCATCATTTTAATTAAGCGTTTTAATTACATTAAATCCAATCTAAGCCAAAAATAGATTCGAAAATCTTTCATAAAATTTCGATCTGTGGAAACATTATTCTCGCCTCAATAGGAGAAACTTTGCAGACCTATTGTATGCTGAAGCACAAAAAAAAAGTTCACCATCCAAAGGAACCAAATGAAGTCTTATTCAGTCTTTTGTACACATTTTGTTGTTCATAAGCTGAAGTTTCACCGTTAGCCGGGATTATACTGCAGTAAGAACTCTGCAAAAACTAAGATAATATCTATGAACATATCGTTCTCCTTGCGAAGAATAAATTATATGTACTAATGCTAAAGTTTTTATACGCCCTGTGTTTTCAATATGAAGTGTTACGGCTTCGTCTTTTGAATAAATTTTCCACCCTTACATATTTATATGGCAAATATAAAATTGGTGCATTATACGAATGCGATGAAATTACTTTGGATAAAAGAGCTTTCGACATGAAAACAAAAAAATACAAATTGCATAGGTTTTATTATAAAGGGGAGACCGAGGAAATGTGCAAATCTTCTTATGAAAGTACATCGACGGAGGAGCATTTTTTAAGATCTTCAGAAAAATAATTTCCACAAAGGAAGAACATCCGCCATGAAAATCGTTTGTAAACCGCGACAATGCGACATAAATAAGCACTTTGGATTATTAAAAATTTAATAGATCCTCTGAAGCGCCGTAAATTTCATACGAACAATGCAACTCTTGACAGGATGAGGGGAATTTGCTGCTAAAATATCGTATCGAATTGTCACTGCTCGTTTTAAAGACACAAGGATTTGCCAGAAATATGCTTTTTTATAGGTGTTGAAAAGGGTGGATCAACATTTTGCGAGGGGTGGAAATTAATGCATATATCTTAAGGGACAACGGAGGGGAACTGCAAAGTAATCCCTGAATAAATATTTGCCCCGCCAAAAAAAGTTTTCATTTAAATCAACATCGTTTCAATGAAACATTTAGCATGGGCGGTTCAATCTTTAAAGATGCAATGCAACACTGTTTGAGAATTGAGGATATCTACTTTTCTATTGTAATTTGATATAAGACTTCCAGATAGTGAATTTGTAATTAAAGGAGTTTAAATGTATAGTTTGGGGCAACCAGATGTTTGTTTGCTCGTAAATTTCTTGGTAATTATATTCACTGTCAATTCTTAGAAGGCGGTACATGCAAAATATAAAGTTAAACAACCAAAATCTTAAATATTCTATGACAACACCACAAGTGCTGTTAATGTATAACAATGTAAATTAATGTTCTAACTGGATTTCAAATATAATATTATGGGATTCCATCTCTATATAATAAAATGTATTAAGATATCTTAAAGACCATAGTAAATAATCGTAGATAACTGTCATTTTGCAGAAAAAATTGTAGTAAACCTAAATTGAGAATATTTTGGTAATAAACCCTAATTTAATTGTAATTGGTTTAATTTTAAAAAATATCCTACGAACTTATTGAGTGACGCTAAAACTAAAATTACAGATATTTAATATAAATTAGTAATTTTAACAATGCAATCTTGCTGCTTTAATTGGCATTAATAATATTATAGCTTTTAAATAGATTTTTGTCATTTTTTAAATCGGAATCGTCCGAAAAGCGTTCAGAAAATTTGCTTTGGTTTTCCTCGCCCGTCGGCTCTAAATGCTTCGGTCTTTTTGGATTTTTTCGAAGGCTTGACCCTCGCCATCGACCGGTGAATTAATAATGGGATTTAAAAGCGATCCTATTTTGTATTTGAAACGCTGAATAAATAAAAGCAGCTGAGACCGCATCTGTGTTTTCAGAAATGGATGAAAAAAAAAAATGGTAGAAACGAAATGTGTTGCCATTCCAGACTCATTAATTAATCATTCGGTGTCCGGTTCATGGACCGAGAAGAATGCCAAAGAACTGAAATACATCCTTGGTCTTATTCCGGACTACCAACAATCTAATTATGGGAAAGTTTCCATAATCACATCGGCATTATTTGGCGATATGGTCGCGCCCCGTATGGAATGAATGCAAAATGTTGCTCGAAACTTTCTCAAAACGTTTATCGTTTCTTTCGTTCGATTACGTGAAAGCCTGGAACGCGTTCATTTTTCTTCCCTTTATATATGTATGTAAGCCTTTTATGTTTCTTAAGTAGAAAACTTTGTAATACAAAAGAATATTAAGGTAAAAGAAAGTCCTCTCCGAATTGGACCTTCATCTTTATTGGTTTATCAAGGGGAGCGCCGGAGCATTTATAGGTTTACAGGAAATTTGGCCCTTTGTAAGCATTTTTACACGGGCTTTGCATTTGTATGTAAGGAGTTCTTCTACGATAAGTTTATTTTTAAGCAAAGCAAATAAAAATCTCAAATCTGATATCATCGAAAGATTCGATCTTTGCGACATAATTTCTTCCCATGGATGTGATTTTATAAGATCCAAGCAAATACATTTACAGTAATTACTCTCGAAATAAATACAATGTTATATTGATGACCCAATCTGTATTTTTAACGTCGAGTGCTCGATATAATTGGTGGAATGGAACGAAGCAAAAATAACTTGGTCGTTATTCTATACCAATTTGGGCGTAAGAATTAAGCATTAATAAGGCCTGGTAAATGTATACACCTTTGTATTGCAAGTGATGTTTTTAATTTTTTTTAAAGTCATACATTTTCAATTACAATTAAAGTATAAAGCACTAAGTGTAATAATAACTTTTCCAAAATAATTATTCTGTATTCAATAGAAAAAAATAACGTTTACTTGTTAATGCTATAATAGATAATAGTATATTAGTTTTGCTTGATCTTAATGCATATATTGCAAATTAACAAAAATTCAGTTATGATGATGAGAGGCAGCAAATTTTAAATAAAAGGTAGTTATAACCACCTTCAAAAATAATTTCTGGCATTTATGGTAAAATCCTTATATATATATTAGTGTGTCCCATGGGGTGCCTTCTTGCCAAAATTTTCCAGGTTTGTTGGCAAAACATTGATCAAGGTACATTTTTCTATCATTTTTTGAATTAAGATTTATACCACGTAAAGATTTTTTCAATGAAAGAAATAAATAATAATCTGAAGGGGTAATGTCTGGAGAGTATGGAGGATGAGGTAAAACATCTCAGTCAAATGATAATAATTTATTTCTGACGAGCAAAGACACATGAGGCCTAGCATTATCGTTTTAGATTGTCTAGTAGGAAACAATATTTTGTTGAATTGATCGTTTCACCCCTTACTGAAGTAGCTCAAAATAAACTAACCCCTTTTAGTCCCAACAAATGCATAACAAATTGTTTTTTGGATGTAGGCCAGGTTTGACTACAGTTAAAGCTTCTGTACCCTTGGTCCAAAGCCGTTTACGTTGGATATTCTCATAGAGTATCCAACTTTCATCTCCAGTGACAAGTCTCTTCAAAAAAGGTTGGCTATTATATCGTTGGAGAGGAAGATCGCATTTTGAAATACGCTGAAGTTTATTTGAGTAAGTCAGTTCATGAGGAAGCCACACATTTGAACAATTGATGTAGCCTAATTTTGTAAGATGATTATGGACGTATATTCGTGGAATTTCTTACTTGTTAGCTATTTCGCGAACAGTTTATCGCGGGTTTTCTTCAACCATGGCTATGATTAGATCTGTATTAATTTGCGAAAGAAATTTATGGGACAACCTTGATAAATAATTTCTTTCAGTTTTTTCAAGGCTTTGAACCGCTATTTTTTATTTCGGTTTTCGTTCCAGTTTAATTCCTACGTAAGAGTTATGAATTTACAATTTCTTTAGAGAAATTTATTTCAGCAAAATGTCTAGAATTTTAGAGTTATTATATAGGCAAAAAATATAACATAAATAATCAATTGAAATTATAATAATTAGAGATAGAAGTATATACAAAAAGATATCAATTTAACACTTATTGGCTGGAAGTTTGGGAGTACCAGCTTGGAGTAATAAAAGTATAAAAAGTGCATAAAAATGCGCCATTTTAAAGTTTTCTTATACCAACATTTGCATCCTTAAAAGTACCCTAAAATGCAATAAAAAGCACAATTTCCAATGTTTGCTAAGACCAACATTTAGATACTTAAAAGTTTAGTTATTGTACGTAAAAGTACAAAAAAGCGCAATTTCAAAAGTACATAAAAATGCAGAAAAAAGCGCCAATTTAAATTATACCAAATATAACATATTTTTGAAATAGCAACTGTCTAAATCCATATTAATTTAAAATTTTATTAGTCGAATACGTTACCCCATTTAATGCCATATTTTGAAGCGTTCCCATAGAAGCAAAGACGACAATAAGAAGATAATTGAAATTAAAAATGCACAAAAATGCAAAAAAATGCGCCATTTTAAAGTTTTCTAAGCCCAAAATTTTATTTCCAATTTTTATGCACTCGCATTTGCATTTTCATGCACTTTTTGCACTTTTTACACATTTACGCTTGGAGTTGGTTACACATTGAAACCTGGGATTCCCAATCTGAGTACATAGCAAATATATATATGTAGAGATAAATTAAATATGATACATAATAATGACATAAATACAAGTTGGAATTTTATTTAAGAACAATATTATCTGAAGTATTGAGTTAACAAAATGATGAAATATAAATTGATGAATTAAGTGCCATTTATATCGGTCAAAATTCGTACTTTATTAAAGATCTTCGACTACAGATTCATGAATGTTGATTATATTTTTTGCTTGTGATAGTATGACGAATGAAAGACGAGGATGGCGTCCAAAACAAAGTGATTAAATGAGTCTTTGAAGGGCATTGGTATTAAATTTTTTCGGGCATTTTGAATAAATTAAGAGAAATTCAATCTCTTCAAACGGACTCGGAAATTAAACGATATAAAAAGCCGTGCATTTCTTCCTCATCCGAGCATAAAAGCCTTCCAGAGATGCTCCGAAATAGGATATTATATTCGGGGAAAAGAGGGAGAGCAGCTCGGATGCGACTGCGTAGATCTAAACGCAGGGGACAATCATGGAAAAAGGGAAACACTTGATAAGGATGTAGGCAGCCGTGATAGAGGTTCAAAAGAGTGGTAGGCGGGGGTGTATTATTACGTAGAAGGAATATAAAAAAAGCCTTCATTTACACGTCAAAATTATTCGGCGTTTGCTTTTCCTCCTCCACTCATTCGGTCGAGGGTGATTCGAGCCCCGTTATTGTGAGCAAGAGGGAAGTGTTAAAGACGTTTTTACATTCAATTCGACGTCCGAACGTTCCGTCGAGGAATTTCCATCACGTTTATTTGTTTCAAATGGTGAATTTAAACGAAAATGACTCGGCGAAATTCCGCAATTAGAAAAAAAAACGCTTTCCACCCCAAGGACCGACCATTTTTCCCGCCTCTCGTTTCGCAATGAATAATAATCCATAGTAGCCGGGCCTAATTTCACTAAATCCGTTAACTCATAAACAGTTTTTGTCCAAGCGAAAGTTAATTCAATTCATATCCACTTTATTTTTTTTCAATCAAAGTGCATGAATTTTAATGATGAGTGCACAGAATTCTTTAGAAGTAAAATAGGGGGACCAAGTGCTTTTCTATGTACTCACTCCCCCTTTTTTATGGCATCAACGAGCTAATGGAACACACTCATCGAAGAAAGAAAAAATGTGATGACATGCTTCTGGATTTTTGTATGCACTCGTAAATTTAATATGAATTACTGGTATTAAAAATAAATTTTAAGCCCCTAACATATAATTCTTGGATGCAACATGTGAGTGCATACGCATCAAAGGGTCATTAAGAAAAATAATAAATTTGTTTGAATTTTTAAGTTGATCTAAGTATTATCTAATATATAAAAATTAATATATGTTTGTTCGTATGTAATGCGCTGCCATACCATTTATCAGATCGCGATAAATTTTTATCAACTTACTGTTTATGCATGCGGAAATAATATAGATATTGTATGGATGCACCATATTGGCGCATATTGGTCTGGTCAAATGAAGTTTGAGCAGTATTTGTATTTTGTATTTTGCAACGCATGCCGGGTATTCGCTAGTGTTTTATATATTTGTCTATCTGTACGCCTGATTGATATTAACACTGTATTATCCAAATACCTATTTTTAAGTGAATTCCAATCATCGACTATTTGATTGATTTATGATATAATTTAAGCTGATTTTCTATTATTATACGTGGGTTGATATATATTAAAAATTGCGGAACAATTTTTCTGCTGGGTTCTGGATCACATCCGCTTAAATATGAGCGTAATATTTTATTAGTATATAGTCGTCTGAAAAGGATTTAGGAAAGTAGGAATATCACATAAATTATTTGTCTGGACGAAGTGTGGTGACAGGTATTAAGCTCACCTTAACCGCCTCCACCAGGCTGATATATGAGCTCTTCCGTCATTCACCTAAGTAGATTACAGCGTGTAACACCTGCAGTTTTTCTTCCGTATTTAATCATACAATATCTCGGATACTCTTTGCATATTCTTTCGTTTGGTACGCTTCCTCGTGTGATTTACAACCACGAAAAATATTCAGTGGAAAGCGCCTTTAACACCAAGAAACAAGGGATGGTCTTAGCGTATACAGATCTGCTTTAAGCGCTCCATGGCTTACGAACTCAATTCACGCTCATATCACACTTTCAGCCTAATTTGAATACAGAAAGTGATAAAAAAAGAGAAAATTTGATAATTTCCCGCCGAAATCAAGATATTTCTAAGCTCCTACGCAAGGAAATTCAAGATGGCCCTCAGAAGGGGTGGTTCTTTTTAATAAAATTTTCCGAATTGAAAACTTAAATTGGCTCTAAAAGCAGCTTATGTAAGACAGTCGAAGTAGCCAAATTATCGCCACACGCATATTAAACTCTTTATAGCACGAGAAATTGGCTTTCCTCACCCTTATCTGCGTTTTTTAAAGCAACGCCAAAGAGAAATGTAATTTGAAAATCCCTGCGCCGCAAATTTAATAGTCACGTAATCTTTTAAGTTATTATTCGCGTCAGGATATTTTTCTTATTAAAAGCAATTCTTTAAAGGGAGACAGAGAGGGGTGGGTCGGAATCTGTTTCGCTCCCGCCTACAGGGTAACAAGGAAATATATTAAAAATTCGAATTTATTATTATCGGCGCCGTTTAATCGGTGCCGGTATCAAATTGATTTTTGCGGGGGTGGATTGGACCCGAAGAATATAATTCAATTTTTTTTTAAGATGTTTCGATATTGCGATCATAATTAGCATTGGCTTAACGAACAGTGCTCTCTAATCAGGAAATATTTTTTCGCTAATGAAAAATTGTTCCGCTGTATTAAAATACATTTAAATCAAATTCGATCAACTTAAACAGAGCCTTTAAACAATATAAAAAAGGGATAATCAGTTCATTAAATGCATGCATCTTACATATTAGATAAAGCGGAAAGAAATGTCATTTTTTTGACTGCGTTTTTACCGTCAGTTTGTCTCAGGTTGCTGTCGAGCGAATACGTCAAGGCTGGTGTCATTTTGAAGCTCTGTTGTTTGTCTTATTTTTTCAAATGTTTTTATATTTTTTTAGTCATAGTAGAAATGTCCAAGCCAGAAATTGATGAGACCCATTTGCGATCTTGTTTATTGTTTTTATTCGATAAAGGATTAAAAGCAAAATAAGCTGCCCAGAGCATCTGTGATACATATGGCAACATATTGAATATTTGAAAATGCCATAGATGGTTCAAAAAATTCAAAAGTGTGGACAGAGATTTGAAAAATAAACCAAAATCAGAACGATCTCCATAAATCGATGATGACGCATTAAATTCTCTGGTAGAATCTGATCCTCGAAAAACAATAAAGGAATTATCGCTAGACATCGGCTATCGATCGTAAAAGACCATTTGAAAAGTCTTATACTGTCACAGTAGAGTTATAGTGTGCACAATTAGATAGGTTAAAAGCGAAAATGCTTAAAAACGATCAGTGCTAGTTAACAACCAAAGAAGAATATTACAGCATGATAATGCAAGACCACACGCAACAAGGATTGCGCAGAACAAAATAATGGAGATGGATTTGGAAGTGCTGCAACGTTCACCATATTATCCTGACATTGCACCTTCTGACTATAATCTTTTCAAGCCATTAGAATATTCGCTTTGCGATAAAAAATTGACTTTTGTGGAACAAGTGAAAAATCATTTGGATTCTTACTTTAGTGTAAAACCAGCCGAATTTTATGAAAAGGGCATTAAATAGCGATTATAAATAACAATGTTAATTATTTAATTGAGTAATATTGTAAAGCTTTTATTAAAATATTTTTTTTCTCTAAATAACAAAAAAATGACATTTCTTTCCGCTTTACATAATATATGCTAACATGGTTTAATTTATTGTTTTTTTTATTGCTTTATTATATTTTGAATATTTTATACGATTTTATAATACTTAACATGTAGCAAAAAAATAATTGAGAGCTTTGGGGGCGCATTAAGTGATGCACCCTGTATAAGGGCGCCTCAGTCCCACACGCAGCTGTCAGGGCCAAGTGACAACTTTCCCCTGGCTGATGTCGCGAAACAGCTTTATAAAATGAAGCTTTAAGGTTTCTTTTTAAATTGACTGAGTTTGGTTTTGAGGCGCTTTTGTGCTTAAATGGTGGTAGATACAGCCTCTGGAGCCTTCTCCCTCTCGTGGTTGTTATTTTCATGACAAAAGCGGATTGACGTATAAGACGACAAAAAAAAGTTCCGACCGGATGAAAACTTATTATGTGACCCTTGTCGGCAGAGATGTATTTATTAAAATTCAAATACACATAAAAACACGTCGGATGCTATCTCATATTTTGCGATGGGGTGAGTTTGTTGCGGATCGGGGGGGAAACAAAAGGAAACAATGCATAAATTCGGTTCGTCTGTTTTACGATGTCACGTATCGGGAGTGGAAGGATACGTTTGTATTGTCAGTGAAGGATATTCGGTCACACTTTCTGTCAAAGTGCAACTGCATTTCCGAATTGCTTTCCTCTATCACATGGATAATGCATTCGTTTGGGTGACGGTATCGGGTGAGCTTTTATGTGCTTCTCGGGTATGCATTTTTGATTCGAGCTCAAATAAATTCTCAGCAATCTTTCATTCATTTTTTCGCAAGCTGTCTTAATTCATCATAATTTATTCAAATCAGTAATTCCATTCTCGCATTAAAATTCTGATTTGCCATTTTTAAGCGAGCTTCGGTTCTCATTTACAGCTGAAATAATGAAAAATATTTTTCGGCTGTGTAATTTCAGACCATTTCACGCCATCACTGAAAAAAATAGCGGTGGACAGCTCCACAAACTTTCCAGACGTTATAAAACATCAGAATTATAAAACGGCTACCCTAATTAAATTGTGTCAAAACCACGGATAAATGATCACGGTTGATTCACGTTGTAAAATATTTTACACAATAAATTTCATGCTGTGAATGTAAATAATATTTCATTTACCACACAATCAATAAGGCTCTTTGATTGAATATTTATTAAAAAATATTGATTTTACGAACATAACGGCTTCATTGGACGCATTGATGAGAGCGCGTACCGCTTATTAGAACGTTCACTCATGTACACTTGCACGTTTTTATGCAGATTTTTCGCATTATGATGAAATTGATGTCATTCAAAATACAGGACCACAAAATGGGGCTCTTCAGAAAAATTCCCTCGATCTTTATGGTTGCTTTAACGCGTGAAAAGTGTTTGCACCTCTGACGGAATATATTGGAGTTATGGGGTATGATATATTTTCTTTTCATGCATTTTATCTTTTGCTTTGAATCCACAATGCAAACACGTCCCGTGGGAACTATCACGCAAATCGAAACGTGATTCCTGTTACCATCGTCGTGTTACAATTGATAGAGCCTTTTTATTTCTTTGTGCGCATCGTGAGTTGCATTTTCAAGCCGGCTACACATTCTCACGGAAGCGAAAAGTCATTTGTAGGCATTCGAATACGTTAAATAATAATAAATATCCTCCAAATATGAAATTGTTTTGGGGTTGTTAATTTGCCATGAAAAAATGTGGATTAAAAAATACTTCTGCTATTTTGCTGTAAAGCATCGCCAAACATTCGCTGTTTATGTTATGATACATCGTGAGCAAACGCGGTACTCATCTTGCGCACGGCTTTCTCATGTTCAAATTTTCTGTCAATATGCAATGTACAGCGCTTTTTGAAATACCTACCATGTCTGCTATCTCAAGCAGTCGACGATCATTCATGGACCAAATTTATCCATATTTACAAATACACTATTAGTGCTTACCAAACACATATTTTAGTATTTTTTTTAAAGAACAACTGCCATCTATACATCAGGCCGGGTACTTCTGGGACTACCCTTGTAAGAGATTTTTTTTCAAGAATAAAGGATAGAGTAATATAAAAAGATCCATTAAATTATGACCATTTTTATTGTGCCTTTCGAAGAATATGCAATATACATTCAAACCTCTTTTTGTGCGACTTTTATTTGTGCGATTTCGAAGTTATGCGATTTTTTTAAAGCAATTTTTATTTTCTATAAATTTTAATAAAGAGTACGTATCGAGATTTTTTTGGATAAAATAGGAAATAAATAATCAACACCAAATAATCTAGAAAACTTTTTAAAGCCATTTTTTCAAAATAATATATATAATATATAATCACTTGGAACATTGTCAAATGGATTATTATTTTTAGTTACAAACCAATAAAAGCTATGCAGGAAAGCGATTTCGACTCAAATACATAATTCATTTAGAGTCAACCCTCATATAGCGTTCCCTTCGTTTGTGGCATATTTTACGTTAGCAACGATTAAATTACGTAGTTGTTCAATGTCACCTCGCAAGTGATAGTTACATGCAATTGTTAACAAATTAAATACGTACAAATTTTTACGGGTACACTCAAACCTCTTTTTGTGCGACTTTTTTTTGTGCGATTTTGAAGTTATGCGGTTTTTTCTTTTTTATTAATTCATAAAGACTATGTATCGAGATATTTTGGATAAAATAGGAAATACATAATCAACACTAATCGAAATTTGGAAAAAAAAATGATTTGGGACTGTTTAAATCATATTGCATCTGCTATCGCTGTGACATCTTGTGATTAGTGATATCTTTACTAATTATGAATTATATTGTTGGATCTTTACTAAATATGGTATATTGGGCATTTGAGATGCCAGATGTCAGACATCCTTAAAACTTTACCAACGATGCAACACGTGTTCTAAATGCTACCAAAAAAGTTATTTTTCAATTGCCTTATTGTTTTCCTGTTTTTTATTAACTTTTTTTTATGCGATTTTGGATATATTTTCTATGGCCGTTTCAAAGTTATACGGTTTTTAAAATTCATGGAACGCATCTTCATTTTTTTATATGAAAGTTATAGCTTTTTTTGTGCGATTTTTTGCGGAATGCATCTACCGCACAAAAAAGTGCTTTTTTTTGTAAAAATCGGTATAATTCTTAAGCCACCGCACAAATTAAAACGAAATTTTCTTGTTTTTTCGAGTGTTTTTACAAGAACTTACTGCATATATATAACAGTGGTTTTTCCAATGGTTAACGAAATTCCAAACTATCATATAGGCGTTTTTGTGCGAACGAAGCGCCAAGCGAAACACGCTTTTTTAAGTGATTGGAATTTGTTTAGTTAATTACATGCTTTCATTTAATCATTTTCATAGTTACAAATACAGTATTTTTACTTTTAAAGCATTTCTTTTGAAACATAGACAGCAAACAGGCAAATTAAAGTCGTTCTAATAACAACAAAAAAATTGTTTTCGATATATGTTCGTGACATTGAAACCAATGCTCGTACATCGATCTGATGTCTTTCTTGCGGGGCAATTTATTCAACATGTCAAACATTAATTATGATGTACTTTATTCTTGTATAAACAAGGCCTTTCCCATGCCAATGTCCCTGGAAAAGATCAACAATAACAAATCTCGTCATAATCGTCGGGGATTGGATAGATGGCGTCCCATAGTCTGATGTCTCAATTGCGTAGACACATTATTGTTACCACTGATCCCTTCATGTTTTTCTTTCCGGCGAACAAACCCAATTTTCCAGACTATATTTATGTCTTTCGAAGCATGATACGAATCCCTCCACATTCGAAAAATACATAATAAAAATAGACGTTTATTTTTATTTATACAGGAATAAAAATGTACAAAATCCATACGCCGATACATTATCCGCCCTAAGTGTGCCGCGATATTGATTCTAATAAAACGCAAAACAACCTCGATCGCTTCTGGATACATTTTTATAAAGTGCGATATATCAGTAATATGGATATTTTTCAATTTTTATAGGCTTTTATTAGGCAATAAAATGGATTTTTAGTATGAAACGCTTTTAGGTAGTCGGCGTCTGATATAATTCACTTAGTTTTGGTACGTGATCGTGCGATTTCAACCCTACGCCGGGGAGTGCATCCACATTCGGGTTCCATGTAGAGTAGAAAGCACCCAGCTCTGTTCGTAACTCAAGCAGATATGCAATTTTAGAATGCAATAAAATGTTTTACGACCTTGGTTAGGGTTGTACTTATATCATGGACTTTTATGTTATATGCGCCAGACGAATGGCTACAAATGAGCGTGCACCGAATACTAATTGAACTTGCATCGGAGAATAATCCCATTTGCATATTTTCTTTGTTCCGTGGAAGAAGTGAAATGAGCCCATCTCTTATTCGAATAAAACGAAAAAAAAGTGCTCTCAGCACATCCAGACTATTTCACCATTCATCATGCAGAGTATCAATATAGAAATTGGGATAAATCATATAGACTTATACAATAGAAGTATAGATGCGATGGAGCTTTCGAGTCGTAAATTTATCAGACATTTGCCCTAATATAATTTTAGTACTGAAATATTTTACGATTGATTATATTGCTGAATTAAATATACCAACGAATATATCATAAGTGCAATTGAATATTTACATTGTTACGAAATGGTGTAAAAGTCCCTGAATTGCACTTTTATCCTCATTAAAACTTCAGCATAGACGACCTTTATAGGTTCATTCACTATTAAGTTGTGGAAAGATAAGCAAAGAAAGAAGAAGATGATTAAATAAGAATGGAAATACGTTTTAATGGTTAAAATCTTTATTTACTGTGAGGAAAAGATAATTAATTACGAGATAGAAAAATTCAACAGAAAGAACAGATACTTCCGCGGCCAAGACTGTTGGACGACTTCTCTTATTTTTTTAACGTGTACTCTGTAAACCATTAAATCTATCAATCTATTCATTAGATTGTAACAACTAATGATAAAAAATGGATTATTTAAACGTAAATAATAATGTCTGATCAAAAGATACAAAAAAATCCAACTCTTAAGCCCGGTTTAGACGGGAAAAAAATAATTTTATTTATATGGATATTGGAATGGGTAATATAAAAGGCTTAAGTATTTGAGTGACATCTATCGGCAATCTTTTAATTAAATTTAAAAGTACATATTTTCACTATTATTTCGCAAAATCGTGATTAAATTTAATTCGGGTTCTAAGACCAACGAACACTATTTTCAAATCGTGAATTACTATATGGCAAATTTATGGCTCCGAATATCGATAACCTCAGATGAATAATGAATGGTCCAATCTTCATATATTTGGTATTTTATAGTCGCAGGGGTGGATTCATAAAGCTCAACGCGGGTAATCACCCCGCACGAAAGTATGCTTCTATCGTATAAATATATTCTATGATTTAATAAATAAGACATATCTGTCGGTATTAGTATTAGGTGTTAAGTGTGTTATAGCGATACATAAAATAGACAATGACATTAGCATACTCGAAGATTGGGTGCCAATTCATTATAAATTTAAAACGACGATATATCGTATCGTAGCATTTAATCAAATTCTGCTATAAAACCTTAGAAGACTTTGAAAAATGATGGATTTATATGCGAAAATAAGTAGATAATTGATAATTAAAAAGGAATTCTCTAAAACAAAGACTATTTTAAGTATAAAGTTGAAATGATGAAACGCACATATTCGTGCGTGCGGTATTTATAGTGTTAATTAATAGTACACGCATCGAATGCCAATCGTACGGTTTCTCATGGACACGTTGCTATGTTTGCCAAAAATCCTGATATATTTTTAATTGTAACATTTTGAGGGAAGTAATGTTTCCTCCAAACCACAGCTGGATGCCAGCTTTGGGAAATAAAAGCAAAATTTTCCCGAGGAAACAATAAAAAAATGCCTTAGCACGTGTGCGATGAAAACCGCGCAGGAATTACGCGATTTACCACGCTAACCGGCCAAAGTTAACCAAAATTAATTTACTGCGCAACTGTTTGCCAAATAAAAACAGACATTGTTGTTAATTGTTTGCGACGTGGCGGCTTACCCTCGCCATCCGCCAAATAAGAAAAAATAAATGAGTCCAATTGAAACGTTCATCAGTCGGGATTCGGACCGAACAAAGGAGCCAAATAAAGCAATCTTTTCCAAAAAAAAAAATCCCGGAAAAATAATCACGTATGTTTTATTGCCTTTTTTTGGCCTTAATCAACTTTCCGCGTTGCTGTTCGTTTGGATGGCATGTGACATTTGAAAATCAATTCGACGTCAACACACGTTGTCGTTCAATCTGCATTGAATCAAATTTTCAATAATAATTCTGACGAATCGTGTACAAAATAATGTATAGATAGATTTGAATTGAACCAGAAAGTCAGGGTCGTAACTAGAGCGTGGCAAAGCAGGCGCCTGCCACGGGCGCAACAGGGATTGGGGCGCAAAACGCAGGATACCGACCCGATTGAGAGAGTTGTACGTGATTTTTATTTTACTTGACCATTTTACTCTAAATGCATTAACACGTAAATTGACATAAGATTCGCAATGAGTCATTTTCGATATCTCTCATGGGGTTCCCGATTCTTCGTTTGGAGATAATATGTACATACTTGCTTCATTACTCATAATTGGCTCGAGATAGATAACACCATCGATGTCATTAATTCAAAACAAATGATATAATAATTGATTAGCGATGCTTTATCTCCACTTTAACGGTGATCCAATTTTATGGATAATCAGTGTTCCCAATGAAGCTCGTAAGAATTTTAAGTGTCGACCCGATTAGTCATTTTTGGATACCCGAAAAAAAGTGTTTCGGCGCTCGTTGTATCATCTTATATTGCTTCATCAGCACCAACACCACCTACGCCCCTCGGCCAGTGCGCCCCTGCCTCATTTTCGTCCAAACGAAAAATACACGAGAAACACTAATAAGTAAGTAAATGTAAATTATGTCAATATTAGATGTTCTTACAATTTATTGCGGTTTTTTTCTCAATGCAATTTTTTTCAATTTCGATAACAGAGGTCGCGCGTTATCGTGCTGGAAAATAATGGTGCATCTATTCACCAAAGTTGGCTTCTCTTGATGTAAAGCGTCGGAGCGGGGGCGCTCTCGGGGCAGAGCCCCCGGGCGGCGCCCCGCTCCCACGCGCTCGTCGTGATGGTTGCACTAGCGCGCGAGTATTCTGTTTGAATTGCCTTTATATGACTCAAGATATAGGTGCATTAAAACATAATACATACGTCCAAATTAATAAAAAAAAATCAATAAAAAATGTTCAATTTCTTATGTCCAACATGCATAGCATCTGCTTGCTGTTGCTTAATTATTTTTGCCTATTATTGTGTTGCGAAAATAAAAGGAATGAGTTGCTGTGCAAATCTGTCAGTTTACTTTTGAAGAAGTAGAAAGGGGGAATAAAAAAATGGTCAGCGATAAGAATGGTGCTCGTTAATTATCAAAATAAATGCCTGACTTCTATGCTCCTTGTGAGCATCCTTCGTCCATTGCCGTTGCTTTGCGGTCTTTATTGGAGATTGTTTACACTTTCAGATCTTTTAGCTGGTCATTGGTGCTTTAATTTTCGGTAAAATTGGTAGCCAAAATCTAGGAATGCTAGTGCCGTCATATCGTCTGTTGATTGCAGAGTTTCTTCGTTTTTTGATCTCTTGTAATTTTGATGCTGACGTTTTTGATTGTTGCTATAGTTTATGTGCCGCAAAATTGATGTGATGATCGTTCTTCGTAACATATTCGGTTATTGCTGATTTGTAATCCAATTGCAAAACTGCTTTCTGATATCCTCTCACCCTGTGGGCGATCTATCTATTGGTTTGTTCAATGTACAACATGATGGAGGCTGCGCATTCGTTCTCGTAAACCCCCTGATTTTCGTTTTTCACTTTTTTCTTTTTGTCGAATAGAAGGCTTTCTATCTTTTTTCTCGTCCTAAAGATCGCGTTCATGTCGTGCTAATGAAGTGCTCTTGGATGCTTAAAAAAAATCCGTATGGTGCGTAGCGTCTGGTAATAAATGATTTGGGCGTGAGCAGCCCACATACAGCTGTCCATGTGAGAAGCATGCACGCATGCCCTGTGTTTCCCTGTACTCTGTTGATACTCGCACCGGAAACTGCACGCGCTTCAATACAAATAGCATATCAGTCGGAATAATTGGGACACATCTTCTTTCCATTTCAAACTGAAGCTTTGATGATATTATTCATCATCTTTTTATCTAAAAGTCTGGTACTGTTGCTACAATTTTAATTTATTTCAATTTAGTTGCCAATTTTCAGTGTTAAAATACACAATTGAAATATAATTTTTAAATAGAACGATGAACTAACTAAATGTTGCCTTTATTTTTTGTTCATGTGTTTGGGTGTCATTTGATAAATGCCTTTTTATATAATTCAAATCAAAAAGTTACTTTTTGCATTTTGTCGCGCTGATACACGCACCATACATTGAAAACCTCTGTTTTGTTTAAATATATCTGTGCAGTAAGCTCTTTTGTAGGCACCACTAAAATTTCGTTTCAATCTATTGGCTGGTTTAAGAATTATATCAATTTTACGAAAGAAGTAGAGTTTCATGAATTTCTTACGAAATCGCCCGGACTTTCAGCGAAGCTTAGCGCGAAACGCACGGACTGTAAAGTATTAATGTTTTGTAAATTTAATTCTTCGTTTTCGCCGATAGTCATTTCTTCCCAAATATATTTTTCCGACAATTTTAGACTTTTTTATGCGTATTAGCATAAAAAAGCTTTGTTCTTTATAGAAAAATGAGGGATAAGTTCCATTATTTTTTAAAATGGCATAATATCAAAATCGCATAAAAAAGATCCGCATAAAAACAGACCAAAGTAAAATATATTGGAAGTAGAATGCGATAAAACTTTTACTACTTTAGTACTTGATGTTTATAATATGTATGTACTTCAAGTCGGTATATCGCAAAAATCCAATTATTTATCAAAATTAATTTATCTTATTTTGAGAAGTTTGAGAGTTTTTGAGCCACTTAAGTTTGTTTTCATTTTGATGAGTTTCGTCGGTGTGAGATAAGATTTGAAGTGTCGGCGAAGACGGTATGCATGAACTTATTCTGGCGCAATAAGCAGGTATTATCTGCTAACACATGACGGTATTTGACGGTAACTGTGCATCGATGGGTTAAATGACATTTTCTCGAAACTGCATTTTCAAAAACGGCTGTTTTTGACTGACACGGCTGAAGTTTTAGGTGGTTTCTCACTATAATATTGTAAAATTGTGGGTAAAATTTGTCAAGAATATATAAAAGTTTAATTAAAAAAACTACTTAGTTTTTAATTATATACTTTTATAGGTATATTCTGCTCCTGCACATAATAAAAATTTAAAAAAATTGTTTTCAGATCAATAGAAAAAATCCGACAAATTCTTGATATCAATAAAAAAAAACAGTCTAATGAAATATCTTATAACGACGCCATTTTGTTTATAACTAACATTAGCACTTTTTTTAATGTAGCAATGTTGTAATAAAATAATGTCAAAATATTAAACATTATTTTATCACCTTTAAAAAATGTATTGAAAATATCCGTCCGAAAATGTGGGGGGGGGGGGGGGCGCAATTTTGATTCTTGCCACGGGCGCATCATACCCTAGTTACGGCCCTGCAGAAAGTAATCAAAATTATGAGACTTTGGATCGAGACACGGTTCAGGAAACGTTAATTTGATTTTTGGGCTGTTGCTATTATTTGCGAAAGTTTGGCACCCCATTATTGGCTAGTAAATATTCACCTTTTCCAGAGCCACAGAATAGGGCACGTCTCTAGACAAAGAAATACAGTGGTGTCAGATCTGGAGACAGTATGAGCCACATAATAGGGTACGTCCCCAGGCAAAGAAATCCAGCGGTTTCGAGTCTGGAGATCGTGCGAGCCACAAAATAGGGCATGTCCCCAGGCAAATAAATACACTGGTGTCAGATCTAGATATCGTGTGAGCCACGGAATAAGGCCGCCAAATATAGTAGTAAAAATATTTTTCAAAATTATGGAAAACAGGATTAGGGAATCCAATCCCGGGCCAAAATTTCAATCCTGGAATTCCAGGATTGTATTAGACCATTCCGGGATCCTGGAATCGGGATTTTCAATAGTTTAAGAAATTACATTGATAGTTCAAATTGATAACCGCGTGAGCCCCCGTTTTCATATAACACCATCAATTTGACTGATAAAATTCTTTTCTGCTGAGACACGGACTAAAACTAGAAAAATTCCCGATTTCCCGACAAATTATTTATTTCCGTTGCTGCGGTTAAATATTTAAATACTATAATACTTTGATGTGATTCGTAATTATATTACGGAGGAATACACAAATTCTGAACCCTGTATCTATTTTGTTTCATATCGATATTCCCATTATTAGAGCCGAGGTGTAGTAAATACATCACCGGTAGGGAAAGGTTAATATAACAATTTAAAAAATATATATGTACTGTATATTTGTATACATAGATTGTACAATTACTGCCCCTAGGCGTCGCCTAAGCTCATCAATTATTAGTTATGCCACTGTTTCCAAGCGTGCAGATTTCGGCGAGAATGTCTCGATTTAGTAGCCTTCAACGTGCTGGTGAGGTGTAGTGTTATTGGAAGATATTGCGATGAAATGAACCCAAATTATGTAAAATCCTTTTTGCAACATGTCATCTATACACATGAAGAATTTATGTTTTCTTCTAAATAAAGAAGTGAATATTAAATAACCAAAAAAATGTCCCACCATGACAGTGAATGAACACTGCCGTGACCAGGATTCGAACCTGGGTTACTACGGCCACAACGTAGGGTCCTAACCACTAGACGATCACGGCTATTGGAACAGATATTTACATCAACGAAATAATTATTTATGTATCAATTATAATAGTCATTTAATCTACTTTCACTATAGTGGTCAATGACTTGATTTTTGCTATCAAATCGGAATGTAAAACTAACATTTCACAAGTTCGAATTACGATTTAACATAATTTAAGAGCATTAACTCGAGCAATCCAAGATCTCGCCTTGAAGATCCTTATTTAGCGTCAGAAGAATATAATGTATAAAATGGGGTGGTTAGAGTGAAAACAATATTGTCTGCAACGCCAAATGCTTTCGAGTTAAATTTCCTTTATGTTGGCTTGAAAAAAAAGGAATTACCCTTGTATTCATACTGCGAAATAACTGCGTTATCCTGTGCCGTAGGAAAAACGATTTTTTTAAGGCTGGAAGTCGTTTTGCGGAATGGTCTTCGAAACATTTGTCTGAATTATATCGTTGGTGGGCCAATTTACAAACACACAGTCTGGAATTGTAAGCAAAAGCCGGAAAGCTAATAGGCTGTATTGAAACTTTTTTTTTGTTTTCGTGCATTTTTTAATGTGGCGTCGTTCCGTTTTATCGCCTTTTTCTTGCCATCAGCATCTTTTTTCGCATGAATTTTTATCATTTCGATGTAATTTCTTCTTTAACACATTTTAAGATTTGCATTGGGAGCTTAGAAGCATATTTTCGGAATATTTCCAATTGAAAAATATTAATCTGCTTAATAAAAAATCCTTAAATTGTATTGTTTAAATAATGCAAATAAGCATTTTTATTTAAATTGAGTCATTCATCAATGAATACCAGATGTTCTGCTTGATAACTAAATATAAGAGCGACAGGAGGTTCAATTACTATTAACTTGTGGAAAAATCAGCAGAAAAAAAATAACACATTTATGAGATCGGAGAAACCGGCGGGAAGAACAAGTCTTCCGCGGCCAAGACTTTTGGACGACTCTTCGCTTAATTTAATGCAAATCTGTATACACAAGCTAATTTAAATTTTAAAAATACCATGAGATATCATGCAAATATATTTTAATATATTGTCCGCGACTAAAAGCATAACTGATACAGGGACACTAATTTATTTTTGTTTGAATATATTTTTTATCTTTGAATAAAGGAGCGAGGATATTAAGAGCTAAGCGCAATCCTCAGAGGTAGTTTAGCCCGACTTTTATACAGTGCGTCATACTAATCACACTCAAAAATGTTATGCTACATAAATCCGTAATAAGAGGACATAAATTCAGGCTTTTGTGAGTCTTGCTCCAGCAATTCAGGCTAAACGTAAAAGTTTGGAAGTGAGTGAAGAGTGATGTAGGAGGGGTAGATATTATCGGCATGTGAAAACAGTGTTCTGTAAAAGGTGCTCAAAAAATTTATCGCCATAGGTTAACTGAGATGATTGCGCCCAGGAGATAGCTTAAGCCCTAAACAAGCTGGGACAAAGCCCTTTTTTGTACAACTCCAACCTCAACTTTGCGTACAAAAAATCTGGCTCGTGTCCCTCACCCTCGGCCTCCCTCTGGTCGCACAGACTGCGAAGGGTAAACATTGTAAAAAAATATTATCACTCGGAAGGCTTTATGTATGGCGGAAAAGCTTTTTACGACTTTTCAAGTCTATGAATATATTTGAAACGTAAGTAGTTCGCCTGAAGTTATGCAAAACGAGGTCCTTTTCCACCTTCGCACACTCACAAAAGCCTTTTGCTTTTTTGACCATTTTCACTCCTTCTTCCCGTGTATCTAATACATTCCCGCACAAATCCGAACAAATCCTTATAAATCTCATATTGCGGAAAAAAACAATCATCATAATAGAATTCGGCTTGTTGGCACAAAAAAACATGAATTTCAACATCAAAGTTCAACGAATTTATGCTCAAAAATGAAGGACCCTTTTTCCGAATTATCTGTAAGCACTTTGCTGCTGCAGAAGCTCTTTAAATTTTTTAAAGAGGATTAATTTATAACTTAAGGACTACAAGAGTAGACGAAACTCAATTAAGAACGCCCTATAAGGGTGAATTTTGCAGGCGTATTTTAGCCTAATTTGTATTTTTATTTTCTACTAAAACCCATTATGGGTCGTAATATTACGAATATTTATTTGGCGAAAAATAGAAATATTACGTTTTAAATGTTTGATAATTTAATTTATGTCACGAAGATTAATTATATAAACATATATATATTTTCGTTATATCTGCTTGAGGGCAGGGCTTATAATCTTCGATACAATCAAATACATTTTTTGAACCACCGTATTTTTATTTATTTATCCTGCATTTGAAATAGGTTTTCGATCTTACCTGTCCAAAACGACTCTTTTCCAACTTTTCTAATAAATCGATTTTTTTAATTCAATATATTTGTTTGATAACATGATTGAAATTATGCAACATTTATATATACTATGGTTCAAAACTATTTTTAAAATCATATCTATACGATCAAAACATGAAAATAGGGACGAAATATCTGGAATGGCGTCCCGGATACATTCTTTATTAACTGAATGCTTTCTTCCATTTGCCATTGTTTTCGATGACCTCGTTTCCAATACGAAATTGAAGCAGAAATTTGCAACATTTGATCACTGCTACAAGAAAAACTATACATAGACAACGTGCCCGTTTTGTTTTTCTATTCTGTATCGTTTCCTCGGACAATTTCTTGGCTCGTTCCGAGTATCAGAGACAAGTCTTTCTCGAAAGTCGAATATAAATAAACATAGCCCATATCTGTAAACATATTTATTCGTTGCCTCGTATAGTTTCATCTCCGTTGAAGAAAAGTCTGCCAATGTTTGCCGAGAAAATGTAAACGAAAGTTTCATGTTTCATCATATGAATATTTTTTCCGGTCACTGCGAACTTTTCGCCTACGAAAAATAATAACATGGGGTCTTGACGAAAAAAGAAGGTATTTCCTCACTTTTCTTGGTTATTTCGTCTCAATGCAAAAGCATGATTATTATCTTAGACGCAAAGCAAAATATATTTTCAAGCAGAGCAGTCAAAGCAATCCTAGCCATTTAATCAAAGACTGTATCATAAATATTGCAATTTTGTTTGACGACCAATTATTTTTGCCTTTGAACAAGAAATAATTGGTAGCGTCGTTAAACTTTGTTCCTGATCATGCAATAAATTCGTATTTATTAAAAAAAATGCTCCACCGTGACAGTGAATGAACACTGCCGTGACCAGGATTCGAACCTGGGTTACTACGGCCACAACGTAGGGTCCTAACCACTAGACGATCACGGCTGTTGGAGCAGATATTCATGGTTTAAAAATAATGCGTCGTATTACAATTGAACCAGTTCAATGATCTACTTTCACCATCGATTGATGTTGAAAATCAACACCGTGAAGAAATTATAGCAACCAGAAGTGTTTGAAACGACATCTGTTTTTTGTGGCACATTCCATCAGTATGCTAAGCGCTAAACCAGTTACAGTTAATTTGCTGTTTTTTCAATATACATTTTTAATGTTATGATTAGCGAGTCGTTGAATCGACTAATTGACAAAATATTGTTTTGTGGCTGCAAATATCTGCCCTGATAGCCGTGATCGTCTAGTGGTTAGGACCCTACGTTGTGGCCGTAGTAACCCAGGTTCGAATCCTGGTCACGGCAGTGTTCATTCACTGTCATGGTGGGGAGTTTTTTTTTTGTTAAAATGTATTATGTATAAAAATAAGATGCGCGCGCATGCTAGGATAATGTATGTATTTCATGTGGCTGGCTTGAAATGAATTTTGATTAAAACTAATGTATGAGGGGTCCCGCTTCGGCTCACCCAGATGACGGAAACCTGACACCACACATGCTCGAGCCGATGAATTAGGATTCGTTCAACATAACTAATTGAAAAAAATAGATATGACAGACTACAGACAGCGACTAACTGGATTGGGGTATCATTAATGTTCGATCAAATTTCTTGCCGTGGGTTCATTGCCACCATGAGTCCAACCTCAGTTTGAGGTTGGCTGCAGTAGATGATGGACTGCCGGGGCTACCCTTTCCCCATGGTACTCGTATCGATTCGGTCATTTGTAGTACCTAGCTACGGAGACGAATCGCCGTTTGAACAACCATAAGGCTGTTGAGGATTTGACACAATCTCCAAAAACTACTGTAATCGGCTGTTCCACACACCCCTTTATGGATACACAGAAAAGGGTAACCTGCGTACCCAAATCATGTTAGCTGGGCTACCTCAGCTGAGTTTGATGAGAAAACCGACGAGGCTACTTTCGCGCACCTCTATTCCACATCATTACCCCAAGAGTTCAACCGTTGCCCACGGGTGGGTTGGCTACCACCCTGGGGTTTTATGGGTAGGCATCGTTGAGTCTAACATGTCGTTATAAATGATTTTGACTCTTACCGTTTGATAATGGTGAAAGTACTGGTAGATCATTGAAATATTTAGATTGTAACAATATTTTTAAGATACGAATATCTTCTCCAATAGCCGTGATCGTCTAGTGGTTAGGACCCTACGTTGTGGCCGTAGTAACCCAGGTTCGAATCCTGGTCACGGCAGTGTTTATTCACTGTCATGGTGGAGCATTTTTTTAATAAAGAGTTAAAAAAACGTAATGCAATTCACTACACATCACGTATATTAACGACGCTCCTAAACAATGGTCTTCTTCTTCATATTGTCTCAATATTAGATTTATCTTGGATTTGTTTCAATTAGACGAAATTCATAAAAATAAGGGTAGAAAACATGCTTGCCCAACTCATCTTTGTATAAAAAATATCTATATTTATTAATTTCGGTTGCAATTATTGGATGCCAATACCAATCAACAACAATTATAAGACCTATGTATTGTTTTCTGTTTCTTAAGTTGATATTAGTGATTTTGCCTATTAAAAGTAAAATTTTTGAATTAAATAAAAATAAACAATGCTTTTTCTAATTCATAAACGTTTATGATGACAGTAATTTATATATATACTAGTTCAAAAACCTTTTTGGATACAGGCCCAATAACTCACCAATGTTTCATGCCAATCGGATGAATGGTATAGCAATGTACCTTATACAAAAATATTTCGGATCACAAACAGATATTTATTTGAATATATATATATATTAATTATTTCAGAATATTTTGTATAAATTGATTAAAATCGATCTTAAATATAAAGTTTTCTGTTTCCTGAGTTTGTTTGTACGTTGAATTTTTACTCAAGACCTGCATTTGAGCACGATATTTTACAGTGAAAATGTGGAATTTAACTGACTACACCAACACCTTGTAAAATTTAAACACAAGCAGCCAAAAGCTCAAAAAGAAAATCTCCGTAAAGTATTCACTTTCTCCAAAATATGACACGTACGATATGTGTACGGCGAAACAAAATCCTTAGTGCCATATTCAAACACATTATTCATCCGGCCGCTCGGGTTAGGTCGCTATCAAAAGCGTGTATCCTTGTCCGAAAGTCACGTACGCGAAATATCAGCGACGTGACTTTCGAGCCGAATCGAATAAAAGATTCCATACAAAGGACCTTCAACTTCGGACAGAATCGATAAAGCTCATATATCAATAATTGCGTCGGCAGCTTAACAGCACCTGCAGTGCCTAATATTGCTCCTTGCAAATTGGGCAACGGGGATGAATAAAGCTGCATGGAGGAGCTTTCGTTCAACACGGAAGATATACTGCAAAAAGAGGAGCCGTAATTTAAAAGTAACGTTGCTCCTGCAAAAAAGTTACCCCATTTTGTAATGAGTAATTATAACAAGCGCCTGGACTTAGTAAAATGCGGGGAGAGTAGTTTTCTTGTTCTTTGTTCGTGATTTGGCAAGGGACGTTTTCCTCGGTCCCGGTTTGCTTTTCCCTTTTTCTGTTTCTCAGACTATGATTATTATTTCCATGCAGCAATTTTCAAGCTCCCTCCACCTCCTTTATCTCTCCCCTTTTTTGCTTATTACCTCCCTTCCCACTTGGATACCGCTACTTAGTGCGGTAACACTTGCCTCTAACGACAAACATAATTTCATTTCGCTATTTTATTTATTTATGCGCTGCTTTTCTTCGGGGAGGTATATATTTTTTAAATATTCAACTTCGCTCCATGAAATTACTTAAAAACACGAAGGCATTCTTACTTAGCCGCGCTAATTTCATTTCGGCCGAAAAACTTTGCCAAAAAGCCATGGATGCACGTTTTAATTACTGCATTCATCAGAATAATACGTTTTGCGAATTAAATTCTCAAAGTATAATTTGAAACGAATTGCGCGAAATAATTATTTTTGGTGCCATTAAAAATGCAGCATCGTCCATATTGAAATATTGTTCAAATGGTTAGATATGATTTAATGAATGTCCGCACTACTCTGTGTCAGTGTCATTGGAAAATTTAAGTTAATTGGAGCTTAAACAAATGTGACAATGCGAATTATTAAATTGCTGATATATGACCATAAATCCATTCATGTGCGATAGTAATTTGATACAATTATGGAAGACCCAAAAATAATTTGTATAGGCCATTATCGGACATGTGTGCAACGGCAGACCTTCGTATGTTACTTTTATATGTATAAATGATAAGAAAAAGGATCATTCAAATACAAATTATAAGAAAAATTTAGGATTAATGAATGCATAGTGAATTTATCTACAATATATTTTTGAATTATGAAACATATCCCGAAAGTAAGTGTACTAAGTTTTTATGTTTTTTTTAGAAAAAGTGTATTTGAAAAAAAATACAGGATACGGTTGATACACTTATTAAATATTTTTCAACATATTACTATCCCATTCAATGCATCTGGTGAGCCATAGTGATTCAAAACATCCCAATCAAATAAGTCCAAGAGCACCATGGTGGCTAAGGCTGTGTGATGACGGACGTTGTCGTGCAACAAGCACACTCCTCTCGTCAGCACACCCTTCTTTTTGTTTTGGTTGCTTTAGTTTGGTTTAGTTTAGCTTTGAGTTTTTTAGGGTTTGATAATGTCTTTGTGCATTAATGATCTCTCCCTGAGGCAGAAATACGACTAAAATTTTTGGTCCCAAAACACTGAGGCCATGATTTTTTTGTCCGAAATTGTGGTTTTTAATTTTTAGCAGATGTCTAATGTGTAATAAACCACCCACTTCTTATGTCAAGTCACAATAAAGCTTAGAAAATCCTCACCTTTCAATTTCAGTAGCGCAAGAAACTGAAGGGACGCTTTTAACCCGCTCGCACTTGGCGGGATTTCGTACCGACATCTTTCATGAAATTGGACACTACTTCTAATTGTATTCTTCACTAATTGTATTCCTGCTATGCTCGCTTTGTCAGGAGATCCCCCTCTATCACATAGTATGTATGGCCAACTCTTAAAAATCTCGTTATTGTCAGAGTACACTTACTTTCTGGATATTCTTCGTATATGCAAATCCGGTCACTTATTGATAATTTTGCATAAATTTATTAAACGCCTCAATATTTATTTTTCAGATCTTGAAAATCATTTAAGCTTGGATCGAAGCGTTCCTTAATTTAATAATTGAAATTATTTAATATCTTAATGTGGTTCAATAAAAACAGATGTCGCTATAAATATTTTTTACTGTTATCGTTTGATAATGGTGAAAGTACTGGTAGATCATTGAAATATTTCGATTGTAACAATATTTTTAAGATACGAATATCTGCTCCAATAGCCGTGATCGTCTAGTGGTTAGGACCCTACGTTGTGGCCGTAGTAACCCAGGTTCGAATCCTGGTCACGGCAGTGTTCATTCACTGTCATGGTGGAGCATTTTTTAATATGAACATGTGCCATTATAAATTCAAATTTATTGAGTCTCGGAATACATGCCACAATTAATAAGATGCGCGCGCATGCGGGAATGCATGGAAAAGAGGCACACGCAATCGAACTCGGTTAATACGAGCATCAACGTCGTTAGATCTATGTACTATGTATTTTTCGACCTTGGCATGATTGTAAATGTGGATCCTTAAGAAATCTCTCAGCACAGATTTTTGGGCATTCCGATGGCCACACAAACGATAAACATTTCATTAAAAGTAAAATTAAATTTATTTACATTTTAATATTTAAAAATGCATCGAACTCGATTATAATATAGTTTTAACTCGTATTGTATATTTCCATGCGCTTAAAACTAGAAACGTTTGATGAGTATAATATGAAAATATCGTATTTGTAAATAGCTCTTCGTTTTGAAGGATTTAATATTGAGCATGTTTCGTATGATTCTGGATGCTGGAACCGCACAAGCATAGTTGCGTATAATTCTCGACATGTTTACCAACGAAAGCTCATAAGCTCCATAGCAGAGAATTCCATTATCGAATCTATATTTCCATTTGACGGCACGATTGTTATGCATTGGTGATGAAGGCATCGGGGTCCATCATCTCCCCCATGCATTTGAGTAGGCTGAGGACTGTTTTATTCAGAAGGCCCACGAGTGTGAGGAGCACTTAGCGCACTGATGGCACCATTTGCATAAACATTTATGGTAAGACATACACTTCAAGCCCAGCAGATTTGAGTCATTAGGCCGGTAATGTTACGGCTGCGATTCTGTTACGACTCTTTTGTCGTTACCAGAGCAGTGGGAAACTGTCACACGTCATGCAGCATATAGATAAAGCTGCAGGAGTGTTGCCCCGGACCGCATGTTGGAGCTCCGCCAAACGTGTCAATAAAGATATGACATATTCCAACACGCGCCCTATTGACCCCCTTTAAACCTAGATGTCGGATCATCGAATTGATTTTATTTTATGGCATGCAAATTATGGATGAAGTGCGGTTGTTAAATTTTCCGATGACGAGGCAGACTGTGCGCTTTGGTCGGACGGATCGATTAACTAAATTATTTGGGCTGAGTGGAGGCAGTCAGTATTGTGCGACTTTCAGCAGGATAAGAAAACACGTATTGCTTGAATACGGCCCTTGAACAAAGGTTGTCGGACCCTTCTAGAGGGCCATGTTTGATTACAAGAGCTCCCTCGAAATTGACTTGAGGAGCCATTCTCGTTGCTTTCATTGTCTACGACCGATGGACGTTTTCCATTACGGATGAGTCGCAGACCTTTAAACGGTTTCGTATGAGTTTTTTATAAATATAAATACGAATTTAATATATTTTGGCGGAAAACTTCAGAAAATAAATTTAAAACAATAACAAGATCTTATTTATGTAGATGATTTTTGCTTAAACCCTTCCCGTTAAAAAAATCTCAATGCATACATTTAAGGGCCTCAAGCGAAAGAAAATATTAAGCCCTTTGATTAGTAAGTTAAATTTAAATTGACGTTAATATATATGCTATATTTGTGTATGTCCACCACTTACCGTCCATACAAATCCACTTATCTCTCAAGACCGCGTAGCGTGAATCAAGCTTGTATATTAATAAATGAACCTTAACACTGTTAATAGTATAAAATATTCGTCATTTCTTCGAGTTAACATAATCAATACACATGTATATCTTCGTTCTTAATTTTAATAGACAATAATATTGTATTAGAAATAGAAGTACGCCATTTAAAATGAAGCACAACGAATCGCTTTTCGTAATATTTGAGAATATTTAAACGGGTAGGGGTACCTTTACAGCACGATCTTTTCATCGATGTACAAGTGTATGATGAGATGCAAGACGCTATATCCGTCTCTGTCTCAGATTCACTAATCTCCGTACTCAATGTGCGAAAATGCATCCCTTCTTGTCCCTCCCTTCTGATAGGCCCTGACTAAGGAATCCAATCAGCTGCTGAAAATGTACGCTCAGCCTCTACACTCGTTGGAGGTATCGTCATCAGATCTTTAAATGCTAGTTCGAGTTGATGACCGCGTGAGCCTCTATTTTCGTATAACACCATCAATGTGACTGATTAAATTCCTATCTGCTGAGACACGGACTAAAATTCGCAAAATTCCCGATTCCCCGACAAATAATTTATTTCCGTCGCTGCAGATGAATACTTATATACTATAATACTTTGGTGCGATTCGTAATTATATTACGGAGGAATACAAAAATTCTGAACCCCGTATCTATTATATTTCATATCGATATTCCCATTATTAGAGTCGAGGTGTAGTAAATACATCACCGGTTAATGTAACAATTTGAAAAACATATGTACTGTATATATGTATACATATATTAGACTGTTACTGCCCCTAGGCGTCGCCTAAGCTCGTCAATTAGTATTTACGCCACTGTTTCCAAGCTTCAAGATTTCAGCGGGAATGTCTCGATTTAGTAGACTTCATCGTGCTGGTGAACCATTTCTGTTAGATTAAAATTTCAATCCCGATTTTTAGTATATACGAATTAAATCAAAATGTCACTCAATCTTTTTACAAGGAGGTCTTCGATTATGATTTATAAAGGGCGATGGGGGCAAATATAGTGCATATTGTGGATTCCCATGGAAGATTTATTCTATTGAAATTCGTGTGGTTAAAAGCCCCATGTCAAAATTAAAGCGACCTATATAAATCTAAAATTTGTAAGTGTGTAAGTTTTTGAGATTTGTCGACAGTTTTGGTATTGAGGCCAGCATGGCCGAAGGGTTTGAAACTTCCATTATTGGCTAGTGTGGTATTAGTGGTCACGGGCTCGTGTCCAGGTCAGCGTTTCCTTTTATGTATTCTATTCGGAAATCGGTTTTCTCAGGTAAGGCAATCCTTGCCGCCAATAATTACTGTCCAGACCAACTTACTTGCGACCCTATTGATCCATCCCATTGACGTCGGTGACCGCTAATGTGATTTAGCAAATCTGCCAACAGAATCACGAAAATGTATTTCAAGCACCGTCGGGCGAAAAATGCCGCGTGCTTGACGAAGAACCACCAAGCGGCGGGTCGTCGCGAGATAAGATTAAAAAGTCCTAACAGAATTTTCAATATCCTCATGCACGAAGTAATTTACACAGTTTCGGATACCACCAACAAGGGAGAATGTATTAAATTCAAAGTTCATGAAAGCATGTGTAACCAAATTTAATGTTGGCGAGGGAACTTCGAAATCTTTCCTCACAACATCCACCCGAATTGTGGTTATCTATCCTACCATTAGCCAAGAGCAGTGATTCTTAAGCGAAGAAAATAATCCGGGATGAATTTCACTCCGGAGTTGGCACCGAATAACACCATCTTATGCAATCTACTTTCGTATTCAGGCGGTAATAAAATTTCTTCAAAAATATATTCTGACATATTGGGATTCTAACGGCTAAAATGTGAGAGCTAAACTTTAAAGTTGCCACAAGATTTATGAAATTTTTCAAGATAAATTATAGCAAAATTATGTTAATTTTGGAAGTATATCCATATATATGATTGAGATTATTAATATAATAAATACGATAACTGTGTTCATTTAAAACGAATGTTCATTCATAATTTGAAAAAGCGAGTGATCATTCATTTGGGTTAAATTTGGATGATGATGTATTATAATATATAATAAACGCCGAAGTATGCAAATTTAAGCATTTAAAAAAAGTAGCCGGCACTGTGAGAGTGACAGTGTTCTCTCTTTATTGCAGCTTCGCGTGCAGATTTCTATGTAAGCATGCGCACAACAGTCAAACACCACGTCGCTGGAACTGTGAAGCGCACAGTTCCATACAAAGATTTTTTTATCACTCTCATTAATTGTGAGAAGGCTACTGATATTAAGATTAAGGATCATATAGTGTATAAATATAAAGGAAAAAATTAAAGTACTCATTATATTAAATTTTATCGTTACGATATCAAGTGGAAATAGGCTGAAAATATTATATTTAATGCAGATAAAACTACGACGCTTTAAAATATATCAAAATTATATATCATAATAATAAATTATATTTTATGGGTATCGATTGAGAGCCAATCATCCGAAAGGCTTCATATCACTGCTCGGAGCGATCATACGAGTTTAATGGGAAAACATTAGACCTCAGTCTTTCCGCGGGTTGTTCGTCATTGCCATTAGTTTGATCTGTTTGCCAAAGAGCTTATTCCACCGCAGAATGTTTTGTACATCACAAACTTGAATACCGCCAGAAACTTGTTCATAATAATACAGTGCTCCACTCCTCGTGGTGTGTATTAAAGCTCACACGAGCTTTGTAAGAGGTTATCTTAATGTTCCTCAGAACTTCGGCGAAGAACTTTATCTGACTGTATTAAAAAGTCTCCCGAGATCTCTGACTCTTCTGTTTGCTCAGCTCGGGGCAATCCATGCAAATTTCTTTGAAATTGGCCATGTTTTTGCGAGATTTCAAAGCAAACATCCGAGAGATACACACTGCGCGAATATATATTCGCAGATGAACACTTCGCTGTAAAAATTTGCCTTCGCTAAGTTGATTTATCGCCCTCCGCGTCGGAGCGCTCCTTATGCACTTTGACAAAGTGTTAAAAAAATTAGCTCCTTTTCAAAATACCAAATTACACGGCACGGAAGGCCTATCTGATCATCATCACGAAGGGTGGCTTTATCACAGACAGACACCCTCCTTCAAAAAACGACTACGGGTAGGGAACGCCCTTATAGACGGAACTTCCGGTAGATAAAGATACGGACGGGCTTCCGGTACAGTTACACCTGACTTAACAAATGGCACTTCTTATTCGCATCGAAAACAGAATGTCTCTTATATGTTGATGTTTTTCTTCTTTTAAAATGTATTTATAATGAATTAAAAGCGCAATGAATGCGTCTATAGAGGTGCAACATTGGCGAGACACAATGACATATCGTTGTATTTTTTGATACATATAATAATATATATGAACTTCGTTGAATCGATAGATTCGCTTCAACAACATGAGTATTATGAATTTCAACCCATCAATATGAAGAGATGAAATACACATACATATGCGCGCGGTATTTATAAAGTTAAATTAAACCCAGATGTGCCCATTGACCCATGTGCAGGACACCGTATTTCTTTATACATAAGTTAACACATTCCCGTCGGGTTATGCATATTTGCGTCTTTAGCGATGTGATTCATTGGCTTTAAAAAAGGGTCTAACATGTTAAATATTTCAATTTTTGGCAACAAATACTTCCACATATAATAGATATCCAACGCGATAATTTGACTAAATCATTTAGATTTGGTTCTTATTCAAAGACTACATATGCATAAGACTTATTATCGTTAGGGTTACAGATATACACTTAAAGACATAGATTTGATTATTATATTATATACATTAAAAAATATTTTTTATCATGGTAATACGAGGTAATGCTGTATCAAAACTACTGCTATGTTTACATAGTTCTATATACTCAAACCTCTTTTTGTGCGATTTCAAAGTTATGCGGTTTTTATTTAAAGCATTTTTTTTAATCATAAGGAGCACTGTATCGATATATTTTGGATAAAATAGAAATTAAAAATATATCCACCAAAGAAATTTTCAAAATTCCAATTACTTACAGAATAATAATTATTTTAATAACGCAATCAACTAAGCTGGTTTTACAAGAATTAAATCTTTAAACGCGTTTTTCATCAAAACTGATTTACTTCAAATTGGGTACGAATCTTTTCTTTATAACCTATTGTTTCATCAGATTTATGTCAAAAATTTATTTTTATATATTTAAAAAAAATTAAAAGTGAAAAAAAGCCAAAAAATGTTTTTTTTATTATTATTTTATGTTATGTTTTTAAGGTAAAGACTAAAGCATATTTACTAATTAAGAATTATATTCTTAATTAGAAAAAGAGAATCGATTTTGAGTCATATCGAAAATCGCAACGAAAATTATCAGACAGCGATGATCGTTTGTAATTAAAATAATAGTTATATAGCAGTATAGCATTAGAGATGCCAAACATCCTTAAAATGTTACAAAAGTATTATTTTTTAATAAAATAGAGTTAAAAAAAATTCAATCCCTTACAGTTTTTTTTATTTTTTATGATATTTTTTGTGCGATTTTGGGTATATTTTTTAAAGCTGTTTCAAAGTTTATGCGGGTTTTTAATCCATGAAAAGCATCTTCACTTTTTTTATGTAAGTCATAGCCTTTTTTTGTGCGATTTTCTACGAAACGCATCTACCGCACAAAAAAAGGTTTAAGTGTACAGTGAGACGTCTTAAGCATTTTCTCCAATTTTTTTTAGAACTAATTAAAAAGTTGAATTTTTTGGAGCATGTTTACAAATACGTCCCGCGTCAAGCCAAATGCAACGCTATACGTTACCCGACGGCAATGTGTTAATCCCTAAAAAAAAAATTAGAAACAGAATTTTGTGGCCATATTTGGATATTATGGCAATTAATATTCAATCATATTTGTTTCAATATTTTATTCTGAAGAATTTATCAAACTTGCTTCAGATATCTACCTTATTTTTAAGATTTTGCTTAGTAATCAAAGGATTGCTTTAGAAATTTCATTAATTGATGATGCATCTTCGTGTTGAGAAATCGAAAACACAGTTATTCCATAAAATAATTAAGACGCTTTAACAATATTTTGCTTTAATTAAAGCTTCGTGAACTGATTTCCAAGCTGCATTCCTTCAAAGTTAGCTATAATACCAAATTGGTTGTTATTTTATGAGCATATTTCATACTTGTAGCCTGAATAAACTTTCATAAGCTAGTTCAAAACGCTATTTTATCCATATGTGTGTATATTGAAAGTATTTTAACGACGTATGGGTGCCACATATGACATCAAAGAATTAAAGAGTAGACATCATTACAGTGCATCATACACGTTATTACGAAAAGGAAATGAACGCCTAGCGGAAGTCAAAGCCCCTGCGAAAGACGCCATTAGTTTTTGCTCAGGATATAGGAGAAGAAGTGAATGCAACAGCGCCGGAGGATAACGATTTCCGCTCCTTTGAACCTACAGTCGTTTCAGTAAATCCTTTTACAATACTCAGAGCTGATGTTTTAATGATGCTTTGTGTGAGAAAGACGCTGATGAAGCGAAACGGCGCCGTGTGACGCTGTTCGAGCAATTACCATCGACATAATTAGCACCTCGACAAATAACCCCGAACAAACAGTTTCATCCTGGAGCATCATTCCATAATATGACTCAAAGGAATACGCCATTTTTGGAACTCATTATGTGGTATATATACAGTGAAAGACTGAAAGTTGTATTAATTAAGCCCTTAATATATAGACAATAACTTCAGCGAACCAAAATCATGGGACAAAAATTTACTGTAAATGTTGCATTATAACATTTTTTTTTTTCATTTTAAACTGTTTTTTTTCGTTTATATTATAGTATTGTATTTTTTGTTTAGGCTAAAGAGAGCAAATTGGTAAGAACGTCCACGAAAAAAGAAACGGCCAAGCGGCAATTGGGAGGAAAGAGAAGAAGAATCGTTTTTACTCTCCCTGTATCCATAGCATACATCATAGATATGTTACGCGCACGCCTCTGATACTGTAGCACAAAATAACCACTAGATTAGTAGCTCGCCAATTTTATTATATATTACACAAACATAACTTAACCTCTAAGCCAACGATTTTCGCTAACAAATGAAAAAATAAACTTAAAATAACATTAGCACATACGAATGATTCAATATTTTGATGGAAATAACAAAGAATGTTTGTTTCTATTAAGGAAAACATTGAACAAAAATCGATTAATTAGATTTGTTAAAAGTAAAAAAAACACATGCCCTACAACTCCGAAACATTCTATATTTTCAGCCAATATCAACACGAATAATTGGTTGTTGATATTACACTGTTACCACAGTTGTTATAATAATATTCAGTCTGACATGATTGGCGTGTAAATTTCAAGTGCCCCAATTTCCGCTCCGTTCTCAAAGTTGCATGTTGTTTTTGAGTTTGAAATCCTTGCACATTCTCAATTGCTTGCTTCTTGTTTTATGAAGGGAAGATGCAAGATTGCATCATGTTTATTCGGTATGCTTACATATGAATATCATTTAGGATTTATGCCATGTAATAAAAGTGCACAAGCTATAAATTGCATCTAGGAACTGGTCATAGATCGGTGGAAATGCAGGATGACGTTTATGTTATAGTAAAAATGTCTTAGTGGATTTAAATCATATTTACGAGCAATTCGGGATGAACTTTTGCGATTTTGCGTTCATTGCTGGTGTGCTGTGAAATGACAAATAATCTACTTAATATGGAAAGGGCCAAAAGTTAGGCGACTATTAGATTATTTTTGGCTATATTAATATTAAGTATTTGTATAGTGGTTTAGTTCCTGTCTTTTGTTGTAAAGGTTTGAGTTCAAACTCAAATTGTAGAAATAAATCCATCATACCAACAAATTTGAGAGATCTTATTTCCTGATTCTTATCCTGATATAAACTCTAAATTTAAAAAAAAACCTTTAAATAACTACTTTTATGTCTGACTTTGTAAATACGTTATCAACATGACACGATCATGGCGATAAGATAATATTAGACGAACCTGAAAAGTAAGCCATTGTTTAAACCATCATATTTGATAGTTTTTTATGGCACATTTATAATTAGAAATTTTAAAATGACACACTTATTTTAAGCCATAAACCCGGTTTAACCATGATCAAGTTCAAACAAGTCAGTTCCCGAGATGAATCATTCTTACATCTAACGTACACAACACTGCAATCGGATATATCCGTCATTTTCCATTGAGGTTTGCTTAACTTTCACAATGCGGATATATTCGTCATACCCATTTTGCATGGATTTTGGTCTTGACGGATATATACGTCATACCCACTTAATGGGTTAAATATATCAAAAGACAGTGTATTCTCCATTTTGCGTCGACGTTTGTCCATGAAAAAGCTTTTTTCAAAGCGGAAACATGGGTTCATCACTATACTCCAGAGTCAAATTGGCAGCCAATTGAGTGGACTAGCAACCGGTGAAAGCCGTACAAAGCGACCAGGATCGCAAATGTTCAGCTGGTATTTTACTTGAGGGAAAATAATTATCAATATCGAATATTATATTATTATTCGTGCATTTGGCGGAAGAAATTGCGAAAAAACGATTTCTAACCAAGTAGAAAAAAATGTAAAATTAGTCCTTTGGAACTTTTTTAAATTATTTTTTTCGTTATTTATCAAAGTCATTAAAAGTTATGAAGTTTTCCTGAATGAACATGATCCTGGGGTTGAGTTAAATTTCGATGTTTACGGCAAAGTGGACGGTAGTAAAGACCAAATGCGGCTGGCTCGCATCCTTGCTTATGAAAACAGAGCTATTAGCGAGGAAGATATAGGGAAGATTCTTTCTGGAAGCAGTCGATAAATATAGCAGTAACCATCTTGCAGCTGCCTGGATGTCTAAGTTCTCTCCCCGCAACCAAACATTAAAAGCATGTGCCGGCTGCACTAAATCCTCGCTAACAGTTTAAGTTTTCCACCGGTACTCAGCAGAATGTTGCTCGACATGTGTTTGTAGTAGTTCCGGGGATAAATTATGTCCATGGTTCTATTGCGCCCGAATTCTTACACTTTAAGAATGCTGCTCTCCACCCTTGCATGATTTATCGCCCGCTTTGCATGCATCACCCGATAGCCGCCCCCGAAGAAAGGGTGGAACTCTAAAATGTAAAATTGGAAAGTTTCCACGCCGGTCCAACTTCAAATTCATCGCCGGAAAATTGAAACCCGCTCCGGCGATTTAATTTGGAACATACTCGGGATAGGTAGGGCAGGAGCGTTATGCCGTAATAAACTTACTAATTGCTCCCCTTGCCGGCGCTGAAAGGTTATTGAATAAAATGCAGAAGAGTCGGGCTGCAATTTTTGTTAAAGAGGGCGACGCTATTAAAGTGGGTTATTAAATTCTTCATAGTCCCCAACATTGTCTCCAATTAATCCCTAATAGCACCACGTGAGGTGGGTCGTGCTCTGAAATTTTCATTAAATAAACTTCCGTCCCGGGCCCTCGACAAACTTGATCACGTAGCCGTATTTCAGCATGAAGAGAAACACTCGCTCGTATGCAGAGGGTTATTGAATGTCCACACCGGAGACAAAATAATAGTATGACATTTGCATACCCCTTGAATCAGGCTTTCATGCAAAACTACACATAAGTAGATTATAACAAAACACAGGATAACCTCATTTTCAACATTTTCCAAAATACGTGCCTTCGTACGTTTTGCATCTTTGGATGCATTTAACCAGCGCTGTTTCATCATATCATAAACAATTTTCAAGCACAATAAACATTTCCCACATTTATTTAAATATGATATAATAAACCAATTTATGGTCTTAATATATGATACAAATGTTTGTCGGTAATGTTTCTATAGGAACGGCGTACGTAATGATGGCTTATGTAATTCATTCAAATGTCTAGCAGAAAATAGGTTCAAAAAGTGGAAGATGATCAGAAAAAATAAGATAAAGTCTGCCTAAAATGGACCCAACTGCGAGACTCTCTGATGACGATAATATTCGTCTTCAGGCATCAAATTTCTTTTTTTATTGAAATGCACACTTATTGTATTATATACATAATAATAATCATTTTCGGATCTCAAAAATATTCTAATGCATTTTTTCGTAGACCCCCCGCGTACCCCCGGGGGTCTGCGAAGACATTTCCGGGGGTCCGCGAGAATATAAACAAAATATTTATCTATAATTGAAAAATATATTTTTGTCGAATTATTTACAGAAAACAATGTAAAAAGATATATTTTGATTAAAAAATGTTTATTTGTTGGAAAAATTAGGTCACAAGGGTTGGGATGGGTCTGCAAAAAAAAATTCAAGAGGGGGTCTCCAAAAAATTTTTTTCTCAAGAGGGGGTCCGCGGGCTACATGGTGTAAAGGGTATACTGGTGTAAAGGGTTCATATTGTAAAAAATCGTCTTTAAATCTAGTTTGGGAAAAACTTTCTGTTCAATAAATCATACAAATCCACTTATCTGTCAGGACCTGTCGCAGCGTGTATGAAGCTTGTACATAAATAAATAAACACTACTGATAGCATACAATAATCGGTCATTTCTTTGCGCAAACATAAATAGTACACTTGAAAAATTGATTCATTATATCATTCACATCATCATTAGCGTACAAGATTACAGATTTATACAAGCATACGATGTACGCAAGATACTCTTTCCGTCTTTGTCTCCCATTTTCCCAAACTCTCCGCCTCTGTATGTCTCCGTGCTTAACGTATCAGAATATTCTTTCTGAATCATTGGAATTCGGAACACAACTCTGTGTCTTTTTTTACCTCTTTAAGGGGTTAAGCACATATTATTTTTTTCCGTTACAAGAGCTTGCATGCATGCAACGGGTCGCTGTAACAGGCCACTGAGATGAGCGTGTCAAAGAGCATTTGCATAATATTTTCGATTGATTATTTCCAAATGTTTGCTCAATTAATCCGCAAGCATTATACTGCTTTGCATTATTAAAATTGATAGCAGAAAATTAATCATTTAATAGGCAGGGCAAGTGAGGCTTCATGTAGGACATCACTCAATAAGTTCGTAGGATATAATTCTATAATTCATCGTAGAACTAATAAAACGACAAAAAGTTATTGTTTTATTGCATTCTACAACGAGTTATATTCTTAAGAAATTATCTTAACACAAAAGGTGTCGATTTGATTTATTTCGCCAACATTATCACTCAACACTGAGTCGCATGCCCTACAAACATTTCCAGGTAATGCTACCAAATTAGAATCTTAATTTGAAGGGATGTTATTAAAAAAAAAACTGTAGTAGAAATCTCGTATAGTAGTAGGAGTATCTGTGTATAAGCTAGGAGGAATGATTGCGCAACGTGAGTGCAATGTAACGAGTGGTTCCTGCAATGTTCACTGCAACCGAGTGCACCTTAATTGTCGCCAGGTGCCAAGACACGAGTACCCCGGCACTTGTGCATCTCTCCTTATTAGGGACTTAACTCATTATAAACTACATCCCTGACTTGAATTAAAATATATGGCACCACGACACAACTTTGAATGTTCGTTAGCCGCGATTCGGAAGTCGTGAGGGCCCTAAATGTAGCACAAAATGACTCATTTCATTTCCGAAACACGTCACGGCGTGATCTTTGGATTTGCGGCTAACAAAGCATTTTCCGCTTAAGCGTCCTATAAATGTGTGATATCACTCTTCACTTAATCATCCATAGATATTGCCATAGGAATATGTTGTTCTAAGAGTTGCGTTATCATAACGATACATCAGATAAGGGCATGCTTGTTGAATGACAGCAGTTAATGCTCGAAAAGCGGTCCAAAATAGAAAACTCTGTATTTGTGTGAATTTACAACGCACACATTGGGAAATATATTGTTGGAGTGCTCGGAAAAATTAACCCTGAAATGACCGAAAATAAAATATGGAATATTTTTGGAATCAACTACATTTCACTGTCCATATTCTTGTTATGTTTTCATTGAGCTCTTTCCATAGAATATAAAAAATATATAATAACAATATAAATTTAAAAATTAGAAAATGTTTATATTTACTAGACAACATGCTTTTAACCCACTTGCGAACGGACTCGAATGATACAGAAATAATATTTTCGCACATTGAGTGCGGAGATTAGTGAATCAGAGTGTCTTGCGTATCGTACGTCGATGACAAGATCGTGCTATAAATTTACCTCTATACGTCTAAATAACCTAACCTAACCTTTCCCTTACTGTGCTAAAAACACCCGCACGCTCCGATGATATGTATTTGGTACACTATATGAAAAAGCAATTTAAAAACCACAACATTATTAGAGTCGAGTTGTAGTAAATACATCGGGAAGAAAATGTTAAAGAAGTATAAAACAGAGGATTTTAAATATATAAACAAAATGTAAACGGAAAATAATAAAATAACGGTAATAGTTTGATCCATAACGTCAACAATTCCAGCATCATCATAAACTATTATTATTTTGAGCCATTATGTATATTATTATACTAATGTAGCCAAATATTGATACATTCAGTCGATGATTCTTTAATAATAAAACTATTTAAACCATCGCTAATACACACAATGAAAGATCGATCGTTTTGTCTCGTGTTATTGTATTAGAGTAACGGGAGTCGAAAGCACACAAGCAGAGCAGGATTTTTTTGGGCAGGTTTGGCATCTCCATGAAGTCTCAGTGCGTTTATTATTTTTTGAACACCACCTGCAGCGCAAATAACATATTTTCTTTTTATAATTTTTTGGAATAGGATTTTTTTCCAAAAAAATGACTAGAGTATTGCCTATTGTTGGAGTAGGTGTGACAGTTACCAATTCTCTACCATCTGTTATATGGGCAATACATAATAAGGATTCTATTAAATTGTCTCTAAATTGTAGAAAACTTATCACCTTTTCCATTTTAATGCGGTATAAAATCCACGCATTAAATACTGACATGTCTAACAAATGGAATATAATTTTTTTATACCACCGAATTGTTTTTCGGGGACAAGAATAGTATACTATGAGTTGGCCTGACCTGTCAACATCACCCATAAATTTATTATATTCCACAACTTCAATGGGCTTTATTTTTATGATTCCATATCTGTTAGTTTTTTCGATGAGCTGAGGGTGATATTTGGTTGTAATGCGTCTCTAGTATCGTGCCATTTTGAAATATATATATTATTTTTTCTTAACCATATGTGTTCTCCCTTTTTAACCTTCTTCTTTGTTATTTCTGCTGGATTTCCTCTTCTATTTGCACGCAATGTCCCTGTTGTATGCGTCCTTTTTTCTAATAGTTTAGTAGATAATGAAATGTTATTAAAAAAAAATGTCCATAAAAACATGATGACCTTTGTGGAGAAATGGATTCATCAATTTAAGTACGATCATCAATCAAAGGCATCAATTTTGGTTCCTCTAGGTTCGTTATCAAATAAACTTCCTCTATAGATTTCTAGATTATGGATGTATCCATTTGGGGAACACAATTTATAAAATTTGATGCCATACTTAGCTTTCTTCCCTTTCGTGTATTGCCGTAACCACAGTCGCCCTCGACGAAGAAGAGATTCATCTAAAGAAATTTCTTCCGATGGAGAATATATATTTTGAAAATTCGAAACAACGATGTCAATAGTGAACTTATTTTTGACATCCTGTCATTGTTATTTATCGTGCAATTTAAACATCTCAATATTTTTTCGAATCTTCTACTCGACATAATATAAGAAAATATTGGATGATAATACAATGAAGCTCGTGAAAACATTTTTCTTAGTGTTGGAAAGCCTATATGCCCACCGAGCAGACACAGTCCAAAAAATTTTTCCAATTCCATATAATTTATTTCATTGAATTTGGTCACCATGCAGTATCTTGTTTTTGGTAAATTGTAAAAGTAAACTTTTTACCATAAGCATTCGTACATTTTATCAACAATTTATTAACTTCCCCAGTCCAAATACTTCTATAGGTGTATCTCCAATATCTTTTTTTTATTCCTGAAGATGTAAAATCAAAACCAAAATCTGGTATGAGAATATTTGACCGGACCGGGCATGGTGTTGATCGGACCTTATGATCCGCGAAAAAAAAATGTATTTACGTAAAAATATTTTGGGAATAAACATTATTTTATGTGATTTTGCCGAAATTGGTAATCCGAAACGTAAGTACATAATACTTTTACGTGGGCGATGTTCATAAAATGTATCTACTCCAAGTCGGTGCATCACAAAAATCGAATTATTAACCAAAATGAATTTATCTTACTCGGAAAAGTTTGGGAGTCTTTGATCCATGTTTTGTAAATGGTTTGTTATTGTGTCCCTGAAGGCGGCAGGCATAGGACTAATCCGGCGCGAGAGGTTTAGGTTGAGCGAGGTTTATTTGCACTCATGTGCTGCAGCGACGAACGGAGTGACGACATGCGCGCAGGAAAGCGTTAACTCATTTCGTACCGGAAAGCAAACATGCTATGCTCTAATATAAATCCACATTTTTGTCAGCAAACAAGAACCAAGCTCAATAAATGAACCCCTACACTATTGATAGCGCACACTATTCGTTAATTTCTTCGGAATATTTCTTAATGTTCAACTTGCATGGGATCTGCTTTCTGTTGTTCAGCTATTTTTTTACCTATTAATGTGTTGCGAAAATAAAAGGACGTGGTTACCAAGCAAGCCTGACAGTTTACTTCTGTAGGAATAGATTTTGCATAAGGAGTGGTAATAAAACAAACGCCTGTTTTCAAGACAACACGAACAATCGAGCTTCGACTTTTAGACAATCATTTTGTTCTCAAATTTTGTTCGTAACAAAGTGACACTGTGAATTGTGAGTGTGTATTTACATTTATATTTGTATTATCATACAGGTTTAATTTCGATTTTACATAATTATTTTAAATAATGCCTCATAAAATATTGTCCCATAAAGTATTCAATAATTCCCAATGAGCATTTAAACGTATATGGGTGACTTTACAGCACGATCTTGTTACCGATATATGAGTGTATGATGAGAGGCAAGACACTCGTTTCTGTCTCCAGATTTCCGTAACCATAAGATCTTTGTAAAACGTCTTAGAATTTAGCTTCATATTGCAATTGTGCATTAAATTACGCTTTCAAAATTAGCTCGTTTATTAAATAAGAGTTTCGACACTAAACAAGATATAATACATTTAGATGATGTATGATTTTATATATATAAAAGTTATTTATTTCGTCTAGAAAATATCATGTCGAGTCGTTGGTGGGTTAGACGTAATGGATGATCCAAGAGAGGATTTCGACACAAAGCAAGTGGTATCTTATCAGTCGTCACTTGCCTGGGTGTTATCGCGAAAAGTAAACATCCAAAACATGATAAGAAACTTATGTGCAGGGCCGGATCGATGAAATTGCGTATGGGGAATGATATAGACGCGTTATTTCCTGCTATGTACTAAACGCCATACGAGCGAATTTACGGCCAGAGATAAGCGCCTCGGGCCTGTACGATATAAATTTATATACGCGTCCTTTCACTATTTCAATTACTATCAGTTTTCTCCCCGAAAAGTCCAAGTATAATTTCATCAGATTTTTCGCGGTGCCAGGTTTCGCATGTGTGCCAGAGGACCCGCGGTGGAAAACTGCGCCGGGAAGTTTGCAAGCGCTTTGAACGCCTCTTTTAAAGTACTTCGTTTATTATTAACGTTGGCAAAGCACCATTCCGCGGCATCCCCTTAAACACTTTACCCATGTTGCCTTCGGTATATTATGCTTCCATAGTTAATAATAAGTGAGATATTTCCCCGACTCGAACAACTTTTACCAGATATAACTTGTATATTGATATAAGTAAAAGTGGCACGCCGCTCATGTACCTATTAGTTCGAGACTTGCGAATTGCGCCAAGATTGAGAAGCCGCCCATAACATGTGATGGATTAAAGTTTTAATCGCGGCTTATTTCTTTGGGATGAATCCCTGTACAGCATCCGCGAAGTTCATCATCTTGTTCGGGCATCGAGCTCATAATGGGGTCTTGAAAGTTTTTTTTTCATTCATCCCCTCGTCCTTTATTATTGCAGCTCAACGATGCAGTTCTTTCATTACTGTAACGTTTTTTTTACTTGTGCTCTTTGTTTCTGTTCGCTCTAATTCCGGACTTTTGCTTCTTCACTTGATTTTTTTTCCATTGAGATCTACATTCCATTGAAGCTGAAGAAACTTTTCTCATAGCAACCCTCAAATGTATTCAATAGAACAACTTTAATCTGAGCTTATCCGTAGATAATTTGACTTTTAAACTCATACAACATTGCATTAATCATTGAAAATATAAAAAATACAATTTTTATTTGCAGTATATATAGAAGCCTTGTAGGCTAAAAATCATTTCGATAAAACGATTCAATTTATAAGAGTATTTAAACATGATTTTTTTGAGTGAGTGACTCATAAAGTCATTCAGCGCTAGAAAAAGGTTCGTCATTAAAGTCTCGCAATCGGTCACTCTATCAAAAACGACGGTGATATAATGAACCACATGGACTATTCAAATTAAAGTATTATCAAATCGAGATGCAACCCATACAGATAAAGTATATTTGAGTTGCCTGTTGCAACAAATGACATAAAATTACAACATAAACATGTCCGATTATTACCAATACTATATAATTTGTCTTTTTATAATAAAATAAATCCAATATTTAAGTTCATGACGTATTGTTGCCAAATAAAAGCGCGCAGATCTCTGATCGCCAAAAAAGGTGTGCTCGCTTTAAACGCGATTTTCCGAGCGAATTTTTTACAAATACACAAAATTTCAATACATTACGAGCAATTTATGCTTTGAAGACGTGTTTACTATTCCCGTGTAGGAAAACCGAAAGAAGTTTTCGCTCAGAAAGCCACATTTGTAGCGAATAACGGAAAACTTCCAAGTTTCTATAGCGAAACGGTTCTATCGCGCCAAAGCGACGGATTGAAACGCAAAGAAACGAGTACGTGAACAATAAAATGTAGGCCTGCTGCTATTTTTGAAAAACTATCATCGTTTATTCAAACTGAAAAAATTGCCACCATAAAATTGCAGATAATATGCGTATTTTTAACATCGAATTTATATTTCTAGGAAATATATCTTATGATAAGTTGTGGGGCGTTTTCAATCAATATTTCGTCCATATCGGAATCGATAACGTTATCGAATACAGTCGGCGATAATTGCGAACAATGCATATAATTATTCCGCCATGATTCGCCCTTTAAATAATTAATCAATATATTTAACCTCCTTATTGACGTCATTTGCTGTTAATTTTGAAGAAGTGTCTTATTTAATGTATAAGGGTGCGGAAAACGTTGATGAATTACCGGCATACTTGCACAGGTGTAAGAAGTTGCTTTTATACTCACAGGACTAACAATTTATCATGATGTTATGAATTATTTATCAAAATGAAAGCTACTACAGGTGCCTTAAGTTTGATTATTAAAAAAGCAAGGAAGGTCCTATTTTATAGCACTTTGTTCCTTGGAACGGCTAAAAGCCTCACGCCTTTACAGGACAAACATAGTAACTTCGTTGTGTTAAATTCGCTCAAAACATTTTCCAGCCAATTCGCGGAATTCAAAGATACTTGAAATTATTGCGTAATGTGTAGAACATGTATTAAACATACCCATAAAATTATGTTGAAGCAGAACAAGGTGTATTTGATGCAGTAGATCTGAGACTCCAACTTTCCTTGTCCGGAACCTTTTCCATCACCTTTTCCTTTTCCAGCCATATTTCAAGAAATTCACTCTACAAATCCAATAATAACTATCAAATCACCAAACGCAACAATAAAACGTCTCAACACCCAAATGAAGAACAGTTCACTGTAGCTACAATAATTAGTCAGAATTATCTCTGTTCAGTTATCTTATCTCCCTTCGACGATAAAAATGTTATTACGAAGAATATAAGTCACAGTATTACACATTCTAGATCAAATGACTCACGATGGGTGGGTTCAAATTTATTTTAAGGCATTATATTACTAAAACCATCCAATTGAATTTAACTAGCAGCGTATGGAACAATCAAAAATATTTTCTTGTCCAGCTCTAGATGTCAGCTGATCGTTATTCAAATACCAAACCAGTTAATTTACATTGACCAGAACCACGGTGAAAGTAGATCAACGTCTTATAACGCAGTTGCAAATGATTCTGTTGTACGGTCCGAGAAATATCTGCTCCAATAGCCGTGATCGTCTAGTGGTTAGGACCCTACGTTGTGGCCGTAGTAACCCAGGTTCGAATCCTGGTCACGGCAGTGTTCATTCACTGTCATGGTGGGGTGTTTTTTTGTTAAACTGTATTATTATACATACAAATTTAAGCTGGATTCTGTAAAGAACGATTATGTATGACAATAAGATGCGTGCGCATGTTAAGATAGTGTATACATTTTATTTGGCTGGCTTGAAACGATTATTATTAGACTATATAGTAAAATGTTATCTCATTAACAACAATGGGCGTTGGTCATCTTAATTATTTGATCTATTTATACGAATTTCAATTTTGGTTAAAAATAATGTGTTATAGGAAGATCTGAATCCTCGATAAAGTACTTCCATGTATTTGTACTACGTATATGATGGGTCCCGCTTCGGCTCACCCAGATGATGCGAACTTGACATCCACATATTCGAACCGATGGATCAGGATTCATTCAGCATAACTAATTAAAATATATATTTGCGATAGTGAGTAGCGTCGTTAGTTGATATCCCTGTATTAATCCCTGATTTTAATGTTAGGAGCGTAAATGAAACCAAAATTGAAATGAAAAAAAATAATATTGCTCCTTATTATAATACACGTATGAGACGTTTCTAACTTGTTGAAAAAAATCTTTCATGGATGATTTTTATATATAAGATCTACTGTAAGTTAATTGTACCCATATTATTTGGGAAAGTATAAACAATAAGTTGGCAAAGTTTTTTCGCAATCGAATGAACGGCATGACAGCGCATTAAAAACGGACAAACAAGCATTATTTTTTATATATTAGATTATGCCTATGTTACTCGCGGAATTCTTAGCAATAAATGGACGAAGTTTAATTGCAATCCGATGAACGGTATGGCAGCGCATTTCGAAGGAACAAAATCAAAAAAGATCACCGAGTCAACACACTAAATATCAATATTTTTCGTGTTAGAAAACAGAGCCATAACAAGAGTATGATGCGCCCGTGGCAAGTATTTAACCCCATTAGATGTTCTCAATATTTTAGCCGTTTCCAAATCTAGTATGTCGTGAGGAGTATCTTGGGCTTTTCATGCAAATCAATTTTTTTTTAAAATGAAATTGAACACGTATACTTTTTTATTTATTTCTAACGTCCGTAATGGAAATGGGGAAGGAAAATTAATGTTCTTTATATATAAGTAAGCTTGCCAACCCATTCCTTAAAAATTAAGGAAAAAATACAGAAATTATAAAAAAAAAAGAAATTTTCGTTAAACTTTAACAAACGGTACACGTTTAATGTTTTATATGCTTGCTTAATTGTTGAAAAACGTTTTTAATTCTCTTTTTCATTCCATGTTCTCAATATTTTAGCCGTTTCCAAATCTAGTATGTCGTAAGGAGTATCTTGGGCTTTTTATGCAAATCAATTTTTTTTTAAAATGAAATTGAACACGAATACTTTTTTCTTTATTTCTAACATCCGTAATGGAAATGTGGAAGGAAAGTTAATGTTCTTCATATATAAGAAAGCTTGCCAACCCATTCCTTAAAGATTAAGGAAAAAATACACAAATTATAAAAAAAAAAGAAATTTTCGTTAAACTTTAACAAACGGTACACGTTTAATGTTTTATACGTTTGCCTAATTGCTGAAAAACGTTTTCAATTCTCTGTTTCCTTTCATGTTCTCAATACTTTAGCCGTTTCTTAATCTAGTATGTCGTAAGGAGTATCTTGGGCTTTTTTATGCAAATCAATTTTTTTTTAAAATGAAATTGAACACGTATACTTTTTTTTTATTTCTAACGTCTGTAATGAAATTGTGGAAGGAAATTTAATGTTCTTTATATATAAGTTAGCTTGCCAACCCATTTCTTAAAGATTAAGGAAAAAATACACAAATTATCAAAAAAAATTGAAATTTTCGTTAAACTTTAACAAACGGTACACGTTTAATGTTTTATACGTTTGCCTAATTGCTGAAAAACGTTTTTAATTCTCTGTTTCCTTTCATGTTCTCAATACTTTAGCCGTTTCTTAATCTAGTATGTCGTAAGGAGTATCTTGGGCTTTTCATGCTAATCAATTTTTTTTGAAAATGAAATTGAACACGTATAATTTTTTCTTTATTTCTAACGTCCGTAATGGAAATGTGGAAGAAAAAATTAATGTTCTTCATATATAAGTAAGATTGCCAACCCATTCCTGAAAATTTTAAGAAAAAATACACAAATATAAAAAAAAAAGAAATTTTCGTTAAACTTTAACAAACGATACATGTTTAATGTTTTATATGCTTGCCTAATTGCTGAAAAACGTTTTCAATTCTCTGTTTCCTTTCATGTTCTCAATACTTTAGCCGTTTCTTAATCTAGTATGTCGTAAGGAGTATCTTGGGCTTTTCATGCAAATCAATTTTTTTTTAAAATGAAATTGAACACGTAAGCTTTTTTCTTTATTTCTAACGTCCGTAATGGAAATGTGGAAGGAAAATTAATGTTCTTTATATATAAGTAAGCTTGCCAACCCATTCTTTAAAATTTTAAGAAAAAATACACAAATATAAAAAAAAAAAGAAATTTTCGTTAAACTTTAACAAACGGTACACGTTTAATGTTTTATACGTTTGCCTAATTGCTGAAAAACGTTTTTAATTCTCTGTTTCCTTTCATGTTCTCAATACTTTAGCCGTTTCTTAATCTAGTATATCGTAAGGAGTATCTTGGGCTTTTCATGCTAATCAATTTTTTTTGAAAATGAAATTGAACACGTATAATTTTTTCTTTATTTCTAACGTCCTGTAATGGAATTGTGGAAGGAAAATTAATGTTCTTCATATATAAGTAAGCTTGCCAACCCATTCTTTAAAAATATAAGAAAAAATACACAAATATAAAAAAAAAAGAAATTTTCGTTAAACTTTAACAAACGGTACACGTTTAATGTTTTATATGCTTGCCTAATTGCTGAAAAACGTTTTCAATTCTCTGTTTCCTTTCATGTTCTCAATACTTTAGCCGTTTCTTAATCTAGTATGTCGTAAGGAGTATCTTGGGCTTTTCATGCAAATCAATTTTTTTTGAAAATGAAATTGAACACGTATAATTTTTTTTTTATTTCTAACGTCTGTAATGGAATTGTGGAAGGAAAATTAATGTTCTTTATATATAAGTAAGCTTGCCAACCCATTCTTTAAAAATATAAGAAAAAATACACAAATATAAAAAAAAAAAGAAATTTTCGTTAAACTTTAACAAACGGTACACGTTTAATGTTTTATACGTTTGCCTAATTGCTGAAAAACGTTTTTAATTCTCTGTTTCCTTTCATGTTCTCAATACTTTAGCCGTTTCTTAATCTAGTATGTCGTAAGGAGTATCTTGGGCTTTTCATGCTAATCAATTTTTTTTGAAAATGAAATTGAACACGTATAATTTTTTCTTTATTTCTAACGTCTGTAATGGAATTGTGGAAGGAAAATTAATGTTCTTCATATATAAGTAAGCTTGCCAACCCATTCTTTAAAAATATAAGAAAAAATACACAAATATAAAAAAAAAAGAAATTTTCGTTAAACTTTAACAAACGGTACACGTTTAATGTTTTATATGCTTGCCTAATTGCTGAAAAACGTTTTCAATTCTCTGTTTACTTTCATGTTCTCAATACTTTAGCCGTTTCTTAATCTAGTATGTCGTAAGGAGTATCTTGGGCTTTTTTATGCAAATGAATTTTTTTTTTAAATGAAATTGAACACGTATACTTTTTTTTTATTTCTAACGTCTGTAATGAAATTGTGGAAGGAAATTTAATGTTCTTTATATATAAGTTAGCTTGCCAACCCATTTCTTAAAGATTAAGGAAAAAATACACAAATTATCAAAAAAAATTGAAATTTTCGTTAAACTTTAACAAACGGTACGCGTTTAATGTTTTATATGCTTGCCTAATTGCTGAAAAACGTTTTCAATTCTCTGTTTCCTTTTATCTTCTCAATACTTTAGCCGTTTCTTAATCTAGTATGTCGTAAGGAGTATCTTGGGCTTTTTTATGCAAATCAATTTTTTTTTAAAATGAAATTGAACACGTATACTTTTTTTTTTATTTCTAACGTCTGTAATGAAATTGTGGAAGGAAATTTAATGTTCTTTATATATAAGTTAGCTTGCCAACCCATTTCTTAAAGATTAAGGAAAAAATACACAAATTATCAAAAAAAATTGAAATTTTCGTTAAACTTTAACAAACGGTACGCGTTTAATGTTTTATATGCTTGCCTAATTGCTGAAAAACGTTTTCAATTCTCTGTTTCCTTTTATCTTCTCAATACTTTAGCCGTTTCTTAATCTAGTATGTCGTAAGGAGTATCTTGGGCTTTTTTATGCAAATCAATTTTTTTTGAAAATGAAATTGAACACGTATACTTTTTTTTTTATTTCTAACGTCTGTAATGAAATTGTGGAAGGAAATTTAATGTTCTTTATATATAAGTTAGCTTGCCAACCCATTTCTTAAAGATTAAGGAAAAAATACACAAATTATCAAAAAAAATTGAAATTTTCGTTAAACTTTAACAAACGGTACACGTTTAATGTTTTATACGTTTGCCTATGTGCTGAAAAACGTTTTTAATTCTCTGTTTCCTTTCATGTTCTCAATACTTTAGCCGTTTCTTAATCTAGTATGTCGTAAGGAGTATCTTGGGCTTTTCATGCTAATCAATTTTTTTTGAAAATGAAATTGAACACGTATAATTTTTTCTTTATTTCTAACGTCTGTAATGGAATTGTGGAAGGAAAATTAATGTTCTTCATATATAAGTAAGCTTGCCAACCCATTCTTTAAAAATATAAGAAAAAATACACAAATATAAAAAAAAAAGAAATTTTCTTTAAACTTTAACAAACGGTACACGTTTAATGTTTTATATGTTTGCCTAATTGCTGAAAAACATTTTTAATTCTCTGTTTCCTTTCATGTTCTCAATACTTTAGCCGTTTCTTAATCTAGTATGTCGTAAGGAGTATCTTGGGCTTTTCATGCAAATCAATTTTTTTTGAAAATGAAATTGAACACGTATAATTTTTTCTTTATTTCTAGCGTCTGTAATGGAATTGTGGAAGGAAAATTAATGTTCTTTATATATAAGTAAGCTTGCCAACCCATTCTTTAAAAATATAAGAAAAAATACACAAATATAAAAAAAAAAGAAATTTTCGTTAAACTTTAACAAACGATACACGTTTAATGTTTTATACGTTTGCTTAATTGCTGAAAAACGTTTTTAATTCTCTGTTTCCTTTCATGTTCTCAATACTTTAGCCGTTTCTTAATCTAGTATGTCGTAAGGAGTATCTTGGGCTTTTCATGCAAATCAATTTTTTTTAAAAATGAAATTGAACACGTATACTTTTTTCTTTATTTCTAACGTCTGTAATGGAATTGTGGAAGGAAAATTAATGTTCTTCATATATAAGTAAGCTTGCCAACCCATTCTTTAAAAATATAAGAAAAAATACACAAATTATCAAAAAAAATTGAAATTTTCGTTAAACTTTAACAAACGATACACGTTTAATGTTTTATATGCTTGCTTAATTGCTGTAAAACGTTTTTATTTCTCTGTTTCATTCCACGTTCTCAATATATTACCGTTTCCACATCTAGTATGTCGTGAGAAGTATCTTGGGCTTTTGATGCAAATAATTTTTTTTTTAATTTTATAATTTTATAATAATTATTAAGTTTGCTCAAACGTAAATATAGTATAGTTTTTATGTCTGTGTCCATAGGAAATTAAAAATTTAATTTATTCTAAAATTGTATTAAATATTTTGGCCCTTTTACAGTTTTTTTTATGTACTATGGGGAGAGCTGTTTAAAAATAAATTAATCAATATCTATTATTTTTGACTGTGGTGTGCCGCGAAATTTAAAGAAGAGCTTTGGTGTTCCGTAGTGAGAAAACGTTGCGGAGCACTGCCTTAAAGCACAAATAAAGATTTTTATATGCACAATGGGAATAAGTCTATGTTTTACGCTATAGTGTTAAAAACATCATTTGCGGTATCACAGTCATTGGCGCACGATTAATCCTATGCAGAAAATTGTAATCTCACTTTACAAAAAAGTAATTGCAATGGCGATTAGCTGTTATTATACTTGTGTTTATTTCAATATATTTATATTTTTGGACGACATCTATGAATACAAATCTGTAATTTGAGAAATGAAAAGACTATGTTTATTTATCTAATCGGCAGATATTGGACATAAGAAGATAAATCAGATGCATCTAGGATAATACAATCGATTACGGCTCAATATTAACAAATTTACAAACATCATCATCAACGCATAGGCAAATAAATCCCTTCAATAATATCAAAATATTTTTACGATGCAATGACGCCTGTCACAAGTGTAGGCTTTGATTGAATTGATCCCGCATAAGATGTGTTAATATCGATTATTTCGATCCATTTTGGCCTAATTCAACAAATGAAAAATCGATAAGAAAAAATGCTCAATGCCCATTAGACCAAAAAAATGACAATATATGCGAGATTTGATTTAAATATTATATTCAGTTTAATTGGGTTTTATTTTTATTGATATACTAAATAAAGCAATAATTGGGGATTAAATAGCAATGAATACGTTTTGAATAGAGTTTATAAAGTAAACTTGCAATATTTAATTAAGATTGGTTAAGTATATAAATTTTATAGAGAACAAACAGACATACAATTCATCCGTGAACGTGATCAGATATGCATATCCGAAATATAAATTTTGATGTAAATCTATTTCCATTGTAAGAGTATTACGTCAATATGTGTGCATTAATTAAATACAGCGAGTTCTTGCTCTTAAAAGAAGAAATTTGCATTTAATTATATTCTGGGAATCGTTAAATTATTTTTTAGACGTCATTAAAGCTTGGCACTAAAAGCGAGAATATAAATTTATATGCACCACTTAATATATACACTTGTACCGAGCAATAAAGTAATAAAATTCAGGGAGGTTGTTACAGTCATTCAGGGACCAGAGTTCATTATAAACCAACTCAAGCATTCACATTGGCCAACTTCAGCGTAAAGTTGGAATGCAGCTGAAAACTCCATGCTTGTACATATACAGCGTGTATTTTTGTATAATTTATTATATGGACGAAATGGCTTTTTTATTAAGTCTTACGAGGTATCTAGTTTTAGGGTTGGCAGTATTTTTTGAGGGTCGATACGGCGCTGTCCTTTCTTATATGCTACTTTGCTTACGCTGCAGCGTGGATGGTCATGTCGGGTCCTTCACGTCCTTACAGACTTCCTAGGTCGTTCAGTAATAAATGTCGGAGTCGTATTGCCCCGACAATGGCCACCTTTTTGACAATATGGCCGAAAATTGAAACGACCGAGCGACAGTTGGGTCGTTAGGATCCGGCGCCCAGTCGGACCAATTGTCGAACGTCGAACTTTATACGCCCATAAAAAGCACGCCGACGTAATATGAACCCGGCAAAGACGAAGTGCCCATTCAAATCTTGCACCCTTTTTGTACTTTCCGATAATTTATAATTTCATAACGATAGGGAAAATAACGATTTTCGAAATAGTTTTCAGCTTATCGAGCGAATAAAGCGTGATGGCGGTCGTTCGGCAAAGGGATTTCTTCTAATTCATATATGGAATTCATATCATTGAACAAAAATTGGCTGAGTCCATTTATCGTCGAATTATGTGACAAATACATTATGATATTTACGCTTTACCCTAAGTTTTAGAAGAAAAATATATTGCAATATGGATGGCGTTAATAGGACTATACAGTAACGGAGATCCCATATCATGACGCCATTAAAATCATGACTATATTTAAATGCAAAATATCATTACTGATTATTATTTTTGATGCTTAAATTAGAAGGCAGTCCCGCGATTAATCCTTTAAGTAATGAGTTAATTTTAAAATGACTTAAACGTAGATACTATATTTGTTTGTCCGCCTATTATTCTAGCCTAGAATTTCAAATTAAAATTAGAATCTTTAGCTAGCTTCCTTCCGCGTTCAGAGCGCAAGTGGCCGCAAGAATTGGAGAAGGAACGTGTCCTTGCAGATATGGAACTTTAATTTGACGGTTTTGCACCATGCTGTGCACTTTGCTCGCGGGCTGGCATACTCCCGAATAGGGGGATCAATCACACAGCTCGGGTCAGAGGAGGCTCCCCATGTTGTTGTTATATTCATCCCAAAGATTATACTTATGCCGTGCTAATGAAATACTTTTAGATTCAGAATATTTTTCCGGATGGTGTACACCGTCTGATAATAAATGATTTGAGCGTGAGCAGTCCGCATACAGCTGTCCATGTGAGAAGCATGCACGCATACCCTGTGTGTTTCTATTCTTTGTTAATGCTCATACCGAAAACTGCACACGTTTCAATTCGAATATCATATCAGTCGGAATCGTTGGGTCCACAACCTCTTTTGAAATTTTTCATTTCAAACTGTAGCTTCGATGACACTATTCATTTTTTTTTCACTAAAGCCTGGTACAGTTGCTATATGTCGTGGCAGATTTATGTTTCAGAGAAGAATTATAGGCATGCCAATTTTCAGTGTTAAAATATCCAATTCAAGTATATTTTTATATAGAATGATAAACTAACTAAATGTTGTCTTTATGTTTTGTTCGTGTGTTTACGTGTCATTTAATTAATGCCTTTACATACAATTCATATCAAAAATTCACTTTTGAATTTTATCTCGCTGATAAACGTATCACATATTGAGAACCACTGTTTTGTTTAAATATATCGGTGCAGTAAGCTCTTTTGTAGGCACCACTAAAATTTCGTTTCAATATATTAGCTGGTTTAAGAATTATATCAATTTTACGAAAGGGTTTTATGAATTTTAGCGCGGAGCACCCGAACTGTAAATTGTTAAAAATTTTTTTAAAAAAAATGATTTTCGTATTCGTCCTTAATATATTTTGAGGCAATGATAGCACCTCATATCGTGTTGAATCCTGGAGTTTATTTGGCTATTGATTGATTTGTTATGTGTGAAGATGCATCCAACTCGCTTTTAGAATACATGAATGAGTGATTTGTTTATTTATTGATTTGTTTAGGCATATGTTGTATGTGGTTGCTTAGCAACGCGCGATGTATTGCTGTGGGATTGAGAGGTAAGGATTCATGCGCTCTCCCTCACTTCGTATAGCGACTGGCGAGCCGCCGAGCACCACGACGCGCCAGCCGTCCAGCTCGGCCTTGGCTGACGCAGCCGAGCGCTGACATTAGATTGATAGCATTATCGTCTCTCGACATAGTTGACAAAAGGCTTTGTTTACCTTAGCAAATTTTATAGACGGACATCGAATTGGTAGCATTATCGCCTCTCGGCATAGCTGACAAAAGGCTTTGTTTACCTTAGCAAATTTTGGACAGCCGGATGGACGGACACACATTGATTTGTATATATATAGATTACACAAACGCAGCTTGATATTTTAGCTCATATATGAATTATGTCTACTATTGAGAGATGCATTCAATATATAATATGACATAGTAAAGCAATCATTATAATCAAGAAAGAGTACACATGATTATTTAATTTGAGAAATTATTTCAATCATTAATTCAACAGTAATTTTGAAGCATTCCCATGGAAATATTACCGATACACAACGATTAAACATTTAAATTAAGACTGTCCAATATTGCAACAATATTCGGAGGCATATCCCGAAAGTAAGTGTACTGATTTTTTATAAAAAGTGTATTTGAAAAAAAAATGGATGTTGTTGATACACTTGTTTACTATTTTTTTAAATAATCATCATGGTGTAAGCATTTTTATACCCTTCTCAAAGAATCTTATCGCCAGCTGTTTCCTCCACTTCAGAACCTCTTTCTGTACCTATTCGTCGGTTGAAAATTTAATTTCACCATGTGTTCTTTCGGGCATGGAAAAAGATGATGATCTGAAGGCGCCAACTCAGAGGAATACTGGGGGTAGTTCAAAACATTCCAACCAATTAAATCCAAGAGCGCCTTAGTGGCTAAGGTTATGCGATGACAACAAATCGCGCAAGAAACTCGCAGACACTATTGACCCGCTCGCACTTGCAGCAGTATTTCTTACCGACATCTTTCACGCAACTGGACACTACAACGTAAATTTACGTACTACCGTGCTCTTATTATGCTCGTTTTATCAAGAGATCCCCCTCTACCAGTCAATATGGCCAACCTTTAAAAAACAAAAAACCACAACCCGTTATTATCACAGTACACTTACTTTCGGGATTTATCTCGTACATTTATAGGATCCCATTTTCAATATTTTATATCTTACTTATTACCTACTTACTTTTGCTTTTATATAAAAAATAGCATCCATATTTTTTTCCGAAATAACTGATGATGTGTTTTCATGAACGATTCCTTGTATGCAGTATTCAAATATGAATTCAATGAATGCACTGAAATGGATTATAGTAGCAAATATTTGCGATATATCAAATCAGGCTTATCAAGCACGTTGATTGGTTTTTAATTCAAAACATTTAATCAAATATCAGAAGGATGCTCGAATTAAACCAAAGGATCTCTATTTTTACATGGAAATTTATTTTGATAAGCCGAAATGAATTGGCTCTTTATTTGAATATTAATCATTGGCCATTTTGTAAAGGGAAATGTTATTGATATGAACAAATAAGTATAGGAATACGCTTCGTTTTTCGGATAGAAAACCGTATAAATACACATGTTGATAATTTATGGAGTATCAAAAAATGAAAATTTGATTTTCCCGCGGGTTCGTTCTTTATTATCTCAATAAAAATGGTTATTTTTCCGACCGAAAATCGTAATATTGAATCTCACCGACAAAGGCTCCCATGAAGGCATTCTTTTTGTATTTTTCCCCTTTATATAGAGTCGTAAAGCTCTGAAATTAATTTGATTAAGGCTTGTCTATTGCAAGCGTTGCTGATCAAAGAAATAAACACATGGATGTTTTCTTTGTATCAATGGATCCGTACATACGGGCGGGGAGATATTACGTTACATATCCAAAGCAATAATGGTTGAAGAGGCAGCCATAAAGGGTTTTGTAAGGGCGCAGTAGAATAAATATCGGTTTTCATCCTTCCCCTAAACAATACATGGGTGAAAATGTGCGAGAAGGGTGCTCAAATAAACTCGAAAAGAAATGCTCGAGTATGAGGAGCTCTATAGCCCCAAATCAATATGTGCCATGGGACACGCACGAGATACATTTTAAAGAATTTCTAGTGTCTTCAGTTATAATTTACCCCTAAACGGAATACTAAACGAAACCACTCAAAGTACAACGCTCCTCATACATATTTTATAGGGGCAAAAAAGCTATTGATTCGTATGGTTTTTCTTCATAAGTTTAATGTTTTTTATATCTGAATCAAATTTATTTCGGTCAACTCGAATAGTAAAAATATTTTAAATAGACAATTCGCGTATGAATTTAAAATGTTTGATCTTAAACATATAGTATTCTTTAAATACAAATCAATGATCGACCGAGATGTTGATAAATCCAAATCAGCATGAATGGGACGTTTCTACCTTGTTGGCCCTAAAAGTGATCGACTTTTTTAAAAAAATTTAATGCTAAAACTATTAAATGTAGAATGTTGACTAGGCAATCTTTATTGGATATATTTTTTTATTAAATTTTGACAAACTATGGTAGATGTAACTATGGTATGGTAAACTTATAAACAAACATACATCTAAAATATAAAAATCAATCTCTGTTTGTTCGTATGTAATGCGCTGCCATGCCGTTCATCAGATTGCGGTAAAACTTCGTCCACTTATTGCTAAGGATTGTGCAAGAAACATATGCTTAGTCTAATATATAAAAATTAATATTTGTTTGTTCGTATTTAATGTGCTGCCATACCGTTCATTCGATTACAATAAAACTTTATCAACTTATTGTTTACACTTGCAGGAATAACATAGTAAAAATATTTTTGTGTACGCAGTTTGTTATGCGAGACGTGACATTGCAACGCATGCCGGGTAATCACTAATCTTTATAAAATCCCTAAACTCTCTATTGAAACGGTCATAAAAGCATCCTTCGATACGTTCATCTGGGTGGCCCGCTGGGTGGGCGTTCTGAATAAAATTCGATGCTACGTTCAATATCGAAATGTAATGTGGACGTAATGAATTCCTGTGAATGGACATTAAAGAGGCCCTAATCCTGCATTGGACTGTTTGTAGCTGCATGATGATGATGATATATATTATTAATATATTTGTAACCAATTATTATTATCATTCTAATCATATTTCAGCCACATATGGTAGTACTTTGATGTCATTTTATTGAGTAAATAATAAGGCGCTACAGCGTATATGACGATATATCGGCGTTTAGCACTTTTCGCAAGCATTCACAACGTTGTTATATTGACGTGCAGCGCTAAAAGAGTTAATGTTAATGGGCTAGTATTTTTCTGTTGTTAATCCACTTTTTATTATTCAGCTTTTTATACGCATCTCATTTGTGGTGTTTATTTAAAACTAGCGAATACCCGGCATGCGTTGCAATGCCACACCTATTGATTGATTTATATGTGAAGATGCATCCAACTCGCTTTTAGAATACAATGAATGAGTCATTTGTTTAGGCAGATGTGGTTGCTTAGCAACACGCGCTTAGTTGGAAAGCTACGCGATGTATTGGTGTGAGAGTGAGAGGTTAGGATGCGTGCGCTCTCCCTCACTTGGTATAGGGACTGGCGAGCCGCCGAGCCGGCCGCCGCCGAGCGCGGCCGAACGCGGCCGAACACGGCCGAGCGGACAGACAAAAAAATAAACAAACAAATATCCGGACGCCTGACATGAGACATTGATTTTTATATATATCATCATCATCATCATCATAGTGCAGCTACTAACAGTCCACTGCAGAGCTATGGGCCTCTTCAATATCCATTCACAGGAAGGGGTTACATCCATCTCGTCTGTATCATACATTCATCTCCTCATTCGCTCGATATTGAAGGTAGCATTACCACCGAGTTTTGTTTCGAACGTTCACCCAACGGGTATCCTGAGTGAACGTATTGACGAACGCTTTCGCAATCGTCTCGATAAGGAATGTGGAAGGTTTGTAAAGACTGAGTAGTTTTCATAGGAGATGGTGGAAAACTACTCTAGACGACCTTTTTGACTCTACTGAAAAGGGCTTTCTGCAGTACAAGGAGTCCAGTCCCCCCTTTCCTCGCTAGGGCGTTGCCGGGGTAGGGTGAAGACATACGTGACGCTTGAGTGCATCTCGGATTCGCTCCTACACCAACTGAGGGTGTCTCCCCGTCACCGTACAACTTACCCGAGCGAATTCGAAACTGAGTGGTTTCGCCATCATTTCAGGTTGCCCCTCTCAGTTCGGCGATTACAAAACGATATAGAAGTCAACGGAAGACAATTTTGTTTACGTTGCAAAGTGAAGTTCCTCATATGCATCTCGTCGAGGCCGTCTCTTTGATGTTCTTCTTGTCCTTGTTCTGTTCCTAAAAAATCTTGGTTCTGAACCGATACGGTTCATCATGCTCCATATTTTTGGGTAGGGTCGACTATGTAACGGATAACGAGTGATAAGGAAGTCTTGAATTGTAAAAGTAGCAATGAATAGTAGTTAAACTAAGTATTAGCTTACTGTTAAAAGAGTATTTAAGTATTTACTCTGTAAATATGTATAAGTAAAGTGGCCAATAGTTAAAATACATAAAATCGTATAAGCATAGTAGTTAGGAGTAGTCAGATGTGGTTAGGCCGCAAAGAAGTATTAGTCAAATTGTATTAGCAAAGGGTAATTATGTCGCATCAAAGTATTCGAACTTCGGCGTTTAGTGTCAACTGGGCACAATCAAACAATATTTAATTGGTCAGACTGGGAGCAAACTGGAAAAAAATAGACAGAGCTGGAACAAACAAATAGGTTAAAGTAACGTATCAAGTAATATCAACTAGTCAGGTCCACATCAACAAAATCAAATGGCTCCACAGTCAAGACTGTATTATGGGAGCAGTCGAAACAGCACTTTGGCGGTCGGACCGCGAGTCTAGTTGTGTAGGTTTGTCTTCTGGTCCCAGTGTTCCCACGTTTATGTGACAATAGAAAGCTGATGTGTGCGAGTATTTTTGTGTGTGCTTTTTATATCCATTTAATGCCTGTTATTTGTTTTATTTCATCTACCCATCTAAGTATAGGTCCTTTCTTCAATCTTTTCTTGCCTCTGGGGTACCACTCTAGGAGACTCTTCATCCATCTCTCATCCTTTACTCTCGCGATATGTCCTGCCCAGCTCCATTTAACGGTTGGTCATAGGATTTGGATATAATTAATACAATAGACGAATATAATATTGATGTGGTGTGGTTGATCGGGGGAGATACCACACCAGGGTCACCATCATCGGAGGCGCGCTCCGGTAGACGCTCGCGACGCGGGAGGAGAGTGCCTCACCCTTCCCTTCTTTGGGGAATGTATAGCGTATTAATATAAAGCTAAGAATATGCGCTAAAACATGAAACAAAACTAAAATATAAACAATTGAAAATAAAAATTTAGACTTACATAACTTGGCCGAGGACCGCGGTAAAAAATTGGGGACACCTGTCCCAGACTCTCTGAAGTCCACAGAACAAAACCTAGGGTGAGGGGAAAGAAGAAAAAAATTTGAGGGGGGGGGGAACCGGAAAGAAAACAAAAGAAAATTCGAGGGGGGATGGGGCCCGGGGGGGCGGAGGCGCCGCAGGGCGCAGCCCTAACAGCGGGCGCTCACCGACGGCGATGGGGGCCCGTTTCATAAAGTGGAGACGGATTATCGTGGCTATACCACGACGAGTGTGGCTAAATCACGAAGATCGGTCGCAAAAAGTATGTAGTAATATAAAAGTAAATTAATAAATTCTTTATATATATAGATGACATTATATGCATCAGTGAATCAAGTTTAAAAATATATTTTGGCATTGTGTGAATTTCGAAAAACACGTTTTTAAATTAAATCCGATTATCGAATATATGGTATGCGAATTTTTGACAAAACATAAATTGCATCACCGCGGCATGAATATTCAATGATGATTCAATAATATGGAAATATGTGTAAAGTTGCGAATGCTATTGGCATTTTTATTAATTTGTGTGATTTAAGAAAAAATGATATATTTTATGGTAAGTGAGTATATTGGTTGTTAATAAATCACGGGTTTTGAGGCAATTTGTGGAATACGATACAGACGTTTCTCGAATGTTTATCTTTGAACAAAAACGTTGACGTTAATAGTTTCAAATTAAATTTTCAAACGTTGTTTGTATAACCCCTCCCTTTCTTGTTGCATGTGAAAACGGCTGAGGCCTGTCTGAAATTTCTGAAGGCTTTTCCGGATAGGTTTTTCAGACCGCTTTTCCGGACGGCACGTAAAGGCTGCCACGTCTAGACTTTCCCAATGATTGTGAAGAAATTCAATTACGACAACTGCCGATTTTTTAATTCCCTCGTTTTGAGAAGTGTCGCCATTTTTGATTCAGCATTATTTCGTCGCGCCATATGGAATGCTAAATTGAATTCGTCGTAACAATTGTCGCCAATAATTTGTTTATGCTCTGCGCTTTGTATTATTTTTACACAGTTTCATTAAAGCGAAACAATAAAAGTTTTTACACCCGCAAAAAAAAGCAAAAACGAGAACGCGACGCGATCTCATAATGGAATTTGAAAACAATTTACGCTTTTAATTGATTCTGCGACCGTTCATATTAAAATTTCAACGGCGAAAATCAATTTATACTTGAGCAGGCGTAATGTTTTTTGTTTACACAAATACTAAATGACTTTCGTGTTAAATAAAACCCTTTTATATATAAACCGTAAAGACCGATATTTCATATCGAATTTTGTCTGTTTGGGAGGGTAAAATGTTATCAGATTCGACCGAATGAAATTCAAAATGAACGACACTCAATATAAAGCATATATACATTAATGGCACAATATCGGCCGAAAGTATTAATTTGTAAAAAAACAGACAGACTGACATACATTTACTTTTAAAAATCCATATATAATGTATAAATAATTTATGCTTAATAACATCGAGCGGAATTAGTTATTCCGTGACCATGGGCAAATCAACACGTCCGACATATCTATATATATAAAAATCAATGTCTCATGTCAGGCGTCCGGATATTTGTTTGTTTATTTTTTTGTCTGTCCGCTCGGCCGTGTTCGGCCGCGTTCGGCCGCGCTCGGCGGCGGCCGGCTCGGCGGTAAGCCGTGCTCGGCGGCTCGCCAGTCCCTATACCAAGTGAGGGAGAGCGCACGCATCCTAACCTCTCACTCTCACACCAATACATCGCGTAGCTTTCCAACTAAGCGCGTGTTGCTAAGCAACCACATCTGCCTAAACAAATCAATAAATAAACAAATGACTCATTCATGTATTCTAAAAGCGAGTTGGATGCATCTTCACACATAAATCAATCAATAGGTGCGGCATTGCAACGCATGCCGGGTATTCGCTAGTATTTTATAAAATTTTATGCGATTTAAAGCCAAATCTTTATTTTATGCTATCAATCAGTATATTAAAATGTATTTATTCGATGCTATCTATTAGTTTTTGGTAATTAATAAAATTGCATCAGCGGACATTGTGATTTTAATACATACTATTAGAAAACTGTGTTCTTATTAACGCGAAAATTAAATCTCAAAAAAAATATAGTAATGTTACATAAGCTAATTATTTTGTATGCGCCTTTTAATAACACGAACAAGCAGGTTTCGTTGTATATACAAATTATCATTGCTTATCACTTTTGACTAATGATAAGATTCGCAGCGGTAATCATCATGAATCCAGGGCCGTATTTACTTTTGTATTATGGCTTAATATGGATTATTATCACGATCTTAACTGAAAATATTGTTTAGCATCATTTAATTTTTTCCATTAATGATTGAATTTCAATTTATTTTAAAAAGTCAAGAATTTGAAAAAAAACATCTTTTTAAAAGGTTAGACATTTATAAATGTATCCTCTAAAGCAGCAGTTCCTAAACTTTTTAGTCTCATTACCCCTTTACCTTATCAGGGAGACTGATTTTATCCCCCTTTAAAATTTTGTTGAAGAAAACAACATATACACTTGAACCTTTTTTGTGCGGTAGATGCGTTCTGCGGAAAATCGCACAAAAGATTTTAAAAACCGCATAACTTTGAAATAGCTATATCAAATATTTCCAAAATCGCATAAAAAAAGTTGATAAAAACACAGGAAAACAATAATACTGGCCAAGTTGCCGCCTCACTAAAATAGCTATAACTCTGTAATTAGTTGGAATTTTGGAAATTCCTTTGTAGAATGAAATTTTTAAAAGTAGAAGCATTGAAAAAATGCAAAAAAAAACCGAAATCAATTTTTCAAAAATTTAAACCAGAATTAATGGCATTGTCGTAATTCAGCAATAACAGGTACAATATGATTAATCTATATGATAAAAAAATTGCTTTTAAAAAAAACCGCATAACTTCGAAATCACCCAAAAAAAAAGTCGCACAAAAAGAGATTTGAGTGTACATACAAATAGCCTTAATTTATCATGAAATTGCACAAAAATATACGAAATTATAATTTTAACATACTTAATTAATCATTGACATCATATTTCCGTGTGTTCAGACTGTTAATTTCACTGAAAAAATCAGTAAGATACGTCAGCATTTCTGTAAATGATTTATCTTTTATTTTTAAGTACAACTTTATTTCTTTTTTGGGTTCTATTGATTTTCGAGAAACAATCCTATTTCTTCACGGAGCTCATAAATTTTGTTTATAATTCTCCCCCTCGACAGTCGTCGTACCCCTGTGTGGTACAAAAGACCGTTAAATTTGGCTCCAACTTCATCGCACAAAACTTTGAATAAATTGGAATTTGTAGCACTGCCACTAATATGATTCACAATTTTTACTACATCACTCAACGCGCCTAGTAAATCTGAAGGAAACCTCTTAACAACCAAATCGTGTATCATATAGTGATAAGACAAAACCTGAAGAGCAACTTGTTTCACGAATGCTTGAAATCCAGAACGTATTCCCACCATGGAAGGTGCTCACGACTTCGCCGCGACTAGTGGTGGGCAAAAACTTGTAGAACATGAACTCTTTTACACGGTTATCTTTATTGTACCGAATTTCTCGAACTCTAAAATACGACTTTAAATTGTTGTATTGGATAATAGTATTTGATTTATCTTAGCCACGCGTTGCTCATTATTAACGAGCGAAACAAACAAAGTTTGATGACTTTCTTTCCTATAGTGTGCCATTTTTTGTTCATAGCAATGACATAAGCAATTTGATACGAAGCTTGAATACACGATTCAGATACCTTTTGTGCATTTCCTATGGAATCCAATTGCAAAGACTTCAGAACACTCTCTTTTTTCTTAAAAAAAATAAATTCTTTACCTGCCAACTCTTTATGAACTTTTTCGAAATGTTCTTTTAGTTTGTTTGGTTTCATGCTCTCTATACCAATAAGTTTATTACATATAACACACTTAGGATTTTCTATATTCCTGTCAACAATATTCGTGAAATCCTCTTTGAACAAGCGCTTTTTTCCTGAAGTATAAATCATTTCAGTTAAAATACTGTTACAAATGTGAAACGTGCAAATTAATGATAGCGTAAATTGAAACTGGATCGTCTCCGTGTGGCTTCATCTCTCTCCTTGCAGGAAGGATTACTAGAAAGGGATTAGAACATAGTGAGAGACTTCTTGGAAGAGAGTGCAAGCCTCATGGCGCTCATCTGTCATTCTATTATTATATCTACATACCAAAAATTACCAGCGTCATTACTCCCGCAGAATATCAGTTTTACCTCTCCGGAGGTTAGGGACCCCCAGGTTAGGGACCACTGCTCTAGAGGAATTTCCAAAATTCCAATTGTTTACGCGGTAAATAAACCAGTTCTACCACAATGAATCGAACTACTTAAGGGAACATCTCACTTTATCATGTCAATTTTTTATTATTTTTTTAAATATCATATTTGAAAAATAAATATCTATAAGAATATCGTCTACAATTTTGGTGAAAGAATTTGGTTTATTTCAATGCTTTACAGCTAATTTGCGAAATGCACTCGAAGCAATCACTCCATCCAGATTGCGCTCCAACGGTTCTGAGACCGTTGCGGTCGCGGACTTGCCCCTATACCTACTTTGGTTTGCAAGTCAGAGGTTCCTATAGGAGGTCTTTCTTATCTTTGCTCTAGTAAGAAATGCTATTTGATATGAAATAAATAGAAAATATAAGAAATGCTATTTGAGCCACATACTATCATAAAATTTCGACTGATGGAGTCCCTTAGCATCCACACTGTTCGGAAGGCGCAGATTGATGCGAATGGCAGTAACATGCAACTACAAAATCGTTATATTTGTACAAGCATCCTCCCGCTTTCAACGAGGAAATTTAACAATTATTAAGACAATAGATGAATAATTATTGTCTGATGATTTACTAGAAAGATGACTTGGTTTAAATCCCCAAAATAACAATGAGAGTTTCAACGCGTGCATATAGTCTTTGATACTGAAACATATTTTTTGTGACAAAAAAATCCTAGAAAATCGCGACACATACTGCAGTTTGCATTTTTAACGAAGGTTTTGAAATTATTTTAAGAACAATGATCGTCATGGTGATCATAATCGGTTCAGATGCCTTATATTACTTCTTGGCAACTGCTGAGGCTCCGAATCTTCTAAAAAAGCTAGGAATAGCTCACAGAAATGCCAGATCGACCGAAAAAGACAATGTTGAAATAGCTGAAGGATTATTTTATGGAGCTAGAATCGCTAATTAATAGTATGTTTTCTTTTTCAACAATTTTTGAGTACTTAAAACTTTAAACGCGTTTTTCTCAAAACGACCTTTTTGCATGTGGCGTTGAAAGAATTTTGAAAAAACAAGTTGCCGATTGATCTGAAATTTTATAAGCTTATTTTACACATATATGGCTATGTTAGTTTGTAAAATCAGGTCAAAATATTTATTTTATCTTACGTTTTACATTAAAAAATACCCCAAAAAAAATTTGATGTTTTAAAAAAATTTTAAACGCGTTTTAAGATTTGAGCAAAGTTTATTCTGTTTACTGCACTAAAATAGCTATAACTCCACAAATAGTTTTAATTTCAAAAATTCCTTTGAAAAATGTATTTTAAAATGTCTTAACTTTGAAAATATGCAGAAATCCGCCAAAAGCTGCCATTCAAAATTTATATATTTTATTTTGTTTGCCAAATCAGCTTGCAACATTTCTTATCAATTATTTGTTCTTCTTATCCTTTAATATTTATTTATTTAACCTTCCTTATCAGAAAGCACTTCCACTTCAAGATCTATTTCTATACAACAAAATATAAAATAATTGTATAACTGAATATAAGGCATGACTTGTTTTACTTGTTAGAACTCATATTACAAACATCAGAAAAATCGTTTAACATATGCACCAATTTTGATTTAAATTTAAAATATTGATTGCGACTAGACAAGAGTTGAACTTGAGTAAGAGGATCGTCGTCATCAGAGTCTCGCAGTTGGGAGCACTCTCTGTTTAAATTTATACGTGACTGACTGATCCTGTTTTTTTTCTTCTCTAAATTTGGACATCTCTCTAAACAAATAGTCAATGGATTATAGTCGATTATCTTCAGCGTTCCTAATCTAAACAATATCATCTCTGTTTTTTATGGATTGAAAAAGATATTGATTGAGTTTAAACTCATTTTTTAGTAACGCAAACTACTAAGAAAATACAAATTCTTTGCAAATTAGCATCATGCATTTTTCACCTTCGAGCAAGATATTTTATAAAGGATTTTTACTCCAGTAAGAGATTTTAATCATCATCATTCAAGCGTATATTTGACACGCTGTCACATTAATAGTTGAAAACGCATCAAAACGAAATGTTACATGTCAAGATATGAGGTAGATAAATCACTGAATGTTTTGTGAGCATTTTATTCTTGGAAGATAGATTTTTATCCTGAAAAATTTGCAGCATCCCAATCAGCTTAGCTGCATTTATCTATGAAATACGATATGCAATCTGCAAGATATAAAATATTTGCTCAAATTTAGTAGCATTTAGCGAGAATAGTACAAAGCTTTCCAGGCTTATTATATATCCCAGTAGCTCGGCAGGTGTGTTTGACAAACGATAGTCGCAGCATAAACTAAGGCTCGAGCAATGTCTGAAACATGAAAGCTTTCACATTGAAATTGTGCCAAATGAAAATACCATTCTAAATACAAACATCTTCACTGATATTCAGGAAGATGCAAATTTAATATCTGTCTATTTCCGATTCCAAAGTGACGCGTTGAGGCATCCCAATTGAAAAGATGTCCATCGTATAAATTCCTCCAAATATATTTTAGTTTTAACAAACCTTTTAATACTTATCAATGCTGAACATGAATGTGTGTAGGAAAATTTAATTCTTTGAAATTCAATATATATCTGGGATTCAAAGGCATGTGCTAACTATCCAATGCAATTTCATTCGATACCTTTCCCGGAACAATACTGTAACGGTCATAGATTTTTATTGGCTCTCAGCATAGAAGATACAACCATTTGAAAGGATAAAGTGTGATCCCACCATTTTGTTCTATCCCCATCGTTCACATCATTTTGTTCGAGAGCAACAATCCAGTTCCGGGCAGACGTTAGCAACAATTGCGCATACACACTTTGAATATCGGAAACGTGAGATTTGGACCATTTGCCGCAGATTGAAAAGCACGGAGGAGATTTTATACCATTTCGACAAAAATGTAATGCAAGACAAGTATCACAAGCGGCTAAAGCTATCTTTCATATACAGTGTAAGCGAAATGCGGTGTACTTTGGCCGCTCCTCCAGACGATACAATGAGAAAAGTTTCTCCATTACCAAGTCTGCGGCTTTGTAAAACGTAACGAACAATTTCCAATACACATTTTATCATTTTACATTAGCGCTATGATATTCTGTCTGCTCAAAATGTATCAATATCAAAAGATCTTGTCCTTTTGTGATGTCTTGTTGTTGTGAAGAGTTGCGTACACCGAACGGAGTAATTGAATTCTTCTCGTCGTCCGTGATTATTCGACGACAACTATAATGCGAGTTGACGAAAAAATATAGAAAACACGGCTTCAAAGCAGATCCTTACATTTATATTACGCTGTTGTGTAATATCTGTCCATTACATGTATAATAACAGTCGAGTCTTTTTATTATCTGCCACTGTCTACCAATTTCCCTCGGCGTTCAATGAAGATCTACGCTTACACAATTTACATCAAAATCAAATATAAAGCGTAATAGATTACTTCGAAAGAAATATTTTTGCAAATTTGTATTTTTTTCATTTCCATTTATATTTGAGCGCTTAAACTACAATATCGTGTGTGACTCGTTATAATCAATTTAAACCTTTCATCGTTATGTTTCACTGTTAAAAATGTGATCCGCAGTGACGCGACTTTTTCGCCGCTAGTGGATATGTATTTCATATCCAGTATACGAAAATAGTATATCAAGTTCGAACAAGTCAGTTCCCGATATGAATCATTCTTACATCTAACGGACACAACACTGCAATCGAATATATCCATCATTTTCCATTGAGGTTTGATTAACTTTCACAATGCGGATATATCCGTCATACCCACTTTGCATGGACTTTGATCTTGACGGATATATACGTCATATCCACTTAAAGGGTTAAATATATCAAAAGACAGTGTATTCTCCATTTTGCGTCGACGTTTGTCCATGAAAAAGCTTTTTTCAAAGCGGAAACATGGGTTCATCACTATACTCCAGAGTCAAATTGGCAGCCAATTGAGTGGACAGCAACCGGTGAAAGCCGTACAAAGCGACCAGGATCGCAAATGTCAGCTGGTATTTTACTTGAGGGAAAATAATTATCAATATCGAATATTATATTATTATTCGTGCATTTGGCGGAAGAAATTGCAAAAAAACGATTTCTAACCAAGTAGAAAAAAATGTAAAATTAATCCTTTGGAAGTTTTTAAAATTATTTTTTCGTTATTTATCAAAGTCATTAAAAGTTATGAAGTTTTCCTGAATGAACATGATCTTGGGGTTGAGTTAAATTTCGATGTTTACGGCAATCATTTATAAGTTTAGGTCAAGATTCATGTTTTGAGTGGAACCCCTACTTTCCTTATGCTATTTTTTACATATTCATATATCAACTTTAAATATGGTACTCATTTGGTTTTTTTGGCTGGGACCGATTTCAAAATTATGATTTCATTATTTCATGGCATTAGGATTGAGAAAAGTCTTTTTCTCAATCCTAAAAAAAATTTTTTTTCAAAATTATATATTAGATTGGAAACTATGAAACAGGCGTTAGGGCTAAATCTGTGTTCAGCTGCAACTGAGTGAAGTTCATTGTAATATACACTCGATATTTTTGGTTATAATTTTAAAGGTATTCTTCTTACTCATTTCGTATTTTTTTTCGTGTATGTATCCAATTTTTATTTTGTTTTTCTCCGAAACCAGATGGAAACAAAACGCGATTTACGTCTTAGCCATACGGCTGTGTTAAAACATCTGCGTGCAATAAAATAAAGTACTTAATCACTTGTGATGAAAAGTGGATATTGTATGATCGAAAACGATTAAGCAAATGGGTGGATAAGAATACACCTCCAGGATATACTCCTAAACCGATATTTCATCAAAAAAATTTATGATGGAATGCCAAAGGAGTGATCTATTATTCCTTTCAGCAACCAGGCGAAACTATAACAGCGGAGTCCTATTGGCGTGAAATTAATGTCATACATAAGAAACTTATGAAAAAGTAACCATAGATGCCAATGGAAGTTATTTTGATCGAATTTAATAAATAATATGAAAAATAGCGCTTTTTATTTTTATTTGTATGCAACGCCCGTTTCATAGTTTCCAGCCCAATATTTCAACCACGATTTCGATATGCCGCGTACGAGTAAAACTATGTATTTCAAAGGATAAACATATTCATTAACAATTGTATCCCTTGATGAATCCGCTCATAGGTGTTATCTGTTTTGAGTGAGAAGATAAGTTATTACATTTCCGAGAAGCCAAAGTTTTGGTGACGATCTGTCTATATGGGACTCACTCTCGTGGATCCCCGTTTACATTTCGCGCTCTCCAATTTTTTCTCCACTAACATGAACCCCATGCAGATCGGAATAAACCCCTGGGGGTCGATATAGACTACATGGGGAATGTACTAGATATTAATCAGGTTTTTTTTTTAAATTGAAAGATCAATGATTAATGTTTTGCACATATGGTTCAATTACGATAAGACTATTGACTTGATTTTTTAATTTGTATTTAAATCTCATTTTATTCGGTATTTATTTCAGCAGAGGCACAAAAATCAATCTAAATTTGCTTCGAGATAATCGATCATAAATATTAATATTTTTGAAGCGCGTTTGGATTTCAATACAAACCTTTATCCATTCCAGGAAAAATCCACTATATCAACATTTAATCTAAATAGTTTTGCTTATAACAATCATGATTATTGTAACCATATGGTAACGCTTATTTGTATAGTATAAATTTACGAAACGGTTATTGTTGGCTAGCCTAAATGTTGTCGTTAGTCGGTGCATAATAGATCGGAACCAATCTCGAATTGATCAAAGACATTGGTATGATTATCATGCTCAGGTTTCTATCGCATTTTGATAATTAAGAATTTATTATACTTTTTATTCTTCTTAGAGTCTACGCTTGAAACTCATAAACGAAGGCTGTATACTAAACAAAGTGTATGTGGTGAATTAAAGCACTTGATATGAATCGATACGTTTTTATTGTATGATTATTCTTTTAAAAGCAAAAGGATAATCTCGACGTCTTTCTGTAATATATATATAGTGGCCCTTTTTGTGGTAAATGCTTATTTTCACTGGACATGTTCACAACCTTTGTCAATTTCCGTAACGAGCAATTTCTAATTGATATCGCGTTATTCGAAAGACTTACCTAAAACAATAAATTTAAATAGCCATTAGATCAAATATTATGCGTATATGTTTAAGATGATAAGGGAATAATTAAATGATAATTCAAATTTATAATGTAAATGTTATAATCATTACCTGAGAGCTCTTATTGCATGAATTTTGAAGTCCTGGACACCTTTGGAACTTGGCTCACCAGCAGCTCTTTTGAACCACACTGTACAATTTTACACTATGTCCATCGAGACTTAACACTCTTTCTGAATGGATTTTATATTTTACTTTGATCAAGGATGGTCGATTTCGCAAGCAAACAATTGCGGATTGCTTTTGCATTAAACACGACGGCATACCTGAAATTAAATATTTGATTTTAAAAATGAAATGTCATTACTCTTTTCTATCATAAAAATATCCAATTCCATATTGTAAAATTTTCAATCGATGGATTATCTTTATATGAAGATTGAATGTTTCTCTCATAAAATATTTTTGGGAGTTTATGATGACGATGACCCAACTAATAAATTATATAAACAATGATTTCGACGTTTCAAGAATAGTCATTTAAGCGTTAAAGACGCGCTCTAGACAGCCAAAAAAATTCGAAGACGAAGACAATCGAAGGCGTTACTCGATGAACATCCAAATCAAATGCAAGAGGAGCTTGTAGAATTATTGATGGTGACTTAACAAGCAGTTTTTGTACGCTTGAAATCCATGAGAATGATTCAAAAGCAAGGAGTGTCTTATGAAGTGAAATCGAGAGACGTTAAAAGGCGATTTTCACTTGCGAACAGCTGTTTCAAAGGCAATAATGAAAGCATTTTTTACATAAAATTGTTAATGGGGATGAAAAATGGATACTCTATGACAACCCCAAGAATAAAATATACTATGCTAGGCCCGGTTAATCGTTGCCATCGACTTCAACATTAATATCTAAATCACCAGAAAAGCTCCAAGACATGCTGCAAGACCTAAACGAAGTGTCAAGTAAAATTGGTCTGAAAATGAACATGGATAAAATCAAAGCCATGATAAATAGTCACAATTCTCAGACCTTTGGGGCGATATCCATTGGGGAACGCAAATTGAAGTTGCAAATGAATACACTTACCTGGGACAAGTAATACAACTAGGACGACAGAATTTCTCAATAGAAATTGACAGACGAATACCACTGGGATGGCAGCATTTAACCAACGCATCATCCCAGTGTTAACCCACGAAGACGTGGAATCTAATATCAGGCATTTTACACAGAATAAAGGTTGCCTAGCGTGCCATAGAGAGATCTATGCTCGGAGTGTCTTTATAATATAAAATCAGAAATGAGGATATCCGAAGAAGAACTCGAGTAGTAGACGCTACTGAAATAATTGACACACTTAAGTGGCATTGGGGGAGACAAATGAGTCGAAGAAACGACGGTCGATGGGGAAGAAAAGTGTTGAAGTGGAGACCCCTGTAAGACTGACGTCATCGAAAGAATAGCAGGAGGAAGATGGATGCGGAAAGCGGAGGATCGAGAGGGATGAAGACTCATGCGTTCAACGGTGGACAAACACAGGCTGATAATGATGATGATGATTATGAATCTTTCCTCAGTGGTCAGACAACATGACGATTTGAAGATTCCACCACAACCAGGCGTACAGCTCATCAGATATCCATTGAAGCAATCCTACTGTATTCAACCATCAATAGACATCTTATTCCGCACTCTATGTAAGAGTCTATTGTGACAATAAAATCAAAATTTTATCGTGGCTTTAAAAAAAAACATAATTTATCGGCTTTAAATCCAACATCCTAAAATAGACATCAAGGACCTCCAATTTACTATAAGTCACAGTACAAAATATTTTAAAAAACTATGAACACTTGCCTGAGTATCGACGCTGCATGACGTTCAGGATAGATCCTGGAGTACGGGACGCATTCTGGAACAACACTGCACTTTATTTATTAAGATATATCCCTCTGACGATTAAGCCGAACCGTATAACCTAAGAACCGAACACGCACTGATTGTTGCCTAGCTTAATTCGACGGCTCAACTGAACGTACGAATATAAATTTATTAATGTTAAATGTAAATTATTATGAAAAACTATTGAAAATATGCATGAGATTCTCTCTGAGATGAGCTCTTATGATATATTCCCAAAAATATTTTTATCAAATTTGAAATTCATTAAAAAATAATATATTTATGCAACGAAAAGGATGATGATTTTTTTTTGAGAAATAATATTTTTGGGAATATATCGCAGCAGCTCATTTAATCCCACGATTTTTAAAAAATAGTTTTTCTTATAAATATTAATAATTTGTCATAAATGCGTTTCAATTTGTCCGTCCAGTTTAGGCGTCGATTTTATGCTATGCAACAATATTCGGTGCAGAGCTATATTTTATTTTCACAGGTTAGGGTGTGCATGTGCGTATGTTAAGTGATATTTTTTAATACACAGAGTGCTGTGCCGTTCCCGAATGTGATCCGTGTTCCAGACTGTATCCTGATCGTCATGCAGCTAAAATATTGAGGCAAGTAGTCATAGTTTTTAAGTATATCGTAATACGATTATTAGGCATAGTATCGAAATGTTTAACGATGAACAATTGCATCGAGATGTCACGAACATAGATCGGAGCAAAGACTCATAGTGGATTAGAAAATCAAGATGTCTATTTTAAGATGTACAATTTAGGTCCGATTTTTGTATCATTTTTTTAAAGTCACGACTAACATTCAAATGTATATGTAAAATACGATATTCGAAAGTGATTCATTTAGCATTTCATAGCTAAAAGCTTCATTAAGCATCAATTTTTCCTTAAATTAAAGAAAATACATCATATATCATTTCTAAAATATATCATCAGCTATATAATTGGACTAAAATGTGTCAAATATTTAATTTCAGGTATGAAATCGTGTTTAATACAAAAGCAATCCGCAATTGTTTGGTTACGAAATCGACCAACCTTGATCAATCAATAGTTTTAAGTCTAGATGGACGTTGTGAAAAATTGTACAGTGTGGTTCAAAAGAGCTGCTGGTGAGCCAAGTTCCAAAGGTGTCCAGGACTTCAAAATTCATGCAGTAAGAGCTCTCAGGTAAGGATAATAAGATTTACATGATAAATTTGAGCTATCATTTAATTATTCCCTTATCATCTTAAACACATAAGCATAATATTTGATCTAATGGCTATTTAAATTTATTGTTTTAGGTAAGTCTTTCGAATAACGCGATATCAATTAGAAATTGCTCGTTACGGAAATTGACAAGGGTTGTGAACATGTCCAGTGAAAATAAGCATTTACCACAAGAAGGGCCACTATATATATATTACAGAAAGACGTCGAGATTATCCTTTGGCTTTTAAAAGAATAATCATGCAATAAAAACGTATCGATTCATATCAAGTGCTTTAATTCACCACATACATTCCCCATGTCATCTAAAATATACACCTAAAATATTTGGTCTAATGTTTGTTTAAATTCGTTGTTTTAGGTTTTAAATATTATTCAGTCTTGTTTATATATTACAGTGGCTTCTAATTAATATTTGTTGATTTTATTTGCACATTTATATTGATAATATCATTATATTATTGTTCTTTTGGCACTAAATTGAATGGTGCTGATTTGATTGTGCAAAAATGTAGCAATTTTTTTTTTAATAACCTAATATGTAATATTCAAATGATCTTCATAGAAGGCTTTTTTTCATGTGGTGGTTTTCCATTATCTTTCATATGTGGTTATTAACACTCCAGCTTCGGCTGAATTCGAACGAATGATACAGCGTAATCTATACATCTCCGTAGTACATTTCTGACCATTTTTTATTCTGCGTGGCTTTCACAAAAAAGCTCATAACTTGTTTTGTATCAATTCTAATTTAGTAAAATAAGAAGCATTTTAAAGCCTATAGTATAATAAATAAGTATTTGACATATTTGATTCATAAATAAATCTATAACGTTGAAAAAACGATGATTTATTTATATTTTTTGTCTGAAAAGGCAACACAAATGGATTTTTTTAATTTAATTACACAAATATAATATATTCGAAGTTTATCATATCGTGCGGTTCTCAAACTGTGGACAAGTTTGTACGAAATGTTTTTAAAATACAACGCATATTACACAACCAAGGATTAAAAATAAAATAAATAAAGCATTTATTGTCACTAGATTTCTGAGAATTAGGGTTATTCATAGATCAGGATTTATATAATCATATCGTCCGAAAATCAAACAAAAATTAAAAATGTATATAATATTTGAAACAAATATATGCTTGGATGGGGTTTTGGTTAAACTTGTGAATTTATAGCAAAATTATATATATTTTATTAGATGTATATCGAAAACTCTTTGTCGATTGTGATTTTGAGTCGAAATATTAGATAAAGCGGAAAGAAATGTCATTTTGTTGTTGTGTCATTAACGGTCTTGGAACAACGGATAACCATTTGTTCATTGCTATTGTCCAGATATGAAACCGATCCATTTTTAAAAAGGATCGTTACTGGGGATGAGAAGTGAGTCTTCTACAACAATCCGAGAAGGAAAAAATAGTGGCTTTCTTCAAATCAAGTACCTGTTTCTATTCTTCGACCGTCTATATCCTTGAAAAAGGTCCTTCTTTGTGTTTGGTGGGATTTTTTTTGTCGTAATTCACAACTTATTATTAAAACCTGACCAAACTGTCACAGCAGAACTATAGTGTGCATAATTAGATAGGTTAAAAGCGGAAATGCTGACAACCAAATAAGAATATTACAGTATTTTGATTCGAATCGGAAGTACTGCAACATCCACCATATTTTCCTGACATTGCACCTTCAGACTATCATATTTTTAAGTCATTAGAAGATTCGCTTCGCGATAAAAAATTGTCTTCTGTGGAACAAGTGAAAAATCATTTGGATTCTTATTTTAGTGGAAAACCGGCCGAATTTTACGAAAGAGGCATTAAAAAGTTATCTAATCTATGGAGGACGATTATAAATAACAATGGAAATTATTCAATTGAATAATATTGTACAGCTTTTATTAAAGTAAATTTTTCTCCAAATAATCAAAAAAATGACATTTCTTTCCGCTTATCCAAATATATATAAATATTTCAAAAAAGTTCGTCATTTATCAAAAGGAGTTTTCCAATTGTAGGGGGGTCTGGACGCAAACTGAGCTCAAACAGACGTCTATCAAAATCGGCAAGGACTTATCAATATATCTAATATATGTTAATGATGGTTGTAAATCCAGTTACTCAATGATAATTATTTGTTCAAATTCGAAACATCAGGCTTAACCTCGATCGATCAGAAAAATATAATAGTATCATGTTCTATTTCACTTTTTTTTTAAATTCTCACAATCTGGATTTGAACATAAGTTTCTATGATAAGAGTATAGGATTTAACCCACCATACTAAATTTTGATATAAAGTTATTTTTAATGAGAATTGACCGAATTTCGCCGGAAAATTTGGGGTTCATCGTATCATAAATAATTAGGATCATAAAACATGTGATACTGGTGGTGAACAAATGATTTCCTTATTATTTTTTCCTGCAGTGTGGAACATCAGTCTGCTTCCGGTCTCGCATTTCCGCATTTCCCATTCGCGACGTGCTTTCACCGTCACATACAACCGTTTGTTTCCTCAAATAAACCATTTGCGAAAGTTTTATGACGGTGCTTAGATTTTATGCAGTGTGCGAAAATTTATTCTGCAACATCGTCGTAATGGCACGGCGTTGAGCCCGGGATATTTCTCCTTTTATTTCATTAAATACCGATTGCGGATTTTTTGTACGCAGGTCTAAACGATTTGCTATATTGACACAAAGTGACAATAAAATGAAATGAAAAGTTCGAAACGGCCGGTTCCTCTCGATAAAATACCCTTTGTTCTGACCTTTTTGGAACAGATTGATTCTACCTTCGGCCATCGCAGGGGACGTGCACGAATTAGAAAAAAACCCAATGGCTTAAAAAATTGAAAATATTCCTTTATCGCATCCATAATGCCAATAGTACAATAATAAAATATAATTTATTTGAAGCCGAAAAGCCCCGCTGCCGTACATGTATTAGATTTTTCTTTGTCGGAGCGGAATCGGTTGCTAGATTTAACAACTGAAAAGCGTCTTCAAAGAGAGCATAAAGTTTATGATAAAATTTATTGGATCTTGTTGCACGAATACGTACAATAGAGTTTTATGACTCGACATTAAAGAACTGCATTAAAAGCAGTTGGATTAAAACGAAGACGCTGCACCAAAAGAAACGCTCATGTATTGGTATTTAAAACCCTTATGAACCATATTTACATCATAGGAAGTCTTAAAAATATTTTTTTAAACGCTTCAAACTAAGAGTAAAGTAAAATAAAACATAGACTTAAATCCAAATAATGAATATCTTGCGCATTTAAAATTAATATGCGATGGGGTCTCGAGCAATTCTTCTTTACTCCCTAAAAACGAACGCTTGTTTAATTTTTTAATTTTTTGTGCAGGGCTTTTAGTTAAAAAATGAGTCTCTCTAAATTACTTTAACTAAATTAAATTATTAAACTAAATTAAACTAAACTAAATTATTTTTTACATGTTATAGGAAACATTTAAAGTCTTATTTATTATATTTTAAAAAAATTAAAAATATATTAAGATATATGTATACATAGATAATACAGTCACTGCCCCTGGGCGTCGCCTAAGTTCGCCGATTAGTAATAACGCCACTGTTTCCAAGCGTCCAGATTTCGTCGGGAATGTCTCGACTTAGTGTCGTGTCGCTTCATCGTTTTGGTGATTTGTATGATTTCTGTTACATTAAAAATTTAATCCCGAAATTTTCGGGATTACGTTTTATAATCCCGGGATTCTTAAGTACCTAAAACTGTCCGGGATTGGATTCCCTAGCGGTGATGCGCAGGAGGTGAGAGTCGGAAAGAATCTTCAGTTAGCCTTGGCTGCGGGAGGATGTCCTTCCTGCAGCCAAATCTCTTTCTCTCTAGTGTTGAATAAAGGGTTATCTAGGATAGTCAGACTTCCCCACGTGCGCCCCCCTCCGCCGCTTCAATACGATTATTGTCACATCACAACACATCACTCAATAAGTTCGTAGGATTATTTTTCGCTTTAAACTTTTTTCTTCTTCATTTGGACTAATTTTTTCGCAGGAATAGCCGTATATGAAACTATTACTATATACTTAGTCTGTCTTCTAGAAATGACAAGAGAAAGGAGGTTATTGATCACAGATTGGCTCTTACAAAATTAGAATTGACTCTTGACCCACGCACTTGAGAACAGATTCATTTCACCTCCTATATTTTTATTTTAATATTGCAAATTGCGATAAAAATATAGTGCACATAATACAATATTATGTGCAAAAGTGACTTTGAACTCTTAGTGTTTCTATTTCGGTTTTCGTTCCGGTTCAATTCTGAGCATTTGTATCAGTTCGGTAATGGTTTTCGTTCCAATGCATCGTCTTAAGATTGTAAGCTGGAATTTGGGCTGGTACTAATATTATCTGAAGTGCTAATTTAATAGTACAATTAACAGGATGAACATAGAATAACGATATTAGATGAATACAATCAAATAAATTCTATATAATAATGATGGTCACATATACAGGGTGTTTTACTTATGGATCGACAATTTTTTTTGGGGGACAAGGGGGGTCTTTTACTACGTTTCACGCATTGGCTTAATGTCCTAAGTGTCAGGGTTGTTGAAATAGATTTTTTTTTTTTTTAATTGTTTTTGCACGCACGACACCTTTTCCTTATTTCAACTATAGTTATCTGAAATAGCATTTCCTATTTCATTTTTGCAAAGGCGGTGATTGTTCTGTCAAATAAGATTTCTTTTGTGGGCACCGTCTAAATTAATTATTTCGCACGTCCCTAGACAAATAAATCTTGTGGTGTCAAGTCAGGATGCCGTGCGAGCCACGGAATAGGGCACATCCCCAGGCAAAGAAATCCTGTGGTGTCAGATCAGGAGACCATGCATTTTGACAACCCTGACAGTTAGGACATAGGGCCTATGTGTATAACGTAGCAAAAAACCCCTTAACTCCTAAAAAAATGTTTGCCGATCCATATGCACAAAACATTCTGTATATCAATTCAAAAATCAACCAAATTCTCTTTCATCTAACATGTGTACCGAACCGATAAAAATAATATTTTCGAATCGGTCTAATTCCGATTTTTGTTGCGACAAAAATAACGGTTTCACTGTTGATCGGTTTTTCGTTCGGTTCTAGTTCAAAGCCTTAGTGTAAACAACCAATATAAAATATTAAAATAATCTTGCAAATATTTAGGGATATGCTGAAAGCTTTTTTTTAAAGACAGGGAAGGGTTCTTCCTCTGCATTTATCCTTGCATATTCATGAAGTTCTTATTGTTTAAGCCGATTGTTAGGCTTAATCCATGTTATTGGAGGGTTGCTTGCTATTACACCACACATAAAAAGCCACATCCATTCGATGTAACTTTTTAACTTTTCGCCGAAATAAAAATATCTCCGATTGTGTGGTGAATTGCTCAGATCGAGCAATGGAATGATGTTTTCATTGGACAATGCATTATAAAAAGGAACGGTCGGCCATGTTGAGACGTGGGGCTTATGCGGATAATGGAAAAAGGGGAGGCGGTAAAATGAACGCTTCAGTTGTTTTGTTTACGCCAAATGATCTGTTTGTCGATTTTTCCTCTTTTTATACGCCCTCGGCCATAACATTTTCTCTCGTCTGGCTGCTTGCTTTAATCCAAAATATCCGACATTCGGCAGTATCCAAGATTTAATTCCACATTCGCCTCACGGTCTTTACAACTTTGGCAGGACGTTAAAAAACTTCGGTCGTTACATTTCATACCGTAAAATGATCAAATTGAAAGGTAAGTAAACAACGATAAAATGCTTTATTGGATGACTTTTATGCATGTTCCTTTCATGCTTCGGATAATAAAACGGTTTAGAATATGCGTTAAAGCGCCGAAAATATATTTAATGGACTATTGATTATTTATTGCCAAAATGCTCTGGATATTCGGCATACGAGAGTATATATCTGGAGCTTTTTATATGTGCATGAAATATTTTGCGAATTTAATTTAATATAAAATATGATGGCAGTCTGAAATTTGTTCATGCTGGTCGCGTTATTAAATTCGATAGCCCGTGTTCCAGACAGACAATATCGTAGTTAACTTTCGGGCAAAAGGGAGATGTCCCCAGCATCTGGTCATGGATGTGACATGGACCATGAGGATAAGGCCGATATTTGTGAACGTTCTCACAAACATGCCAGACGACATTGTTGTTGTCCTGGCTGATCCTTATTCATCCTCGGTCGTGTGTGCATCCACAAAATTGGATTTAATTGAAAACATAATGTACCATAAGCAAACCAATCATTCCATTGACCATGGATTACAATGAAAATGATCACCACCTTTAAATATTTATAAACAACTAGTAAACAATAAATATCGATTTATTAAGTAGTGGTTCAAAACTAAACTAAAAAAAAAAGTTTAAGATTTACTCGATAGATGTCTATTGGATTAATTGATTTCAATTAAAATTGAACTGAAATCATACAATTTAAATTTATTTAAAAATAATATACATTTTATAATCATATTATCATACAATCTATAGCAGTATAATATGAAATTATAATGTTTATATTTATCAAAAATATTAAATCCAAGCGCCATCTATCAATGCATGATATCACGAAAGGGCTTCGTTTGGAAGGCCGTGTTCAAAATGCAATCAGCTGCCTAATTGTATGAATATTCCAATGGTGGACTTCGGCATAACTTTGCAGCCGACGCTGCATATCAAGTTGTGCAGGCATGTAATAAATATGATGAGGTTGTTTTGAACAACGCTCATATGTAAACTTTGCTTACATGTACAGACAATGCCTGATTCCAAATAAATTAAAACTCGGTTTAGCAATCAGCGTGTAAGCTTAAAATATGAGTTTTCAACAACTAATTTACATACACACTGGACTATAACATCAATTCAATGTTTTAAAAAATATTAGCGCATTGTTTAAAATGGTCCCCCATTTATCATAAAATTGCACAAAACGATTGGAAATTACAATTTTAAAATACTTTCTTGATTAATTTAATGATGATTAATGTTAATGTTAAAATTGTTTTGCTTTTGCAAGTTTTTTTTTTAATGTTAGGTTTAGTTTCACTTTAGCAACTTTATCCTGTGTTGTCAAGATATTCATCATATTTCCTTGTCATCAGACTGTTAATTTAACTGAAAAAATCTTTTGTGTTCTCTGGTTTTCGAGAAACAATCCTATTTCTTCACGGAGCTCACAAACCCTGTTTAAAATTCTCTCTATTGACAACCTGGGTACTTCTATCTGTACAAAAGACCATTAAATTTGGCTCTAACTTCATCGCACAAAACTTTGAATAATCTGGAACTCATAGCTGCCACGAATTTGATTCACAATTTTTACTACATCATTCAACGCGCTTAGTAAATCTGAAGGAAGCTTTTTAACAGCCAAATCGTATCATGCAGTGATAAAACAAAACTTGAGAAGTCATTGTAACACGACTACTCGAAATCCAGAACGTATTCTCATCATGGAAGACGTCCCTTCCCGTCTATACAATCCTTTTTTTAGGTTTGCTCGGTTTCATGCTCTCTGAGACCAAAGAACTTTATTATTTTATTATTACATAACACACTGAGGCTTTTCCATATTCCTGTCAAAAATATTCGTGAAACCCCATTGTAGAATTGCTTCTTGATACAAGCGCTTTTTCCAGAAGTTATTTCACTTAAAATACTGTCACAAAGGCGAAACGTGCAAATTAGTGCTCGAGTAAATTGATCATCTGTCATTTTATTATTATATCTACATACTAAAAATGAATATTGTCATTACCCCCGCAGAAAAGCCGTTTTACCCCTCGGGGGGTAATTCCCCCCAGGTTAGGAACCACTGCCTTAGACCGAGATATGAATCAAGTACGGCATGAATATTACCTTATATTAAAAATGAATAATATACATATTATAGATATATCAGTTTAATTTTTTTTATTCATGTTACAGAAAGACATTTAAAAGTTTTTATTTATTATATTTTAAAATTGATAAGATTAAGGTGGTCTCGTTTTGGTTAATGCTTTGAAATAATCGAATTTTGAAGCTTCTCTCCACTCTCTTCAGCATTTTGACGACTATGTTAACAATAGCAACTTGAGTATTGATCGTCAGATCAACCCAAGTTCTTGAACGGTTGGTGTAAATTAAGGGTTTCAGATAGCCCTACAAAAATATCAAATGGAGCTAAAAGTCAAAAGGTCGCCTTGCAAGGAGATTCTGTTCTCATCTCCATAATTCATTTTTTCAAGTTATGGTAAAGTAAAACTCCTCAATCATGTAGGCATGACGAACAGAATTGACCATCTGATTGATAACTGTCGCTTTAGGGCGTGTTTTTCAAATAAGGAAGTTTCCCTGCCGCACTCTGTGTTAATATCCTTGCGGTCCAAAATATGATCTGAATAAGTTCTTGCTCCCTTTTAGTCACTCGCTGCTTCAAAAATAGTACAAGAATAAATTCGCAATGCTTATAATAGGTTTTGTTTAAATTTGATTTTTAAGGTGACATATTTATTAGGAGTATCGAAAAGTCTTTGCCGATTGTTTAACAATGAAAAAATTAATTCGATATTTTCATTTTTATTTAGAAAATTTTACAAAATATAATTTATTTCAATGCTACCAATTATTTCCCACAGGTTTTAGATTTTTAAATTACTCTTTTGAAAAATTCTTCTGGTTTAGAATCAAAATATGTACAAATATGTATTTTGACTTCAGTTGCGTTTCGTTCGTTTCGTTTGTCTCAGCGATAGCCATTAATGTTTACGACTTATGTTGTTATTCCCGCCCCCACGTGGTCCGTTCTTCTATCGGGCCGTGATGTTGCTGGACGAATGAATGGGAATAGATGGGTGTCGAATGCAAAGACTCTCTTCGCTAGATAACTATTTATTCCGCACTACAAATAGAGAGAGAGCGATCTGGCTGCAGGAAGGACGACCTCTCGCAGTCAAGGCTAATCGACGACTCCTCCGACTCCCGCCTCTTGTGCGTCACTACCCAATCGGCAACGGTGCATGCGCAAGAAGCGATCGGTCGGTATGCAGGTGTATGCTTGTGGCCCTGTGCAGGTCTCCACAGGGCCACAAGAGATGGCGCTTTTAAAATAACACATTGCAGCTGAAGAGAGATATAAGATGTCGCTGTTAATAGCGCTACTACGTGGGGATGGTAAATCGCCCACGTTACATTGTCATAAACAACCCATTTTTCATTCCAAGTCACAATTCGGTGTATAAAGCAACAAACTTTTTATCGTAACAACTTATAATATACCGAGAGTTAGCAGCATAAATTGAGGGTCAACTAACATATGTGGTTTATTCAAAATTTGTGTTCTGGCGTGTTTCTGGACTATTATTATGACAGTCTGGTGACTGAGTGCAGTTGAGTTTGGGAGGGGTGGCTTTGAATTCTAGTGGAAATATAACATAAATAAGTCATAGTGTCAGAGTATTTTTTTAATTTTATATAAATTAATAAAATAAGTAATAATTTAAAAGTATTGCCAGACTATTTACTGCTTATTAAGATAGTACCAGACTGCCTCAAACTTGCTGAAACTAATCAGAAAATTATGTAATTATTTTAAAATTGGAATAAATACCTTTTCATAAATAATTTAATTTTATAAAAACGCCAGACCAAATTTATATTGTTAACACATTGCCAGATTGGTATATTGTTTTACTTTTAAATTATTAAAAAAAGTCATAATGATAGTCTTGTGTTATGAATTTCGTTCATTAATCTTAAACTATGTTTAAAAGTCATTTAATGTATTAATATGAATCGATGGTTTATTTTGATTGGATGGATTTTTTTAATGGAAAAAATAAAACATTTTTTTTATATTTAGAAAATTTATAAAAAATTCTTTACAATTTGTTTCCAAAATTACAATTTTTCCAAATCTTTATATATAACAGGATATATTTACAGAAAATATTTAATGAAAATTTAATGAATTCATTTGATACAAAACGAAATGATTGATTAAAGAAGAGATTAAATTGATTAAATTAATTTAATGCAAAAGTATATACAACAAAATATATTGAGCGGATTTAGGATAATTAAATAGACTGAGAAATGATCTGTCATTTTAAAAAAAATATTGATGATATTTACAAAATGATCGTACAAATTTGATGATTAAAAAAGTACAAAAATAAAAAAAATGCCTCAAATATTAGCGATTCGCTCAAAATCGATACGTTTATAATACGTCAAAATTGTTGTTATTTTGATGAAAATACTTCATAGCATCAATCATGAAAAAATTGATGACTTTGTCGCTTTCGGACGATACAAGATAAGTAGGCATCATCGTTCTTGGACACAAAGAAATATTTTTTTTGCGTCACTGCTTTTCTTTTCACCCTACGATGACGCATATTGGCGTCAAAAGTAAATGAAGCGTTAATAAAATTATCTTTTTCAAGTTCCATCATATCTGAAAGTTTCTCAACATTCCCCCTCGAGATGCTTATATTTTTTCGAGGGAAAAAATTGATTGATGGTTGACTTAATGACGACGTCTATTAGACGTTAAGATGAAATTGCACAGGAATATTTTTTTTTACATAGCTTACATGAGTATTTGTTCAACTTACTTCTAGTTTAATACTTAAATATATACAAATCGAATTTAAATCCAAAAATAATGCTAAAATTATCATAAATTAATTATTTATTTATAAGCTCTTTGATGGCTAATTAAATATTTTCTTAAAAATTTAAAATCCTTTTTTTTTTGCTTTTTAAATACAAATTAATCCAAAGATCTTTTTAGAACTATTGTGCGAATTGCTTAGAATGAATCAGTCTAAATAATTAATTATTTTATTGGCATTTATTGAGCTAGGTTAATTTAATTGGAATAGAATTAAAAAAATCAAGCAAAAATTGACTTAATAAGCAGAAATTCTATATATTGACTTTTGATTTAAATATAATTATCAAAAAAAAAAAATGTTCTTTCCTGAATATAATACAATTAATTTAATCTAATGCGGCCATTTTATTGGTCTCAAATTAGCTATTTAAACTTATTTATTTTGTCATTGGCTAAAATATACAGTCAAAAATACTATTATAATATTAGGATTAATATTTAATATACATAAATACTGTATTTATCAATATACAGGCATTTATTAGCCATAAAGTCACATAGTGCATGTCTTATATGATACGCTTAATCTGCTGTTGCGTTTCTTTACAATTTCATATTAATAATTAAATTCTAAAATGTAAGACATAAAACTGTAGAATTTCACCATATTTATACTAATCATATTAAATGTATAGTTTTCAATTAAATTTGCAGAGTTCATATTAAGCATGGCTATTAAGTAACGAGACTGGAATTTATATTGATACGATGATTGAAATATGCTTTAAAAATTAGATAGATAAAGACATTGCATGTCTGATTATGAGCAATAAGAATAATTCAGGTTGAAAAATGCAATGATGAAAAACGTGAAGTAGATGCAAAAAAATTATGGGTGGGCTTCATCATGAAATTGATGTTTAATCATCAGTCTCGTTATTTAATAGCCATAATAAAGTCGTTGTTAAATTCTGAGATATCGAAAATTTTATGCTTTACAAATTTGAATATGTTATTAAAGGGCAAAATGGCTGCTATATAAAAATATTGCGATTGATTCATTTAGCGTTTAGCAAGCCATAATTTCATTGCCCAATGTCTATCTAAGTATTCAAGCTACATAGTCATGAGATGTTGGCTGAATATGTGCTAAATACATTTTAGGACGCATTTAAGTGCTCTGAGCTTTCTTCCGTGAGCTTGTAAGCCCGTTGGACGTGAAAGCTCTTTCGATTTTTTTCGGAGGAACTTTGCGATAGCGTCTCCTTCGCGAGACGTTTCCCACATAATTACAACCGTCTTTCATATCGCGACGGCGGAAACGTGGTCTGTCCACCGCTTTTTTCCTCGTCCACCGGTTTCACACCCTCAAAATATTCTGCACGGGTCCCACAATAAAACACTGTGTGTGACAACACTTGCCGCACAACCGAAACACGTTTGCACTCAGCGAGCTCACTCAACGTGAGCTTAAAGCTCTGGGTAAACCGGCTTCACCACTTACACGTAATTCACAAATCAAACATAAACACACACACCTACATTCGCCCAGGAACAAAGGCAATAAATTTTTCACATCTCGAGGAACTTTCTTTCTTGCTTTCTCCTCCGTAAAAGTTTTATATCTCGCCACTTGCGAGGGCGCCCAAGTCTATGTGTGCGGTTATTTATTGTGGACGCGTGTGATAATATATCCCGACTTCGACGTATTTGTGCACCCTGCGAGGTCCCTTGACCTTCCTTTGGTTACGTGTTTAAACTTCTGCATCGTCAATATCAATAAAAATACCATCTTAAGACCGAACGAGTCGCTCCCGCTAAGATTTAAATGTGAAGATTTATTTGACGCTTTGATGTATTCAATCGATGGGTATACGTGTAAATGAAAGTTTTAAAATGTCCTTTATTATTTAAAATAATTTACGTTTAAATATAAATTTATCTATGGGGGTGTTGATTTTGATTGAATTATCCGACGTAGGGATATGGACCGTACGGCGCTGGGAAATATCCTGGGAAGGCGGCCGTCGGTTGCACGGGCACTGAAGCCGTTAAGTACGTCGTGAGCACTGTTGGTACGACCCTCGTCGAGTACAACGTCGTATAAGCTGTCTTTGCCCCAAATGTGAGTTTAAGGATTTTGCTTTCTGTAGCTGTTACTTCAGTATGCGTCACTATCGGGGTTGATGTAATTTGGAAGGGATTTTGTTGTTGGAACAGCGGATTTATCGGAGGGACGGGTAATGGAGGAAGCGTGCTGGTTCCAATTTCATATTCCGTCTTAGTCAAAGTGGCGACTGGTCTTGAAATTGTGCTATGAACGGTGCTGTGTCCATTAAAGAACGGAATCACATGCGATTCGTATACAGTTTCAACTTTGACGACCGGCTTCGAAGTCGTTATTATATTAGGGATTTGCGCAGCAGCTGCCGGATTAAAGAGCCTCAACAGTGCCAATTGTTGTGCTTGTTCCGGACTTAAAGCGGGCGTTGAAGGCGTGGGCGCTTCCGTTACTTGTTGAGCTTTGGGATTGGAAGAATGAGCTTTTTTCTGCCTCAGATGCAAATCGGGGAATCGCGATTTATCCACTTCAGACAGATCGAACTCGGATCCAATGTTGGCCAAATCTAAATCTGGCGGGAAAGCTCGCCTAATTTGTCCATCTTCATCCTGTTCATTATCGTCTCCAAATTCAAGCTCCAAATGCAATTCCGAACCGGCTTCATCCAATCGACTATTGAACTCGTTCAAAGTTTTGCTCGGGACAAATTGATAAGCTTCCATCGGCGGAAGCGTCTTAGTAGCCGTGACCAATCTTGTAACATGATACGTCTGGATCAAAGTGTAACTAGTTGAATTGATCCCGTTATAAATCACCGGCAAAATATGTGTCTTCAGCATTACTTGGGTAGTACTGAAAGTTTCAGTCAATGTCTCAAGCGGCGGCGTCATTGTATCACCCGACAATGCAATAGGAGGAAGAGTTGCAATACTCGAATCTAAAAGATTATTATCTTTATCGAAATGTGAATTCGTTGCCAGGATATTTTCAGTCAATGGCTCCGTTGCTGTTCCTCGAATCGCCGGCAATTCAGTCGGCTCAAATGATTTTTCAATCGTCGACGTCACAGTGATGTATCGGGTATTTTTCAATGTACCAACCTGAAAAATTTATTTAAAATCGATTCAGACTTGCAAACATTACTGATAAGCACAAAAATAATTAAAAGCAACGCACCTGGAATGTATAAGGCGACTTGATGGTAGCAATCTCATAATAAATATCTCTAAAATCGGCCGGAGTAGAAATTTCAACTTTGATGGTCTCAACAGGCAATGGTTTATCGATCGAATTATCGTTTGCATCTTCATCCAAAAGCGATCCTGGACCGTTGTGAGATCCAGACAATTCAAGATCGAGATTATCAGATCTCGATTGTGGATTGACATCGTTGATTTGGGATTCATCCTCGCGCGATGCCGATATTGGCGTCGTCGGCTGTTCTTCATCGCCTAAAATTTTCCTTATGGTCACCCTCGGTTTGGGGGTTGTCTTGTATTGCCAACGTCCTGGCGCTCTGTTGAGTTTGAATTTATAAAGACTGGTCGATGAGGCGCTGCTGGCCGGTTCCACTGCAGAAGCTTGAACTCTTGGTTTGTATCCTCGACGAGTATAACTGTCGGCTGGAGGAGCGGCAGTCGTCGTTGCTTTGAAATTACCATGTCTGTTATTTTTTTGGCGTCGGTTTGAGTAAGCCGGAGTCGTCGGTTCGCTGAAAACAGAGACGGTGGCCAACTGAACGGTATGTGATGAAGGCCTGCCAAAACGGTTGCTGAAATTTGAAATACCCCCAGTGCAATTACAACTAATATCCACAACACCACTAAATCTCAAAATAAGCAATAATTCATTTAAACCCACAACATGGCGCTTCCCGAATCCAAAAGCAAATGATATGAATGAGTTACCTTAATGTTCGCTGGTTTGATGCGCGATTTTTGTGTTTTTTCGCTGGGCTTCTTGTGGGTGGCGGTGGATGTGGCTCTTCTACAGTCACGGGCTCTTGCGCCCTGATGCGATTTTTGAAGTTTCCGCCTGAGATAGCAGGTCGTCTTGATGGTCTGATCAAATTGGGACTGGATCCAAAGAGGCTCTCTAATGGCAATGCAGTTTCTTCGCTCAATGATGCAGCGGGTGTCGGTTCGAGGGCATGTCTGTGATTCTTTGCAAGATTCGGTGCAGCCGTTTTGAGGATTCTCAAAGTTGGAGACGGATTTATATTCGGCTTGTGTCCACCGCGATGCATGACGTGCGATGTACTGTGTAATACTTGAGCATATTTTCCGTTGATAATAGTTCCGATTACGCTTGTTTCGTGAACAGTTGTGAGGCCTTCTTTGACGATGGTGCCGCCCAATTTGGTGACCAGTCCAAGAGGATGGTCGTCGTCGTCTTGAACTTTCTGCGATGCAGGTGTATTCTGTCTGGGCTTGGCTCCATGTTTCGTCTTGTGCGCTTTCGTGGGTCTGAGATTGATGACTTTGTATGTTTCTTCCACCACTTCGGATGGTTGGCGAGACAAGAAGTCGTATTCCGGTTCTCCGATGTTGTTGTTGGTCACGAGGATCGGCGGTTCGTCGTCTCCTTCGGAAGAAAGCACTTCGATAACGCTCGAGAGGATCGGTTGGGTTGGAATCGATGTTTGGGGTGGTCCTGTTACCACTTCAACGTGGCTGGAGAAAATTTGGGGTGCAGCTTTAACGACGACGGATGGTCCACTGCGTACTTCTACTTTCGTGATGATTTCTTTTTTCGGTGGTGGGATCGGTTTGGTGCCTTCTTTGATTTCGACCTTTGAATTGATAACCACTTTTTTCGGTGGGACTTCTACTACTTTCGATTGACTAGTGACGATTTCGACCTTTGAAATGATAGGCTTCTTTTCATATGAAATTGAAGGTCCAACGACGACTTCAACTTTGCTGGCAATGATAACTGGATTTTCTTTAACGACACTTGGTGTGCTTTTCACAACATTGACAACACTGTGCGTTTCTTTCTTGGTTGAAACCTTTTCTGATTCTTTGATTATTTCTACTTTAGTCTGAATAGACTTAGCATCTTTCTTATCCGATGAAGGTTTCACCATGGGCTTAGTTGGTTTAATTTCAATAACTTTTTCAACCTTGGGCGTTGTTGGCGGTTGAGTTTCTATAATGGGTGGGGGAGGAGTTTTTTCTTCTACCTTTTCTGGCGCTGAAATCATATTTAAATGCATAAATATTTATAAATCATCAATATAATATAAAATATGTATATTTTTAAATGATACATGCAAATTTTTGGCATAAGGGATCATAATTTAGGATAAAATGATAGATAATGAAGATGTACTCACAAGTTAAGATGAAAATCGAAATAATGAAAAAAATAATTATACTGACTTGGAGCCGGTGAAGAATTTGGCGAAAAAACCATTATAGTATTGCCAATAGTAGTTGTGAAGTCAAGAAAACCATAAACTGTCTGTGTGACAAGATCAGGGTTGGATGCTGCTGGTTCTGGAGCAGCCGCAATCTGCGCCTCAGGATCTATATAGACAGGCCCTTGACATCTTGTTTGAATCACTGCAAATAAAATAATATTTATTAATTTAAAATCTTAGCTAATGATGGTATGAAAGCTTAATTAAAAATGTATTCTTAAATGAAACTTTGCAATTCCATTGATATAATATTTTTATATTATTCAGGCATGTTTGGGCTTCCGCTGCAACGGGAGCTTGTAACAACAAAAGTCCATGAAACGCGATATTATCCTGAAAAAATCACGGTCGGAATAAAAGCTTGTGTTCGGTTTATTTTAACGTAAAATATGTTCGTATATACCTCAATGTAAACCAAGCTTTAGAATGCAAGTGGATATCTGACTCTTTCGATTCACTTGTACAGAAATAAATCCCTGGATTGTTTCCTCGTCCGAGCAGATACTGAGCTTTTAATTACGGCTTCACAATGACCGAAAATAATGGGGATTTTTATGGCGATAGATGGGTATTAATTAAAAAAGACTATGTTGTTAAAAAAAATTGCTTCGGATTATCCATGGCCTATTTGAATATCGTATAATGAATTTAGTTCTGCCCTTCCTCTATTGTATTGCTTGCAAAATTATAAAAAGCTCACAATTTTTTTATACAGTAAGACAAAAAGCTACAATAACGTATTCCATCTGATTAAAAGATTTCAAGTGCACAAGAAAAATACTATTTTAAACGTGTAAATGTATGTCGTATTGGTAACCGTAAGAACGTATATAGATAATAAAATTTTGGATATTAAAAAAATGTATTTGTTTTCAAATTTGCAATGGTATTGTGTGCGGCATCATGGATATATTACTGCGAATTTAAAAGTGAAAGCTTTCAAAAAAGCTCTTTTTAGTATATTTTTAGGAAATTCAAACGCTAGTATTACAGAAATGAAATTTGTGATCATTTAATATAAATTTCCATATGTCCCGATCCGAATGGCCTGGATGCAGATTAAAACGACATGATGGAGTAAATCTTAGCCGGACAGGAATTTATAGTCACTCAGGCTGACTGCAGTGCTCCATCCATAGGGCGCAAACAGTCGAAGTTAGATAGCCCGGTTGAGAGCAAAGTTTTGCGATCAGCTTCGTTGTACAACGACGTACGATAATTTATTATTCTTATTTTGCATAAGGCAGAAAAGCTCGCGGAAAATTCTCTCAAAAAGTTGAACAATATTTCGCTGTCGCGGCAGCATCAATGCTACCGAAAATGAACTTTTCAAAGAGCCTTCGGAAGTTTGCGAAAGCGGTTCATAAAATTATAAAGTAACAATACTCGGGCTACAGTAATAAATATGTTCGAGTTTAATGTTTTTTTTTTATTTTTAATTTTTTTGCCCTCGCTTAATTAACTTAACGAAATTTCCCAGGGGAAAATATGGGCTTACGGTGGAAAATTTAAAGAAGAAATTCGATTGTTCGTAATTATTTACGACTTAATAGTTGAGCTGTTGTATTTTCGTAAAGCGATAAATTTATTGGAAAGAGATTTTTCATCCCTTAATTTCGCTGTAATTATATCGAAATTTCGTATGGCCAGTCATTTTGTCATTTTTAATTATTACGATATAATCTCGGACGATCCAAAATATTCAATGTTTTTTGTGGTGATGTAACCAAGTATTGGTATTTTGGACAATTTAACGATAGTTAAAAGCATCTTTTTCTGTATTCCTAAATACGCGGAGGAGAGGAGTCATCGGATAAGCTTGGGTGCGGGAAGATGTCCTTCCCGCAGGCTCATAGCTGTAACATCTCTCTCCGTGAATAAAATATAATAGTTAAGACGAGAGTTTCAGTCAGCATCTATCTACCTTCATCTTATCATATGGATTCACCACGTTCCGAGAGAAGAACAAATCTATGTGCGTGACCATGGAACTATTTTTTTAAATTGATTAAATCGTTTAATTTTAAGTCTGCATTGCGTTCAATTTAATATCCTATTTATATGATAATGTCTTCCATGCTTAACATAATATGAATGCTTACAAAAAAACCTCCTCTGGATGTATGAAAATGAATAAATATTTAATATATTCATTATCAATTGACCTTGAAGCGCAGAAGTCATAAAATTGACGTATGTGCAAGGAAAAAAATGTTTATATACCGTTAATCTCAGCTAGTCGTTTTGGCATATTGATTCAAAAATAGTGGAGAGTCGTATGAATGTGAATTTATGACCATTTTTTTTTCAGTATAAATCTTAAAATTCAATCTGTTCGCTATGGTCACGATCGAGTATAATTGTATCGATCAAAGCTTTTCATGCCATAATCGAGTATGAAAAATCAAATTTTCGACGCCGAATCTTTCATGTCCATTGTTGTCCTTATTTGTTCAACAATAGTACTCGGCATGACGACTTCGAATTGCATAACGTCTAGTCCTTGTATGCATTTATCCCATTTATCAAAGGACATGTCGTGAAATGTCGGCGTTGAATTGTTTCGCGTGATATAGAAAATAATCGCGATTGTCTTATTTCGATCCATGGCACTTGGCATTGACCCGAGACCTGGCTCTATGAAAATTGTGTGATGATTTTTTTCTAGACGGCGACCCTGAGTAGCAATCAACAGAGTCTGCAGAAAAAAGCACGTGAAGTCATCACCTTCATACAGTTCTGTCGTGATTGATTATGTTTCTGGGTAAAATTTGGTGCGATCAAAAAATTAACAGCTGCAATTTTTAAATTGCACCGAAAGACAAATCGCTGGAGGCATCAATTATGCTTCTTTTTAAGACAAACCGTATTTGTCTTGCATTTTTTTCCATTAACGAATGATTAGAATGGCAGCTTAATCAAAGCTATTTTCGTGGCACGAATTCTCTTCTGACTAATTTAGGATATAAACTGTATGATTTCATCAATGCATTCATAATTATATGAAAAATATCTTAATCGTGCTTCAGATACTGTCGCATGTCGATAAGTGCACATAAAAAGAAGCGACGAAAGAATAATTAATGATAGCATGGTGACCATGCGTTGCTATAGTTGGTCAGATTATTGACTCTTATTATTCAAATCTAAATTGTGAAAATCGTCTCTAGAACTAAAACGGCGTCGCGATAATGTTTCAATCAAGTATTTGGCGATGGTTCACAGCAATAAAGCTGAGTTTTTGCATCAATTCAGGATGAAACATGGGTTCATCACTTTACATTTGAGAGGAAGAACATGGGGATCTCCACGCTGAATCGAATTGTTTATTGGTCCATCTATTCGGGACCACATCAGCCCGCTTAACAAAAGTACATGACAAGGTGCAAAATCTAAATTTAATATCCTTATTTACAGGAACATGCTAATTTTCAACTTCGCTCTAATTTTCAAGTGGCATAGGTATGAAATTAACTAGATTTGAGGGTGCTTCCGTGATAGTACATATCATAAAAAATGCCGCAAAAGGCCCTAAAAGAGGACGGAATGGCCACAAGGTCTATGTGTGCAACCGGTCCGCTTTTCGGACCGCTGACGTGACGAATGAGCGTCTCGCGATCGGCCACCATACCTGAGCATATCTATAGAATGATTACGAACTCTCATTATAAAACGAAATTTTTCGAAGAAGACTGATCGGGTGGGTTGTTTAAGTTTTAACGATGAAAATAGGGATTAGACAATTTGAAGATGTTAGAGCGAATGAAATTCTTGTATGTAATATTAAATCCGTATAACTAATTCAATATGTTTATACATATTTATTCATATTTTACATACATAGAATATAATTTAACAATCCTACAATTTTAACAAGCTGATTTGAGGAAAAATGCATATATTTTTTAGATGAATCTCATATAGTTGCGTTAGAACAAATTAAGTTTGAACGTCACGAAAAATGCAACTCCAAGCGGTATTTGATCGGAAGGAAAAGAAGAATCATTTGTAGTATGTCTGTGTCCATTGCATACATCATAGATACGCTATGCGCATGCGCCGCGCCGCTTAGATCTGTAGCTTGCCTTTTTTAATATATATTATACAAACACGGCTTCGTCTTATATTTTTAAATATAGGTTTGTTTAATTAACGAACATACGGACATACATTTTTTTAATTATGAAATTCCTTAATAAATATTTCAATCAATTTGGATTCAATGTGCTTTATCCGTTATCAAATAAAGGCAATCTCCATGGGAGACCTTTCTAGGTATAGGATTATTGCAAATAGGATTTTAAAATCGTCCACAAGCGGCCCTGAGTGACTATTGATCGCTTCAGTATCTATATTTATAATCCAGGAAATCAGAATAAACCCGGATCGGGACGATTGATAAGAAATATGCATATTTTTAGTCTCTCGAATGTATCGCCTTTGGTGAAAATATTTTTTGCACAATATTTGAATTTTTTATGCACATTTCCTATGTTGTATTAAATACACATAGAATTACATGCAGATAATCTTCTAAAATAAGATATATTTTAGTTCTTGATTGCATTTCAATGCTTTCACCCTGGTGACCCACTGGGTGAGTGACTTAAAAAATAAAAATAAATTTATATATTATACAATATTTTTTAAAGACTATCTGATGATTCCATTCAAATTTGTCTTTATTTTCCTTTGGAATAGTTTATTAATTGGAACAATTATTTATGGGGGGAAAAATATATTCGATCACTGCAGGATGTTATGAATCGTGTCTTCAGTTTTCAATAAATGATTCGATATTTCCAAGAAAAAAATGATGCAATAAAGAATCCAATGGAAGGTTCATTGTATCATGATCGAAGATGAATCATAGGTTTTTTCCGGTAAAAATATGTTATGAATTAAGACGATCATTTTTCTTGACACCGGTGGTCCTTTTCTTGTTCAAATATACTACAGCATTCCATAAATTCGTTTTTAGCGGGTCATTATTTAGCTTTGATAAAAAAGAGCTACGTATCCGCCATGTAAATGCATGCAGAAATCATAATATAGAATACCAAACCTTGTATGTAAGCAATCGTGACTACAATGCTTCGTTGGAAAAAAAACCTTTCCAAAACATGATGTTTCATTTAAGCTCTACAAATGCCTTCGAAGAAAAAAATCATTGTTGTGCGATGACAAGAACATATTCAAGGCTAGATTTGAAGATTCATGTTTATGTATTGAGCTGGTGAGCCTTATTGTTGGAGCGGAGGATATGCTGAAAATGCAGAGTCATGACAAATTGCATTGAACTTGTACCACAATTTCAATTTTGGAGAAGCGCTGGTTTGCTCGCGGAATATTGGGAATTCCGTACAAATATTCAAGCATTCGTCTATTGACATAAATCGATCATTTCGTTGTGAAAATCCCAAATCGGATTAAGGCAACATCAAAAAACTTGACGTCGTTGGGATTATCCAGTATTCTGATTTACGATTTTTAAAATTAATATATAAGGTTACTGCAGCTTCAGGTTGTAAATCTAAAGGCTTAAAGAAATATTCGGTTAAATTAAAAATTACACGGTTATAAATATATCGATTCGATATGAGCATTGATCATGGTACAAAAGTCAATCTGAACCAACATCTATGCACGATATTGGCAATTCACGAAAATGCACACAGTATTCGATGCACGTGCTCTTAACGATATCAAATATTTCAGGCAGACGATAGAATATTTCGTTTCGGTTTGCGCATTTAAAAGACTCATTCTGTGCACGCATTCCCCTAAAATTGCAGGTAAAAGGGATGAAAAATCATGAGGGCTCACGTGAAAATGTGCAGGGTTCGGGAAAAATGTGCATTTTACTTATCTCCAATGAAAGGGCATGAAATATCGCGAGGGGTGGCGAACACTCGCGTTAATAAATTGCATTTAATTTTTTTATGATGTGGAGTTAATATGGAAATTTATTTGGTCGCTCCCATTGGATATTTTTAGATTATTCCATTGGGATAGCAAGAAAATATTTATTTGTTATTAATCTGAGTTTATTATAATGATCTAAGTCGTCTTTGACTGAATTCTCCTGTTATAGAAATTCTTTGGCTTAGAAGAAAAAAAACGAAGAAAGGCAGTATAAAATTAAAATCCGAAGAAAAAAGATCAGGAGATTAAGTTAAATGCAAAAATGAATCCTGTTCAAAGTCTTTAATTTTTTTAATGGTATTTTGTGCATATGAATGAGTCATGGTGCAAGATGACGTTGTGTCCATTGATGAGTTCCGAATTAATTCATTGGGTTCTTCTTCAATATCTCTAATTGTTGACATTAGACATCTTAAACAATTTATTATTTGGCAGCAATTCAAAGCTAACGATCTCTTTAAATACAACAAAACGCACAAACTTTTCTTAGATGAAACCCATTTTAAACCACATTTTGTGATCGTTGCCCTTAATGAACCCATTGCCTTTTGCGTGTATTGCTTGAAAGAACTAAATTTATTTCAATCGAAACTAATAGAACATCGTTATCTAGTGTGTTAGGCATCTTATAATTCAAAGGAAAAAACCAGTTGAATAATGATTGTTTAAAATAGCAAAAAATCATTGCAAAATCTGCGCCCTTTAATTTTTCTATAACTTTTTTAAACAGAAATGTGAAAACGGCACGTATTTTTGGCACTATCTATATAAACGCAAATGTTTTGGAAATGATAAAATACAGATTTATATGAATTATAGCAACAAAATAACTCTAATAGGATCACTTTTGGTACATATTGTATAAGAAGTAGAAACGCGGCATTGAACATAAAGCACTGTAGAGCGCTAGACGCCATATGTGCGTGCATACTCATCAAAGGGTTAAAATTTAGCTCTTCAGTATTATCATTTATAACCACAAATGTTTATCTGTTTATATAACCAAACATAAACAAACATTGGAAAACATATGAACGCGGACTGTTTGGTTGGTGCGGGCAGCGGTAGATGTTAGGCTAATTCTATTATAATGAATCAAATTGTTAAAAAAAACAGATAGCCTTCATATCCAATTAAACGGTCTTAAATATGGACATTGAATAGGAAAATATTTTTTTATATTTTAAATTATTTTTAATCATCAAAAATGACGGAAGTCTAAATCCGAGTAGTTGATAGAAGTAGTAAAAAATTAACAATAAAAAAAAATCCAAAAACATCCTTTGCCTCATCAAATTGATTATATATATAGGCATGATGTTATGGTATTTTATGAAATCAGTCGACATCGTTTATTTTTACAAAATTGTACTTTTACAATCTTAATCGAATAGTGCTTAAAACTTCGACAAAAAATGTAGTTCTATTCGATTATGTGATTACAGTAATTATATCTTAACCATTTTAGAGCTGAGTAAATAACAAGTTCCTGCATATCAATACAATTGAACTACGTGTACTATGATTATTTGGGAAGTGTATGCATTTAAGTTTTGACCTTCGTCTATTTCGAGAGCAATACTTATCTATGAATCGAGTATTAAATCTGATCTTTCGTACGCTGTTTAGAGTCTAAATTTTAGGCAAATGCGAATTTGCTATGGCCTCATCCTCTGGGCTTTTTTCGCGTTTGCGTCATTGAATTTTTTCGCGGCGGATTATTAAAAAGCAACCCGATTAAAGAGCAATCTATTATTTTAATCTGCTCGGTTTAAATTACCCACATAACACTCTGACAGCATCATAATGCATGATGATGAGTTCATGGAACACAGAATGCTGAACTCCGATAATGTATCTTCATTATACGGCAACAAAGTGAAACCTGCCACCGCATTATCGATATTTTTGTTCCGAAAACGGCGATTATGAAGCACAAAGATACGCGCGGCTCCGGCTTAAACGCCAAATCTGATGGATGCTGCGGATGACATATGGGTATTTGTTGAAAATAAGTCTGAAATGTTCGTTCTTCGTGTGACGGTTTTGTTTTGACGTTCATATCAATTGTGTATCGGGGCGCTAAGCCGTCGTTTTATCACGAGGGCTCAAATGCTCCCCCATGTCAAACCATACAAAATATGACGACTCCAAATTAACTTTTTTTTTCAGGAGGATGGCTGGAACTGGTCGACTAGGCTTGGATTTATCAAAAACGATCTATAAATTTTATATTTATTAATTATAATAATAGTTCAATCAATATATCAATGTAGAATGTAGATTAGATTTGAACGGCTGTCATAATCAATTACTCATTTATTTGCATATAATTGATGCAAAAATATGCATTTTAATGTATCAAAGTACTTCTCATATACAGTACCGTTCAAAACTGTTCAAATGTTTTCCAAACGCTTCTTTACGTATCGTTTTTTGTTGAATCACATCTATTTAGGCTATAAAATATAGTATTTCTATTATGTTTCATAATGTGTGAGTATAGATTTTATTGAAAGAAAAAATAAGGCAAAAAATAAAAAAAAAACATTTGAACAGTTTTGTGCACACAGGTTTTTCTGTCGATATTTTTTTCAGCCCTCTGATTGATGAAACCTCTCAGCAAAAGCAACAAAAAACAAATGTGTCAGATAGCAGACCAAATTTTAGTTGATAACCAACTGTCATACATGGAAGCGGACAAATCATGGTATGGTTATGTTTAAAGGACTTGAATCCAATCGAGAACCTCTGATATCAAGTCAAATATGTCCTGGCTCGATATCCAACCCAAGCGTCTTCTTGTGGGGAGCTTTGGACTCGGTTCCAAAAGGAATGGGACAACATCGCTACGGAACAATGACAGAAGCTCATTTATTCAATGTCTAGTCGATTTCAAGTCGTAATTGACATAAAAAATGGCCCGACAAACTACTGAACAAAACTGTTCAAATGTTTTTTTCGACAAAAAGTGAAGTGAAAAGAAATGTTTGGAAAACATTTGAACAAGACAACAGACATCAGATAGCGACTGACTGGATTGGGGGTTCATTAATAATCAAACCCATTTCTTGCACTACTGTATGGTCTGTTCCGGGTTACCCAGGACTAGCCACACAAAGATTGTATACCAATGGAGGAGGAAGGACAAAGGTTCTAGACTTCTAGGGAATACTACCGCGGGTCCACTGCCACCACGAGTCCAATCTCAGTTTAAAAGGGGCTGCAACAGATGACGGACTGCAGGGGCTACTCCTTTCCCAAGGTACTCGTATCGGTTAAGTCATTCTAAGTACCTAGCCACGGAGACGAGTCGCCGTTCGAACAGCCTAATGCCGTTCTCCCCTGTTTTCCTAGGCTGTTGAGGATAGTGGTAAGCCTTTGACATAGTCTCCACCAACTACTGTAATCGGCTGTTCCACACACCCTTTTATGAATACACAGGGTGACCTGTGCACCCAACCCATATTAGCTGGGATACCCTAGCATCGTTTCATGAGTAAACCGACGAGGTCTCTTTCGCACACCTCTACTCCACATCATTAACCCAGGGGTTCAACCGTTGCCCACGGGCGTAAGATTGGCTCCCCTCCTCCCCACCCGTGGGTTTTATGGGTGAGCATCACGAAGTCTAACACCCACCCGGAAAATATTTGAACAGTTTTGAGCGGCACTGTAGTTTCTAATTGACTTGGAATTAAAACTTCTAAGTTAGTACGATGTATCTTTAAGATATTTTCATTTGAAATGTCCGATAATCGATCAGACTTTAAAGCGCGAAAGCTATGATTTTTTTATTTGATAATGTTTAAATAAGGTCCTTTCCTCATCGTTTTAATATTAATACAATAAGGACGGGCGTAAATCCTTTTGTAGCTTGGAGCAAAAATATCCAGATGTTAAAGCACTGTCACCTATTTAATTAATAGTAAAATTCAAGAGAATTAAGGAGTGTCAGAGGGACAGAGAACAAAAATAAGAGCTTTTTTTAGTCCGATATGTATAATAAATATCTTGGCCAAAAAGAACGTGGCCTTTTCGCTGATCCGATAGCAAACGGACCCGCGTACATCCACGGAGGTGAACCCCAAAAGCTCCAATTTTACGTTATATTTTCAATTAAATATAGTCGAATATGAATTCGTTTAAAATTTTAAGTTAAGATTTATTTTGATACGGAAATTGAAGCCAAATTATACGTTTTCTGGAAACACATTGTTGCAAAAAATGATGACGCATTTAATAAAAATATTAAAATATTAAGAACGGTAAGTATTTTATTCAATAATTCCTTTTGAATTGACAATTTTGAAGTCATTTTGTTCTTATAAAATCGGACATTTCATATGTAAACATTTGATGTGCGCGAACAAAATCTGTCTTCGCTAATCTGAATGGCCGTTGATTATATTATATGTTTATAAACTGTAGTATCTAATATTATTAATTTATTATTGAACATAACATAGAACAATATTGTTCAGTATTAACAAAGAGGGTAGCTTGTCTCTTGCAATAATAATGAAGACTACCATGTATCTAGATTCGAGAAAATTTTCTCATTATTGTCGTATTACGCTACCCCTGCGTTATATGGCAGCTTTTATTAGATAAATAGAGCTTTCAGAGCGTAATTTTCCAGTGCACTTTATTTCAAACGACGGCGATGCATTTTTATGACAATCGTAAACACTGCTATTTTATTCCAATGAAACAATCTGATACACTTCGATGAAATGCACTCCATCTACGAAGAGCTTCCGTTGTTTGAATTCCATACGATCGCATTGAACAGTAAATTTATTTTCGAAAAATCAGCAATGTTTGCGAATATGCGATAAATTTGCTGACGAAATTATTTGCCGTCTGTGCGAAATATGCAACTATTCAAGTATTGGTAGAAAGCTCTCAAATATACGCTCTGCAAGAGCTCAAGAGCTCAGGCTAACGATGCTGGCGGTATCAAAACATGTGCTTAATTCTTATACAAATTCGCATATGTGCATATTTCATGCTAAAGTATATTTTATGTCAGTCTTTAAACATATTCCATGTCATGAAACGCTTGAATAAACGCCAAGTTTGATTATTTTTGTGTTTGGTAGAAAATGCTGAAATAACGCTCGTCTCCAACTTTCAGAATAAATATTTGGATTTGGCTTTGGAAAAAAGTTTTCGTCCGTATTGTAGTACATAATGAAACACCTTGTCGCCGTCTTTGGCTTCCTGGGCATACGTTGAGTGAGTAAGAAGATGCGAGGAATATTCAGTGTAGCATAGCCGGTCCATGGCTATGAAAGAGGCTGTATGGCAGGGAGGAGGCTTTAGGCTGGCGCTGACAGTAAGTGGATGTAAATCCGTAAGATAAATTGTGACTTGTGAGCGAACGATGTTGTCTGACTCCCGTCTTATGTACGTATTCCTCAGGCAACATCTCAAAATGATGTCCCTCCTCCTGAGGCAGTACGCTTTGTTACTGTGTCACATCCACCTCTTTACCTTTAAATCGGACCCAAATAATACAGGTACATTTTTGGCAGCAAGGCATCATTTTGACAGCCATTATTTTTTTTGGGCACTCAGACATTAGCATTTTTTAATAAAAATGAGCCAACAATGGACTTGCTGCTGGAAAAGTCTGTCTACAGAATAAATCTTGTCGAACGATATATATTATGTAATGTGATGAAATAGTTATAAATAAAGACGGAATGCAAATAAAAATACTTCCTTAAATACTATATAACATAAATATTTTAATGATTGGAATTATATACTAAGAGTTGGTATAATAGATCAACCCTTTGATGAGAAATTCCGCATATGCTGCGAATTGACTCGAATAATAAAGAAAGAGTATTTTTACACATTGAGTGCGGATATTAGTAAATCGGAAACAGATATGGATAGAATGTTTTGCTTCTCATCATACATTCGTATATCGATAGCAATATCGTGCTGTAAAGTTATCCCTACACGTCTAAGTATTCTAAAATATTATATTACAAAAAATGACCTATAACGCTTCATTTTCAATGCCAAAAATGTGTTTACCAATTTTTATTTAAAAAACTTGCATAAATTAATACCGATTTAAATAAAATGATGTTAATTTTTGTGTAATTTTTTTGTGCGAATTTTTAAATAAGTTTTCGAAGTTATGCGGTTTTTTATAAAGCAGTTTTTTAATTTTACAAACAGTATGTATTAAGATATTTTGGATAAAATAGGAAATAAATCATCAACACTAACCAAAATTTGGAAAAAAATTATAATTTGGCACCGTCTGAATTAAATTATAACCACGCCCTTTATTCTGGTTAAGATTTTTGAAAAAAATGATTTCATTTTTTTAGCATTTTTTCGCCAAAATTCCGGTTTATATTTGAATCACCCTCGTATATTATATAAAATATTCGAATATTTTACCAATTTCATATTCGATATTCGAATGATTTATTTTACGAATATTTGGGAGCCTAAGTATTTTTCACAAATACACATTTGAATTTCTTAGATATAAACCAAAATACGTATCGTACGGATTTAATAGCAACCATATATGAAATAAGACATTTGCGGCTATAGACGCGTATGGCCTGTGGTGATGGGCTCTCGGTTGCATCTAAAGATGGAGGATGATAATGCTAAGAAGTATCTTAGATTTATTTTAGATTTGCATGTTTCATGAAACAAAATGCTGTTTTTTTTTGCAACAGTATGACGATCAATTTTAAACTGAATGAATCGAAGTGACATTTTATTAACAGCGACGTGGTCAAGCTGTGTACAAAATTAACTAAGCCGATTTATTTTATTGAATGATTTCATATTTTATTAAACATTTCGCATTCACGTTCCATTATGCATAATTAATTTGCGGTGTTAGGGATAAGCGCATTCCCTTCAGTCAAATGTACCCGGGGCGCATTGTTCATAGAGTTAACATGACATACGGTTAAATTAATGTCACGGAAAACAGATTTGGCGATGACAACATCGAAACGGCATAGAGATATTTGTTTTGCAGACATGGTATAACCAGGGAACATAAACACTCCCTAGCACGGTGTCTTTGACGCATCTTCCTTTGTCAATGCAACTTGATTGTATGCAATTTATTAACAGTACCAGTTAGGTTCGTCTGAGGGACGGGTTTATTTGTCTACGGGGGTAGGTTGACGTTTATATGCAAAGCAATATGACATTTATACATATCAGCTGAGCACACAGGGTAATTGCTCAGAGTGACGTAATAAATTGCAATCGTTATTACATCGGGCTAAAAATTAAGCTTATGCACAATATGCATTGGCGCGATTGATGCTGGTGATTTAAAAAAAAACGAGCCGAAATGAATTAGCCTAATGGAATGACATTATATGTAACTTCATGGTTGAAAACAAATTTTTAAATCCAATCATCGTAAATTAACTCAAAATTGGATCCCGATAAATGGATTGTAGCGTGTGGTATAAATACAGCGGCGCGATTATACTATTTAATGCATCGAGGACTCATCTTCTAGTTCGTATTATGAGATTGTGGGATAAATGCCGATATATTTGCGAATAAAATATTATCTTTTAATGCATAAAAAATATTTTTTGTTTGTTCGTATGTAATGCGCTGCCATACCGTTCATCAGATTACGATAAAATTTCGTTAACTTATTACTAAAGATTGCGCGAGTAACATAAGTATAGTTTAATATATACAAATGAATTTTTGTTTGTTCGTATTTAATGCGCTTCCATACTGTTTATCCGATTGCGATAAAACTTTGTCAACTTACTGTTTACACTTGTGGAAATAACATAGGCATAGTAAAATATTGTATGGATGCACCATGTTGCTGCATATTGGTCTGGTGAAATAAAGTATTATGTAATGTATATTGTGACCTGAGCAAGTCCTCGTATTTTAATGATCATTCGCTGCTCAAAATTATTGAAAGACTTCCTGCTAAATCCAATCAATTATTTTGATTGCCGCAAGTTGATGAACATTAAATATCAACGAAAACAGATCATACCTGCTAATATATTTATTATTTGAAGCACATTTCCTATCTTTCTGGGCTTAAATAATCATACCTTTTTTTTTTGCAAAAGTCAACGTTAAGCTCTTATTTTAAATAGCATCTATGATTTGGATGAAAGCTGTTGCCATTTTTAAACTTTAATTTGGATTATTATTTATACAAGTAAACGTCTAATGAGGTCTTTTTTGTCAATTTTTTTCATATATTTTAGTTTAAATTTAAACATAATTAATCTGCATGGCAATCAAGCGAATAATTAGACGATGGCTCCATACAAAAATACAGCTTTGTGCTGCACTGTTCATTTAGAACTATCGGCGTTATTTAGTATTGAAATGTATTTGATGATACGAGGTGGTTCAATATCGGCCAGTTGGCTTCGTCATCCTTCTAGCCCTTTAATCAAAATACATGTCCTATCGGTCAATATGAATAGACTTTGATTAATGCACTACACGTCACTCTCCGCAGTTTACAACCAATTCGATAATTGAGATGTATTATTTGTAGGCTCAATACACAAAGCGGAGCTGGAAAACGAATGCGTCAATTCAGTCAATTATGCGCTGACAAAATATGTGAAAACGCTGAAAAGAGTTGTATGGATTTTAATGTTAAAAGGTGAGGTATGTGAAATCGCGTTGCACCCACATTTCATGAATTTCAAGCACGTCTTGTATGATTATGGACTGCTGAATAAGTCATTAGATGACATTAAATGCGTATTATTTCCTGGTGACTAGTGTTTCATTATAATTTCAAATTGGAACACAGCGGGATTGATACGTTATGAAGATCAATTGAATTTATCTGACTTACAGACGGTAATTTGTAACGTTACATGCATATGTGAAAGGAGGAATATGAGATATTAGGCAAAACCAGTTATTGTAATTTACAAATTGCTTTTGTTTATGAAGATGTGATCTCATTTTCGGATATAAAAAGAGCTCAATCTGAGGGAAGATAACATTTATTTTCATATGAAATCTGATCTAATACATTGATTTATCTATACTATATTATTTCATTTTAAAATAATTCAATCAAGAGTTACAGAATTAAATTTAGGTCTTTTAAAATCGGATATTTCATATAAAAATACTGAATATTTGGAACTAAATCATATTCAAACGTCAATAATTTGTCATTTTCATTGTATCGTTTATGCTTCCGTGGAAACTCCCGGAAAATAAAGTTCAATTAGAGTCGATATAAATGGTTTGCTTGTTTATAGAATACGCATGAAAATCTAGGCTTTATTTCAGCATTATACGATAGTAAACTTTCAGCATGCACACACTGAACAAAAAAACAAATATACCCTAGAGCTTATGGCGATCGTGCAGTTGGAAAATTAGCAGTTACATTTAATTAGAAGATATCGCTTTTCCAGGCTGTTTTCATATCGGCCATTCGATTTAAGCGCAAATCCCGTCGACTGTCGCACTTTAACGTCCCAATCGCTGAATTCGCTGCGAATAAAATACGCTAATATATATTAATTAACACTAGAGTCCTAATTGTTAATTTGCATCCGGGAAACGGATGCGGTATTTGTTTTTCCAAATGAGGCGTTCACGGACGGCGCTGGGAGGTATCTCACCCTTATGCCGGAAAATAGATATTTTTTTTAAATCGGAAAACGTACAAAATTTCCATTATCAAAGATAATTCCATGCTGATAGTGCGCCGCGGCAGAATTGCCGGATTAAAATGATCCGATTAGGTCGTACATATAGTCCCTAAAATGAGCGTTCATAAATACTGTTTGAGCCAAAGCACTCATGTAAATGTGATGTCATCAAATTAATTTCAACGTTATGAAATATAACTCTAGTGACATTTAAACTGTATTATAATGTTGTTCAATTTACAATTGTCGGAATATATATTAGTTTCGTGGAGTATATATGAGAAATATCCCGAAAGTAAGTGTACTAATTTTTTTATTGGTTGAAAATTTAATCATAAATACACTCATGTATTTTTTCAGAGAGGAAAAAAGATGGTAATCTGAAGGCGCCAAGTCAGCGGAAAACGTGGGGGGGGGGTTCAAAACATCCCAATTTAATAAATCCAAAAGCAATTTAGTGGCTAAAGCTATGCAACAAGCACACTCCTCTCGTAAGCATACCCCTCTTTTTGATTTGAATGCTTCTTTTAAGAATCTCAAAATGTCGTTGTGTATTGATGGTCTCTTTTGTGAGGCAGAAGTTCGACGAAAATGATGCCTTTTCAGTCCCAAAAACTACAGCCCGTTATTTTCATAGTACACTTACTTTCAGGATAATCTTCGTATAATATAGTTGATGAACAATGCACCAATATTTAAAAAAAAAACCATCAACATTCATCCAAATATTTTCTGAACTCTGATTATCATTTGATTTTATGGGTATAAGTACCAATATTTTATATTTGAATTCAAAAAGGACGTATATTTTATACTCGGCAATTATTCAAAAAGGCGTCGAATAGAAAGACTCTCTTCTCTAAATAACTATTTATTCGACGACTCTCGCCTCCTGCGCGTCACTACCCAACCGGCAACGGTGCACGCGCAGGAAGCGATCGGTCGGTATGCAGGTGCAATGTCTCCGCAGGGCCACAAGAGATGGCGCTGTTAAAATAACGCATTGCACCTGAAGAGAGACGGAAGATGTCGCTGTTAATCTGGCGAATTAAAAGTGCCAGCGACTCGCCGGTGAGTCGCTATGTTTTTTTACAGAAAAATACCTTTTTTTAATATCCATTAATTCTAATGCTAGGAACAAATATTGGTGAATCCAAAAACATCTTCTTATTTTAATGGATCTTGATCTTCCCGTTTTATTTTTAAATAAATTCAACAAAAGTCATCAGAGCTGCTCATTGAATGATCTTTGCTACGTTGCTGGACCTATTCTGGGATTTATTGATCAGATTGCCTAGTAAAAAAAAAATGTTCTTATACAGATAAAAATATAGGTCGGGCGTGAGAAATATCATTAATTATTTTATGGAACGACAGTATTAACGATAACAAAGTTGTGTCCAAATTCCAGTTATTCAGAAAGAGCATTCTTACACGTTGAGCTCAAAAACAGACAGAGACGGAGAGAGTATCTTGCGTACATCGTTCGATTATATAGATCGTTAACCCAAATTTATCGAATAATAATGATATGTGAATGACATTATGAATCGATTTCAAATGTTTTGATTATGTTCACACAAAGAAAGAGATTATTGAATATTGTGTGCTATCGACAGTGCGTATTTATTTATGTACAAGCTTCATACACGCTGCGACGGTCTTGACAGATACGTGAATTTATACGGACGATAAATGGCGAATATACCAATATAGTATTTCAGTTAATGATGATTTAAAATTAGCTCAATATTCAAAGGGTTAAAATTTCTTTATGAAACATGGAAACGCAAATAATCAATATTAACAAAAACAAAATAAAAAAGGACTTTATTTGCTATGACAATCCTAACAAAAAATGCTCAAAATAATATTAGGACACAAAAGTCGCATATAGAACAATAAAATATATAATTCAAACAACTTTTTACGCAATTTCTGATATATTATATAATATCTAAAATCACTGGAAGTTAAAAGGTTAATACCAAGGCCATTGTCGAACTAGATAACATTTTTTACATGTGCTTTTACATCCAAAATAATTATAATCCAAGCTAAAAAAATTAAACAGAAGGCCACAAAATCTAGCATATATAATAATTTTATGTTATAATAACGACTAAAGGTACGATAATCCACCTGCATCAATTTAAAGACCGATCAAAATCTTTTCATTTTTATAAAATAACGTTAATCGTGGTCTTGAACGGTCCTAAGACTAGAAAAATTGGATGCTGATTATCAAATTCCCTAAAAAATACGCATTATATTTAGCATCTCTGCAACATTCAACAATAAGACTGCGTCATTTTAGTATACATCCTATCTGTTGATGACTAATTCTTCACATTTCCAATGAAAAATGTCACTCGAAAGTAATTTTAGATGTTAATACAAGAGCAGGTCCTTGACAAATTTAGACGAGCATAATAATTGAGTAGGTTCGACAGCCATGAAATGGAATTCATCGGTTTGGGTACACCACGTATTAAATTAATCGTATTCATTTGATGAAATTACAAGGGAATTCCATTCGTGTCTGGAGGTCTATTTTGGACGTCTCATGTATTCTGGTTTGCCAGGAGAGCGCCTGGCCTTGCCGTGGCTGACCGCAAGGATTCGCGTAAATTGTGTTTAGTGCGGAAGGCTATATCCTTTGAGGACATTATACCCGCAGTATTTCAGAGTGTGGCCCGTATCTACACCTAGGATATATGCGCCCCTGCCAGGATTATACACACTAATTATACGCCCTTTCATGACTCATTACTTAAATTATTATTCATTGTACAAACCGTTGTGAAAACTATGCAATTTACGACCCCGCCGGGCCATGCGACTCTCATACACGAACACGCTTTTAATTGACAACAGGACGATCGCTGAGCATTTATCAACAAATTTGCGACGACTGGGTGTGTCGTAATCCGCCATTGAAATGTCACACTCGTGCAAAAAAATATAATAATGACAAAAATTATCTAAATTAAAATTTTCCAATTTAGGGGTTAATTTAATGCTTTTTTTAAAAATAACCAAATAATACATATGGGAAAACACACACATATATATATATATATTTAACAGAAGAAAAATATTGGAATTTTAACAAACATGTTCAGGTATGGCGTCCAATCTCCTTCGTCATATCAGCGATCCGAAAAGCGGACCGATTGGACACATAGACCTTGTGGTCACTCCGTCCTATTTTAGGGCTTTTCTCGGGTCTAGATTTAAACATAAATGTATCTATCCTACTAATTTTTGCTGTTATCTTGGCTAGTTTTTATGCTGCAAGATTTAAAATATATCGTGTTAGTTGAATCGACTAACATTTGACTTTTAGAATGCAACAAAAAATCAAACTTATTGAAGCTTAGTTTTGTCATGTCAGCCGAGGATTTTTAAGGGCGAGTGTTTAATATGGACTACATTGGAACATTATGACAATTCGATCAAAAGAGCCTTCGTAAACTATTTGTTATCGAGCTAAAAATATATGCTGAAAAATAGATAAAGATCGGAATAACTGAAAAAGTAAGAATTGAACATTCCTGATTTACTCGCAAATCATAATAAAAAGACATCCAACTGCGAGACTTTAAAGACGAACCTCTTCCTTAAGCATTTTCAAATTTCACAGATCAACCTCTCACTTTCGAATATGCTGGAGCTTATTGAATAAAGTTATCGTTTAGCAAATCATCTATTGCTTTATAACGGCATAAAATGGATATTATAGACTATACGTGCGTTTTAAATGAATTATTCGACGCTTTCGAGCGAAATTTTTAAGTAACGGTAAATCCGAATACGGATTAGCCGAATGCCAAAATTTAAATTAAAACGTGCGAAAAAAAATTGCAACGCATTGTACGAGCTCCGGGACTAATTCCTCGGATTATCCGGCATTTTGTGTAATTTATTCGACTTCTCCCCTTCATTAACTCAGATAATCGAGCGTTTACTGTAATTAACTGTAGCTCAAAGCATTCGAATGAGTACTTTCGTCATTTAATTACCACCCTGATTATGGCAATTCTTTAGCAGATTAATGTAATGTCATACAAATGCTCCCAATGTAGCATTTGATTGGATCGATTTGAGCTTGGAATATTATTTTATATTGATGTATAATGTGTGTTTCATATCGAATGTGTATAGGGGGTTGAAATTATGCCTTGGTATTGTCATCGACTTGTGGTTATTGAGTAGATGAGAGCTTATCTATTGGAAGGTGTAAATGTAAGTTTCAAGAAAATCGTGTAATAATCTTCTCAAAGGTCGGAGTTTGGTGAGTATTTCGTGCACGTATACGATTTAGCCATCACGGTTTTCTAATATGCACCCTGGGCGGTGACCCCTTATCGTCCCTAACCTTTGTCCTCATCCCTCGTCCACCCTTCCAACCTTTATCCTCGGGTGCGCACCCTCCTCCTCCAGGCTTTGCCCCCGCACGCCAAAAGGGTTCCAGGCGCCCATTTATCTTTCAACAAGACAAATGTTAGCAAACAATAGCAACCCACGTTTGTATCCAGGCGAGAACATTTGCATGCAAATACGAAACGATTGTGTTTCTTTTAATAAATCCACCGCGGTTTGCATTGAACCAACGTGAAAAGTGCTTCATGGATGACGCCAGTATCGATATGAGCAACAAGGGTATAAATCTTCAGCTTTGCATCCCTTAATGCACACAAATTTAAATTAAAATCATACAATTATCTCTTTAGCATGGCATTGGAAGAAGATAAATATAACTTAACAGATATCAACACAATCAAAACAATCCCAAAAGAAGACCATTATAAAAATCAATTCTGTTTGCCCTCAAGCAATTAAATCCTGCGCCATTTCTTTGTTTCGTCCGCAAAAGCCCGTTGAAGAATTCGCAAAAGACCTGTTGATAGGCCTCGTATTTGTTGGGTGAATATTGTATGTGGGGTCTCCACAGTTAGCATCCAAACATTCCAAATATTTATCTGCACTCTTGCACAATTTCTTATCTTACATTGGTATAGTGTCAGACATGCAATAACAGCTTAATCCCATTACTGAAATATCTCGATCGGAACCTGTATTTTAGTAATTGCGAGCCTTGCAACATCGTCTCGTGAAGGTTAGTGTTTTATGTATGGCGAAAAATGTTTGTTGGATAGGTAGTTATTCGATTTGTCTCAAGTTCTAAGCCAAACAGGGACAACATTTTCCGATCCGTGGGATTGAATTAATGATTTAAGATTGCCAACGATTAAATTCAGTCAATGCTCAAACGCTTTTATTGATACAAAGCGTTATATCCTGTTAATATCTTAGGCTTAAAGATTCAAAATGCATTTGATTTTCGAAGCAATTTTGAATAAAACACACACACACAATTACGAAAATCATGGAGCTAATAAACAAAATTAATATACGAGGTTTGCGTCTATAGACGCTTATGGCACTGAGCGAGTTAATATCTATTTAAGAACCAACATCAAATTGTCATTCAATTTGGTTTCGCTATTGAAGAATTATAGCTTTTTAAACTCGTTCATGAGTGCTCAATGGATCATCAGACTGAACGTTTGTAGATTTGTAAAGAATGAATAGCATTCTTTGGGGAAGGATAATGAAACATTCCTAATAATGATCATGGTAATTGTATAATAGAATAATCCAATATGCATAGCCATGAAATGTATGTCTGTCTGTTTAATATGCCTTATATTTAAATGGCATAACGCCTCTTTTTATTGACAATATTTGGATGCAAATGATCTCAACAGGGGATTTTTACGGAAAGAATTTTTCATGCGGAGTTTCCCGTTTATTGACATTTATCAGATCCAGAAAATTAAGGTGAACCTGGATTATTGACACGATCGGTTAGAAATATGAATGAAATTTAATAAATCCGAATCTTTATATTTTGAGTGTAAAATCAAATCTACCACCTCAATTCTTTAGTTGTAGTTGAGAACTTGGCAGTTTTAAATTGGTAACACTTGGTCTGGCGAATTCTTCGAAGGCTGCTTTTATAACATTTATACTAATTCAAAACAGGCAGCAAAGGAATTTTAACTTTTTAAAGAAAAATAGTGACGCTTATTGGCAAATAAATTATGTTAAATTCTATCTGTCAAAAATGTTTTCGATGTCTAAAACAATACGTATTTTAATTAAAATATATAGATTATCATAATTACTTTGACTATTTATGAAATTTGTATATTTGGCTTATTGATTTTGTGTCATAGCCCCCAATGGGTCTTTAAAATGAAAAATTGTATTGAAATTATGGACTACCTGGCGGTAATGAAGTGCCCACAAGATAACAGAATAATAGACCATCGGTTGCATGTTCAAACTCACTGTCATGTAATTGAATTATAGCCTACTGTTAGCAGCCCATAAATGCTGCAAAAATAATTTATGTGACTTTTAAAGTCGAAAATTGTGAAATAACACCAAATGGCTTTAGTGTGGTATCATGAAGCCGAGTTCTTCCACACCCAATCAACGTCACGATTATCTCAATTGAGATATAATGGCTGTTCAAATTATGTTGAGATATTTATTTGAAATGCTATAAATTCAACACGAAGATCTCTCTCGGAGTCCCATGAGAAATGAAGTATTTTCGTCTGATATCTCTTAAAGTGAGAGCTCTAAACCAATTCATTCGTCGGTCTTCTTTCCAATTGTAAGTTTTAGAATCGCGCATAGTTTTGTTTAGCATTCGGCATGCACTTCAATGGAAAGAATGCCAAAAGGAAAGATTGATAGCGACGATACGTAGGACGCATGTGCAAAAGAAAACAGAAAAAGGGAACAGCTCTATTATCGGGAATGGCAAAGGGTGGCGAACAATTTATATAGAAAAGAATGGCGAAGGAAAACTGATGAGTTCAGATGAGAAAAGGATTGTCCGCCATTTATTGAACACATGATACTTGGACGGATAAAAAGGGCTCGAAATGTGGCCAAAATTAATAACTGTGCAGACGTGTTGCCCTCCCTCAAATACTAATAACTCGAATAGCTGCGAAAATATTTGCTTTGAGGGCTGACAGCTCAAGGTTGTTATTTAGCATTAAAAGCATTGTTCGCGGGGCACAATATTTAAAGTTCACGGGTGAGCTGTGCCAATAGTGACAAAGCACTATATTGAATTTCTATTGACGAACTAAAGTCATTCGGACGTTCAATGCTACAAAGCAAGAATTTTTCATGGAGCGTCATAAAATATGGCGAACAATTTAATTCGGCGTCGCTTTGAAGTGTCAAAGCGAGGACGACTCTCATTATTTTCATCAAGAACAACAAGTTCCGCACTAATAACCATTTTTAATATACGCCTCTGAATAGGAGACTAGGAATTTATGTGAATGTGATATCGGCAGTATGAAAAATGATTAATGTTTCGGAGACTATAAAGAAAGGCGGAGTGAATTCAATACACACTGATCTCCAACATGGAGCCTTTGGCAAGAAAAGTCATCTTTGAATTGTATTTTTGAGAAACTATACACTTTGTTGGAATCCTAGTTCAAAAATACAAGTAAAATAAAGAAGTCATTGCGATCCAAATTATGACCTGAGCACGTGATAAACTTCTCATGACAATTCGTTGTTCATAATTTTCGAATGATTTCATTCAAATACAAACATTTTCATTGAAATTCATCGCAAATGCCCATTATAAAAACGTAGCTATTTTCTGTTAGGGTAAATTAACTTAACTATCACAAAAAATGAAACTCTAACCGGAAATTGGTATTTTCGTTTTCACCGCAAGCATAATAGATATCTTACGCGCATGCGCCGTTCCGCCTCTACTGTCGGTATATAGCATAAAGCCACCACTAGACTTGACTATTTTATTATATATTACACAATCCAATAAATAGCGCTAAGAATAAGGAGAATTTGCACAAAAAAGTTGAATTTTCTAAAATATCACAAACCTTTAAAAAGTCAACATATTAACTTCAAAAATGAATTAAATCAAATTGAGAATATATTTTTATGTATGCATTTTTTAATGGTAAAAATTTTTGAAAAAGTGCTTACAAAACCGAATGGACATTTTTGCAAATGAGAATGAGAAATGATGAATGTGCATAAGAAACTTGATTGATGGCAAGAAATTAGAATAATGGGTAATAAAAAATTAACCCTCTTAAAAAAAGGCTATTTCATATAGGATCAACTATTTATTTTAGAATGTAATAACTTATATATTGTAAATAAGATTAAGATCTGGTTAATCAATGTGATTCATTGTGTTTTCGGACAAGAGAAGAGACGCCGCATGGTGGATGAAGATCACTAAAAAAGCATAAATTTATGCAAATATCTCAAGTTGTATTATTTTCAATGGCTATCAAAAAAATACATCAATAACCAGGCCCAACTTCTTTGTATTATTTTGATAAAAGTGCAAGCGATTAAGTCCTTACTCCAGAAAACAGCAATTCCCCATTCGGTCGTAATAAGCAGGATGTTTTGCACATGGACCGACAATGATGGGTCGTATGGTCTCCAAACCTGACACCACTAGATTTCTTTGTCAAGGACGTGCATAAGGATTAATTTACACGACAGAGGTGCCCTTAAACGGAATCAAGGAAACAAAGGATGGATGGGGATGGACGGGCGTCGAATAAAAATACTCTCTTCTTTAGGTAACTTTTTATTCAACACGAGAAATCTGGCTGCGAGTAGGACATCTTCCCGCAGTCAAGGCCAACCGACGACTTTCTTCATCACCCAACCGGCTGTTAATCTGATCAATTAAATCCGCTCAGAGCAACAGCGCTATTGCATTAGGATGGTAAATAAAAAGTTATGATGATTTAAAAGTGAAATTTTGGATATTTTTTTAAAATGTTGAAAAAGATGTATTTCGATGACCTTGATACTTAGGGTATAGGAAATATGTATTAAACGTAGCAAAAGACTCCCTTTATCCCAAAAAAAAAAAATGTCGGTCTATTTAAAAAAATACCCTGTATATGTTCAACTAAACAAGGTTTTTAGATGTCGACGAAAAGATGATGTCTCTTCAAATTTTCAGACAAATCTTTCAGCTTATTCTAATTCCAAAGACGTCGAATTTAAGAAGGGCTGCTATTATTCCGTTATTTTAATTTTATTTAGTCTGTACTATGGTACAGTATATCAACTGTCCGAGTTTCATTTTGACATTGAGGTTCATTTAGAAATATTTTTAGCAGATTAAACATGTATGTTTAACCATATTTAAAAAATCTTAATTTATTGTGCGTTTTGCCGCATGTAAAATTGCAATGCGTGATCGAGGGCACTTATTTCCTTCAGATATCAATGTTTTTAATCCTATCCCTTATCTGGTGGATGAAAGCACTTTTTTCACACCCGCAGAAAATAGCCCTGAAAGTAAAAAACCTTATCGCTTCGAGCAGTTTAAGTTTAAATAATCTATGCTAATGGCGCGACCGGTGTCCGCGTAGGTCTTGTGTAAGCGTTTCTTTCACTGAAAAAAAGATGGCATTAAAAAAATGTTACGTGACTGAAATATATAGGTTGCCCTAGAAGTTAACGATGGCAAACAAAAGAAACTGATGCTATTTAACAAACAGCCACCTCCGGCCCCGCCGAGCAAACAATGCACGTAAAAGTAACGCAAACAGAGAAAATAATGTAGGCTTAAATGGCGTGACCACGTCAATTTGTAAGGCGAATTAAGTGAATACCAAGAGAGGTGAACCTTCCGTCATAGCAACCGGGTCACATAAATTAAAAATGTGCCCCGGTGGGCCTCAATCGGGACATTTTTTTGAGGGGCGCAAAGTTCTCGAGCGCAAAAGTGGCGGGCGGAAGTCGCCTTCTTCAAACTATATTTAGACACTTTCCCGGCCAAATTGCTTATTACGAAAGCTTAAGCTGTTTGCCGAAAATGTTGGCCATTGTGTCGACATGCAAAGTCATAAAAAAATCGCCTGTCATCGTTGAAGGCGAACTAAAATTATACCACCCTAAAAGGGTGATCTATTTTGGACCCATGCCTGAAAGCTTTTAAACACCGCATCAATCCATATATTCCCTGTATTATTGAATCACCGATTAAATAGACCAGCATTTTTAAATAATTTACATACGCATAACTAGAGATGAAATTGGATTCTCCAATCTTTGGAGAAACATTTCGGAAACCCTGGCAGAAAGTGAAAAAGAACCAAATGTCATCTGTGATTTGGGTTGATGGAAAACGTCTTGTCTTCATGCGATGAGATCGTGTAATTGAATACTCAAACATACTTGTGCAAATATCATACAAATTCTTGCACAAATAAAAGACAATACGGTATTTTTAATAAAATACACATTGAACGTTGTAAGTAAAAAATCACCATGGATTTAAATAAAATCATATAATCCCAATGGCATTATAATAATTCCCTATTAAGCATCTTATTGATTGCGAATATCTTAATAAACATCCCCTCGGGAATGTCTGAAAGTTGACCGAACAAAATTAATCATTTTATATGGGCTGTTGGTGTATTATTATCATTTAAATTTAATTGAGCAAATCTGTAAAAATTATCTTCATTTATGACTCCAAAAAATCCTTGGGAGCTAATGGAACAATTACGAATTTGCCGAAGATATTCATTTAAATTACGTTAATTTAGATTTAAATCCATAAATGAATATCGAACAATACAACAACTATATGCCCTTATTTACAGACTAAATCCCCATAGAAAGAGTCCTTTGATTGTTCACTAAATCGGACAGTCACCGCTTCCTTTATTTCGTAGCACAAAAGCACCTCCCCTTGAAGATTTTTTTTATGAAAGCTTAAAAAACAAAATAGTATGTGGGAGCTAAAAACGGACTGCATAATGGGTGGCTTAGTTGTGGAGACCCACATTGAATGAAAGCTTGAACTTTGGCAGACATGTGCACTGAAGCGCTATCATGCAGAAGTTGGATACCTTTCGGGAGCTTTCCTCGACTTTAATGTCTTCTTATAAATGAGTGCATGGATAAAAGTCCAAAAGAAAACGCAATCATTTCATGTTACATAATAAAAGCTTATTAAATTCTTGAAACATTGAATCAATTTATGCATTGACGCTGTTAGTTGATGCGGCCGGCGTCAGATGTATGGCAAGCATGCAATCAAACTATTTATACCATTTGTCCCTATTTAACGCGAGGGATACGTCTTAATAAGATCCAGCGTTAAACGGAGCAGTGCCAAATGGAGTCCAACTGTAATTACGTCAATTATATGCATTGGGATTCTAAAATGACGCTAAATATCAAACCAGTTTTGAGCTAATAAATGCATGTATAAATTATCATATTTAAACACCTTTCGGTTTGTAGGTGTAATCGGAAATGCATTTTAATGTCATATTGGTCTTCATTTTTTGTGTGTTTGGGAATCAAGTATGAAGATTAGAGCTAATATTAACATATGACCTAGTGCTGATATAATGGATTAGATCCTGGTTTCTTATTATAATGATTTGGGTTTAAATCCTAATTGCGGAAATACCATCAATATTTCTCATTGATTGATTAGATCCAGATTATTCCTCTATTCCTCCTTATTAATTCCTAAACTATAAAAAAATAAGTAAAAATACAAGATTTTGTTGTCTTATGGCGTTATATATTAAACAGACCGATAAATAAACAGACATGCATTTTATATATTCGTTTATGCATATTGACGTATTTATATTTTAAGATTTTTTTTTCAGTATTCAAACGAATAATACTATTTATCTTCAGTTAAACCAATAAATACTGCTAAGTACTTGGAGAATTTGGATAAAACAACTTGAATTTTTTTGTTTTTTTTAAAAAGAAATATCAGGCCAGTCCATAAGTTTGTGCGCATTTTTAAGAAAAAATTACATATGCTATGTTTTATTTTCGGTTGGCGAATCTGCAATCGATTACTTTCTGTCAGCTGCTATCAGCGTAAGACAATCTTCAGTTCGAGGCAGAGTCAATTGTAAATAAGCACTGTTGATAGCATACAAGATCACGTCATTTCTTTACATAAATAATACACAAAAATCGATTCATTTGCTCTTGCTTTAGAAGGAAATGATAATTGGACAAAGACTCGTCACGAAACAAAACAAAATATTCGGTCATATCTTTGCGTAAACAAATAACATGCTTGAAATCGAAATCATTATTAGTCGATAAATTTGGGTTAACAATCTATATAATCGTGCGATGTATGCGGAAAATCTCTCCATCTCTGTCTCCCGAATTGCGCTACGTCTGCCTCTGTCTATCTCCAAGCTCAATGTACAAAAGTGCTCTTTCTGAAAAGTGAGGGGGGGGGATCTCAGGCCCTGTAATAGTACTCCTTTAAGGGTTAATTTTGGAATCAGAACCACAATTAACAGTGGATTAGATTACAGAAAGGATAAATTCATCTCATGAAACAATCTTTCACAGTCATTTGTCGAACAGCTCGAACAACGCTGCCTAAAAAATAAGTGAATTTAATAGGGAGCCTTCGCCGCATTCTACTTACTCCCCGGATATTGCCTTAAGTGATTTTAAATTATTTCATGCTTTTCATTTTTTTTACTAGGGTAAAGGTTAAATTCTAAACAGGATGTGCAAATTGAGCTTTCAAGTTTTTTTGCATCAAAAAAGCTACCTATAAGATGGTGGAGTGTTTTATTTACACTATTCAAAAAAATCCCAAAAATGCGCATGAACTTTTGGACTGACTTGATAGTGATAATCATATTATAAGCTCACATAACATATTAAAAAAAATTCAGAAATGCAAATAAATGAGCAACCATCACATGAAAGACTCTTTCTTCCAGAAAAACCTCCCGTGGAGATTGCTTACATTCAATAAACGTTGTTTGAACTTGAAAGTATATTTACGCTTAAATGGTAGCATTTGATTTTTTTAACACATAGAATATCGTTGAACTGAAATAATTGATTTTCGTTGAATATTAATCATATTTGCCGAAGCTTGTATTCAAATATGCTTGTATTTACCGATTGGAGTCGCTGTATATTTACAGTGTAATTTCCACGAAAATTGGAGTCAATATAATGGGAATCGAGCCCATTTATCATATCGAACAGAAGGACAGCTCAACATGATACACAAAAACGTGACAATAAATAAAGTAATTAAATTATGGCCCGCGCCCACAGATAACTTACGGTCACATTAAGTATAATAACATATAAAGAGTGAGTGGCGGCCAGGAAACGATCACGCCTAAGCCCGCCGCACCGGAACGTGGGTGCGACCTGTGAATTATGATATTTTGACTTCGGTAAAAAAGTCATCGGTATAAAGTTGAGCTTTGTCTTGGTTGTGCCGCGATAAAATCTGCATTTGAATGACGGGGGCTTGTGAAACTGGTAGATTTTCGTCGTCGAACGCGTGCAGCCGGTGACAGCCGCTCATTACGAGCTCAAGATAAAGGTCCTGGCGAAAAATGATTTCTGCCCGGCGTGAGCTAGGAATTCTGCAGAAATATATGGCAATAGCTTAAGAAGTATTTGAAAGTATCAAATTAGAATGGAGGCCGAAAAGTCAATAGAAAACTGGCGTCATTAACGCGTTCCTATACATTACAGGAAAAACCTAAGGTCAATAACTTATCTGGTTAGAGATACAAACGAGCGGAATAATTCTACACTTAACGAGAGGCCTATCTTTTATGGGAAAATTGCCTGAATGAAATTTACAAATATATCTCCCTAATTTCCCTATAAATCTATGTAACGAGAATTTAAGTGCCCTATGTGCGGAAGTTTCTTTATTTGTACATACATGGTGTTTTAGTAGCAATCACCATGTCAGACAAATTCTATCACGAAAGCGTAATATTCTTGTATCCAATTAGTATCTTTGAATTTAGCTTTCACATATGGAAGCACTGCAATTAAATATTGAATTATATTAAACATATTTACAACCTTAATATTACCAAACATAATAATAAAATGTACAGTGTCTTCTATGTTGGAATCGGTATTGAAAGGCCCGAACCTATACAATTCGTTTAAAACGAAATAAATCCTACGAACTTATTAAATGATATTTTATGTTTATATTTAATATATTAGGGTGTCCATAAGTTTCTTTCATTTTCATATTAAGAAAAAATAAACAATAATTTGTATTACATCAAAATTTATTGCATAATATATTATTCATTTTGTTCTATTACATTTATCCATCTCTCCGGAAGCCTTATAATGCCTTCTTGCCAAAATTTACCAGGTTTTTTGGCAAAATATTGATCAAGGTACATTTTTATATCATTTTTTGAATTAACAACGTCTCGTCTGTTCGCCAATTCTGATCGTTTTCTGGCAATTGCATCCTGTAGATTGTCTAGTTGAAAACAATATTTTGTTGAATTGATTGTGTCACCTTGCTGAAGTAGCTCATAATAAACTACCTCTTTCCAATCCCACCAAATGCATAGCAACACTTTTTTTGGATGTAGGCCAGATTTAGCTACAGTTAAAGCTTCTGTACCCTTGGTCCAAGACCGTTTACATTGGATATTCTCATAGAATATCCAACTTTCATCTCCAGTGACAAGTATCTTCAAAAAAAGTTGGCTATTATGTCGTTGGAGAAGAAGATCGCATGTTGAAATACGCTGAAGTTTATTTGAGTCAGTCAGTTCATGAGGAAGCCACACATCTGAACGATTAGATCTGTGTTCATTTGCGAAAGAAACTTATGAGACAACCTAATATAATCCAACATCCTTAGATGTCCAAGAGAATAAGGGACTTCGCGAACGATGACATTTTTCACCACGGAAGTCATAAGTCCTGTACAGGTAGTTTTTGGCAAAAATATTAAACATATTTTTAATTTTTATAATATTGTGTATAGTTTAACCTATAACTAAGAAGAAATATTGGAAAATAAAAAAAATAGTATGAAGTTGAAGAAAAGTATGTGTTTTTATAAACATTTCTTGTAGTTTATTGTTCATTAAATAAAAATGAATTAAATAGTTATAAGTCAAACGATGTAGAAGTTTATTGTACACGTTTCTGCCAAATTTCACGAACTTGTTCCTACGAACATATTGAGTGATGTTTTTTTAAATGTTGCATAAATTTAAGACATTCTCCATTTATAATCCATCAATGGATTGAGATTTTATTTATCCACAATCAGAATTTGAACAAAATCCTTTATTATAAGATATCAAGATCTAAATCGCTACAATATTTAATTGCTTTAAAAACAAATTGACCAATTAATTACCGTTAACACATTTTTGTGCGTTTGATTACATTTATCGTCATCATATACTTAAACAATTTTTCAAGCGCTAGATTGTAGATCTAAATGTATTATTTTGTTACAATTACACATTACAGTTTTGTCCTAATGAGACACTATTTTAGATCATGGAATGGATAAATCTGGATTTATCAGATGAGAAACTTGCGTGGATGTTTTCCAAGGAGGATCCGTAGCGTTAATGTGGCCAAACTATCCCCGAAGGACGACCATTTGAACGTGACCGTTCCGACATTATGTGGTATTTTGAACTATTTGGGCGTGAGTGTCTTTAAAATAAATTAGTTTAGTGTGAATATTTATGATGTGTGCGTGAACATTATGCGGCCATTAGAGAAAATGTACGAAAACGGGGAGAGCAGTTTTGCCGCGATAGCATTGCCGACCGGATATTCTGGATGCCGACGTAAAATAAAATTATTTGCCCAACACTTCCGGATCCGCATTGATGAACCCTGAGGATTCCTAAGCCTTCGCAACAGTTGTTTGATAGCCGCCTAATGACCGCGGAGGAGCTTTCCGGAACGGCCGGCGATATGAAGATAAGCCAGCCGTCTAAGGGTTCATTCGCACTGTTTGCGAATTTACATCATTCCCAAAGCAAGCGTTTTCATATATTCGGATTAAAAACGGGCGCGTATTTATGGCGCTAGAATATCATCAAACTCATTAAAACGTGACCAAATAAATAAATGATAATTTTCCATCTATTCGGAGCCGAGATCAATGAAAAGTCCCGGATTGAATGCAGTGGTTTTGAATAATTTATTTAAAATTATATCGGAATGGCTTCGCTCTGACCGCGTTTAATATGCGAAAACACGAACCAAAAATTTACTCAATATTCAAACGGGAATTTCTCAACGGCCCATTTGCATACAGCCAAATGTGGCCGACGTGGAAAAATTGCATCGGCGGTGCAGTGCCGCATTGGTCACTATAAAACATTCGCATGGCCCGTAAATATAGTCGCCGTTTGCGGCCCGGGGGTGGCAGCTGAAGGGTTGCAGGTTGACATGAGGGCTATGAGGGGTGCTGTTTTCTGTGGTGATATATGGATCCGCAAAGAGCCGCGTGAAATATACCCAGCGGGCGCCCGAATTTAACACGCCGACTTTCCTTCATATTGTACACTGCCGAAATGCACTTTCGCACTTGTCTCCTGTCAGGAAATGAATGATGTCATAATTTATTTGGACCCCCTTTTTCAGCCTAAGGATTGATAAAAAAATATCATTTTGACGCTGTAAATTATACTGTGGAAAAACAGAAAAATCTGACACCAGTGAATTTACAAAGGTGTCAGATGTTTATATTCGTACTGATATTGTGAGTTTATGTTTTTACCATTTTTTTTTTCATATTAAATCCCATCTCTAAATTGTATTCATAAAATATCCTTAGAAGGAATTAAAAAGAATTTTAAGAATTATGAGGATTTGGACGAAAACTTGAATTTTGAATTTTCTAAAATATATTCTAAAACTCTTTAAGAAGTTAATGTTATGCATAATTAGTTATTAAAATTTATAATGGCAAAATTAATGAAAAACAAACTGTGGGTCGCAAAACAATAAAAAAATAAGCTTTGCTTAATTTTTAATAGCAAACGATAGCATAGCAATGCATTCATATTATATGATTAGAGATAAAAATCGTAAATTCTTCCCCTTTATTTGCTTGTATACTAAAAGGGAATTAGAAATACTGACTTCTATGACAAAGTATTAGAAGACTTTGAAGAATGATGGATTTGAATGCGAAAATCTATTGGAAAATTAGAATAAAATTAAACTATATCAAAAAATATGGAAAACCGAAAATATTAATATTTTCGAACGAATGCCTAGATCTAGTTTTTTTATAACTTCTTGAATTTAAAAAATCATTAAAATATTGTTTAAAAATAATGATAATTTAATTAAATGATGTTAAACTTCTACATGATCAAAAGTATACAAAGATATGTATGTCTGTCTGTTCAGGATTCCATTTATGTGTACTTTAAACTCCATTGTTTAGAACAAGTTTAAAACTTATTTTCTTCCAGATATTAAAAAATATGTTTCTAATCTTTATTTATAATCTAAATATTACAACATATTTTTATAATTTCTATATAAATTCCTATACTAACTATTTATAAAATACTAGACTTAGTTCCAGGCAATAATAAAAATTAATCCTTTGGATATGAAATCAGTTATGAATATTTGATGGAACATTATTAAAAGAAGAAGGATGAAAAAAATAATCTCCTCAGTTTAATCGTTCTGACAATAAGATGGTCTGATCAGATCCCAGATTTTTTTTGTAATATTGGCTATGTATAGATTTTATTAAATCTCCCTGACGTTGTCCATTAAAAGGTTTGAATTTAAAAAAAAAATCATGATCCTTGGGTTTCAAGAAAAGAGGATATTCCTATATTTACGCCTAGAGTCAATTAAAGTGGTCTGGCCAGACCTAGATTTTTTTTCCAGAGTATGTATAAGAAATCACGTTTTTCTTCATATTTCGTAAAGAAATTTTAATGCTTCCATAAAATATTGTATTATATTTCTCAAGTTGACCTGTACTTTTACCTATATAGTAAGAAATTTAAAAAAAATCATGCAAAACTTTATGAGGGTCTAGCCAGACCACTTTTTTTGATGAGAGGTAATAGAAACGTTAATTGATTGATTTAATAATAAATAGTATGAATCTTCTATAGTTTTTGATATCTTTGAGTCTTCTAACTGATATAGTATCTTAAGAGGATGTGACCAAATTAATATATTAGCTCAAATAGTCGTTTCTGAAGTCTAAAAGAAATTGTTTAAAAATAATAGGTTCTGGGTTTAACGATTCATATATGTATTAAAAGACAAGCTGTCAACTCAAATAATCTACGAGTGAACGCATTTTATCACTACTTAGTCATAATTCGCCCTAAGCATTATAATTATAATTCTAGAGCAAAACTCAAGCATTTCAAATTTGCCAAAAAGCTTAAATGCACTTTGTCGGTAATAAGCAGACCTGTTTGCCCATTAGGGAAACAGTTGCTTAATCTTGATTTATGGGATAAGCGTGGTCTAAACTGGCTCCGAGGGCCGCAACATTGGCTTTTAAATGATGAGAGCTACTGGAATTGTTGTCAACCTTAAAAGCACAACTATTACCCAACATGAACTTTCAAGTGCGCGCCTTTCAAAATTGCACCGGCGAATTCGACTGGGCAGTGACATTACAGGGCGTGGTGGCATTTGAAGACTTTTACCTGCATCCAGGCGAAGCAGGTGTGCAGTTCTGCACTCGGGTGTTGCAATAATGCATCAAGCGGGGACTTTAGAATAAAATGGAATAGAACTGCACAAAATCAAGTGACATTTGAATTCAGTGGCGAAAATAAATCAGGGCGACCGAATGCGTAATTTCGCTGATTTTTTGTGCGAGCTTCATTAATGCGCTGTGGTGCTCTGTCGCAATGCATTATTGATCGATATCGATAAGTGCATTGCAACTACATCGGTCGCTCGACAGATTTGACATATACAGTCGGACTGGATAATTTAATAGTTTGTTAGTTCCGTTTTTGTAAGGAAACAGGAATTGCAACACGACAATGCAGAATTTTAAGTGTGCGTAGACAGAGCATTGTGAAATTTTTCAGTGATTTAATGCGCTCCTGGGTGAACGTATTAGGTCGATTTTTATTATTCAACTTTTCACTAAAACGCCTTGAATGACAAAAGCGACAATTCGCTTTGATTCTAAAAATATATTAATTTCAAATAACTGGACTCGAATAGATAACTGCCCATTAAATCGACGACGAATGTAAATACTTTAACCGGGAGCTGAAATTCGCTTCGCGTTAAATAAGCAGACTTTATTGTCGGTTAAGTAAAATAATGTGGTTAGAAGTGCTCTACAAAGCCATTGCACAACGATTCCCTGCAAAATTAATTGCTTGCAATTTCCAATATTTTAAATCACCTGACTGTAAATAAAATTTTAATCTCAAGCTAAATTTTCGTGCTCAAATACAAAACCTCTCCATTAACATACTTTTAAGGACTTGTTTTTATATGTGGATAATTTTTTTAAGAGATTAGCATAAGGGTTTTCGATCTCAATTTATTTTTTCCTATCAGAATTATCTCTAGAGGATAAATACTTCTATGCAAAACCATACTAAACGCCAATTTGGATTTACAGGATACAGCTCTGGGATATCGTATCGACCTCCAATATTGACATCCTGCTACGTTTTCAGTCCAAAAATTTGCGTATAATATCTGACGTTCCATGGTATGTGACAAATGACAACATACACAAAGAATTAAATACAGCCACAATGAAACAGGATATTACAAGCTATAGCCAAAATGACAAAAAGTACTAAAAACACATCCCAATCGGCTTTTTGAACAATTGATCAATAATTTCCAGGATAAAACGATATATAATTAAGGAATGAAGGGATGGTATATATATTATATATAGCGTTTCTTCTCGAGAATTCCTCGAAAAATAGTGCAAAATCGAGAATTCTCACTTTTTGAGAATTTTTTTGATTTCTCGAAAATAAAATTTCTACGAATATTTTTGATGCAAATACAACCAGTTCCATTATTAAATGATGCACCACATATGAGTGCATTTCTGCCAGAATGCATTCTATTTAAAAATTTATATTAGGGCTCTTGATATGAAAAAAAATGTTTAGGACCTTAAGGGGAGAAATCAGTTTAGACGGTTTGAAAAATCGTTTTTTTTAAATTTTATATTAGTAAAATTATTCAAGAACATGTTTTCAAAGTTTCACAACAAAATTCTGATTTTTTACATTATAGTGAACGCAAATCGATGCTGGAACACGCGACAATTAGTACGGAGTACTTTCAAACGCGTTTTTCTCGAAACTACTTTTTTCAACTGGCGGGAACTCTAACTCAAAAAGTCCTTAGGCAATTATTTTAAATATTTGTATAAAGATTTTATACTTAATTCTAATGAATATATAGCTAATTCTGGGAAAATATTATTGTTTAAAGTTTGATTTTTATTGCAAAGAAGGTGCAAAAGAATGGTAAAAATCGTAAAATTTTGTTAAGACACTCCTAAAACACGTAATTTTTATTTTTTTTTATCAAAACTAAGTATATATTCTTAAAAAATATGTTATCAATAAAATCAAAATATTGTATTGGTTTTTAATAAAAATTGTGACTTTTACAATTCCCGCAAACTCTGATGGCGAGCTTCCATTTACAGAAGCTTATAACTCAGATATTTCCAGCGGAAATAAATTTTAAAAAATTTCAGATGTTCTTAAAAGTATTAATAAGATATTCTCAAAGTTTAAACAAATTCTAATTATTCTTTCCCTGTTAAAAAAAATCACGAAAAACACTAAAAAATCTGCCTCTTAAACTGGAAGATGGAAATATTTCGGGTTTTATTTGATTTTTTAACCCAAAAAAGATCTAGAATGCCCGATTCTACTATAGATGGCATGTGTTTTTAATTGAATATGTCATATCTAATTAATAAACACATGCCATCCCCTAGGGAAAGGATTTTTCATGTGGTGATTTTTCATTGCCTTCCAAATGTGATTAAGTTATGATAGGATTATTTGAATATTTTTTTAAATAGTAGATGTCTAAGATACTAACCCACTATTTAAAACTTGGAAATGCTACCTTTGGTAATAAAATAGCGTATCTCGAGCATAACTTACCATACGAATGAAATAATTTTCTATTTCTCTAATGTAATCAATGGATAAGAGAACATATAAAGAGTTACATAAATTCTAATATAAAAACCTGATAATTTATCTCTTTAGAAAAAAATTATAATGTTTATAGCATGGTAAGTTCTATTGAAAATGTAATTAAAACTGATTTGAATTACCAAACGACTAATAACTGGGTGTGTGCATAAATGCATGCGAACATGTTGACATGTGTAGCAAGAAACAGTAGATTTAACCCACCCAGATCTATTAAAAATATCATAGGTTAAACTTGTATATAAGCTCTGTTTTTATGTGATTATTTACCTTATCTATGTATCCATTATAATGGAGTTTAGAAATTCATTGATTTTGATTGACTTGAATGGCATTCCTAATGTCGAAATTTATAAAATGGAACTTTAACGAAGTTGTCAAGTCATTGTTCTTAAGGCAAGCTTCTCGAATAATTAAATTCGCAATCTTGAACATTGTTTCTCTTCTAATTGCAGATTCAGCGATAATGTCATTTTCGCCTAACGATTTGTTTATACGAAATACCATTGCATAATGGGCGATTTTAGCATGTTTTTTTGCGTCGTTTCATTTGAAAGTTGTTTATTCGGCCGAAAGACAAAAACGACCGACAATCGACGGCCGTTTTTATTTTTCCAAAAACGATTCCGTCGAGAAAAAATGTCCTTTCCCGGACAGGAGCTCGTTGAGAAAATGGGTTCAATGGAGTAACGAATCGCCTCGATCGTAAGAACAATACGTACAAAAATTACGTCTGCTCTGATGCTGTTCAATGGTCAGATATATATTCTGTCAGAAACAAGTGTTTGACAAAAAAATTACACACTGAAGATATACATGAATGCAAAAATGGTGTCATCTATCATTGAGAATATTTATGAATTTTATTATGATTTAAATAACGCAATATTACAACATTCGTATATGTTTGATATTAGCATATTTTTACATTTACTATGATGATGTGACATTCTATTAGTTCTCAAAACTGATAGTTGGTATAGTGCGTTAAATTCTGGATTCTGGTTGATAAAAGATTCGGTTTAAAATCCCGATAATACAAATAATAATGAACTCTGAACATAATGGAAATATCTATTAGGAGGATGAAGAGTATGATATTAAAAACTTATACATGAAGTTTTGCCTTATCTAGATTATTTATCGAATTTGACTTTAACATATGTACTTCAAATTCTTTGGGTTATTTTAGCATATTTTTTTACATACAATACAGCAGACCCGCAGTAATCCGGCCCCGGTTTAATCCGGCGCCCCCTGTAGTCCGACATCTCAATACAAGTGTAGTACATATGTACAGTAAAGCTTCATTAGTGTAAAAAATATAAAAGTATGGCATAAGATGATCCACAAGTTATAATACAAAAAAGCACTGCCAGAATATTCAAATGTCTGCCTCCATCATTGATTGTAATTCAGACAGGAGGCAAATTTTAAAGAAAGCTAAATATCCAGAGATGGAGGAAGCTTTGTATATATGATTTCTTCAGGGAAAAAAGCATACATCTATTTCTGGATCCATATTGGTCATGGAAGCAATATTGTTTTAGAAATAACGACTTTGTAGCTAGCAAAAATCACCATGGAATACGTTCAATGATGGTAGCTGGTTTTTATTTTTTATAGCTGCTATCGCGATTATGTTTATCATATTAATTCTATAATATGAAACCTTGTATTATCTATGTATATCTCATAATTTTCATAATTTTTCAAATTACATGTACTCTTTCCAAAAATTTCCGGATTACAAGGGGTCGGGGACAGTACTCTATAGTCCGACAAATTCGACAAACCGACACTGCTTTGCAAAATTTTTGTCGGATTACCGTAGGTCTGCTGTATAATTAAAGTTTAACATGAGATCATGGAGTTTGAATCGACTCTAAGTATTAACCCATTGACTGCTAAGATACGATATATCGACGTCGATATATCGTGTCGATTATCGACCTTCTATGCGTCATCAATTAATTATTGCCTAAAATAGGAATAAATATGTAGCTATATGACCAAATGTTGGTAAAGTGGCTTAGATTCTGGATTTGTATTATAAAGGTTCGGGTTCAAATCCAGATTGTAGCAAAAAAAATTCAAATTCCAAAAACAAATTTGGGAGATCAAAAATATTAATGTTTTCTGATCGATAGTCTCGATCCAGGCTTACTCTGATTTCCTGGATATGAAAAACTGGTCAGGCAGGAACATTAAAGATTCATGCTTTGATGGATGTCATACGGACTTTAAAGAAATAATGCGACTATACAAGCTCTAATAAATAGCTTGAATGAAACATGCTATATTTTATGCAAAAGCCTTGAAATCGACTTTTTAAAATCTGCGCTAAAATGTGATTATAAAGTTTTTGAAAGAATAATTAGTAAAATAAATTCGCATGGATAGTGTTTATATGATTTCGTTATATTTATATCTAGTTGCCATATAAGTATGAGAACAGTTTTTCATAGCATTTAAATGTAAAAAAACGTTGATTATTTGCACATTATTAATCATACGTTCTTAATGTAGATATTGGGCGGGAAAAAATATATAAAACGAGTGTCGGTTTCGTGTGAGATCTTTAATTAGTTTCCTACAAGACCCGTTTTTTTTTCAGATTGCAATCGATTTTCATGTTATAAGAATTTATCATCATAAAATGCTCTTTATGGCCTTCGATGGCGCCCTCGTCAATACGGCATGGTTTTCATGCTGAACCACGCTGATAATCCCGATATTGAACGCGAGCCGTTCATTTTTGTCGCAGTTTCAACCATCTTATCCCGTAATCCCGAGTTGAAGTTATTGCTATTGGCCGAGCAGCCGGATTCTTAGACCGCAAAGCTATTTATTCCAAACAAAGAGCGGCTAACACCGGGATCTGCAACCAGCACGCCGATAAATTGCTCGGTGGCGCAACGGCTGATTAACTTTGACTCGTGTCCCGTTTAACTTGAACGAGTGCTCTTGATCGTGTGAGAACGGGTCCGGCAAAGAGCCGGGGGCTCGACCGAGCCCTCTATGAATTTGCTCTATTCTTTATTTGCGGCGGGTTGCGAAATGTCTCTTGAACGCTGTTGTTGTTGCTCAACGCGTTGTCAAGTTCCCGGCTAAGTGCTATAATTACGCGCCGCGTAAACGCGTGCTTTCAGCGCGCCGGTTTTAGTCGGCAGCGGACACGCATTATTGCGAAACAACCATAATCGACCTAATATCGATTCAATAAAACATATCATATGTTTTGTGAACATTGCGATAGCTTGTTTGATTTGCGAGATTGTTAATTAATCAAATAAACTGTTACTTTCGCCCGAGGCGCTCTGCATCACTTATCTTGTCAATTAACAATTGAAATAAAAATTACAAGCGCATGAGCGATTTCATATTAAATTAAGTTAACATGTGTTTTATGATTGAACAGTAATTTTGTGAATGCCAGTTTTTTTTAATATCTATATAAAACGCTTGTTAAATAGATATATGCTTCAACAACACCGACAAACTTATGCTTGCATAATATTTTTATCCGTACAGTACGACAACGCTTAATGCTGTTTCAGTATTAGGCGGTAGTATTGGGATTCTGGCTGCAGGAGGGACGAAATCCCGCAGCCAAGGCTAACAGACCACTCTCCCGACTCCCGCCTCTTGCGCATCACTACCCAATCATCAACGATGCACGCGCAAGAAGCGATCCGTCGGTATGCAGGTGCAATGTCTCCGTAGGGCCACAAGAGATGGCGCTGCTAAAATAACACATTGCACTTGAAGAGAGATGGAAGATGTCGCTGTTAACAACGCTACTATAAGTCAGATATCGATCACGATTGAGAATGATCCTATGAATATTGTACAAGTTAAGCTATTTGGAGTTGTTAATTTATTTTTTCATATCCATTAACAAAAACCCATGAAAAATTTGCATCTATTTTATAATACGAATACGAAAAATTACAATCCAGAAATATGAATTTCGATAAGAAGATTATTTGAGAACAACAATGAAAATGTATCCGCATACAAAATGTGATAAAATTATTAAGTTTATGTGTGTTCTATAACACATTGTAACAACAGAAAAGGCAAGACGAATTGGTACATGGTTATAAAAGCTTAAAGGTGTATTCTTCGTTGATGATTCAAGATAATAAAACGACATTTTTAAATCGAATCATTCTTTGTAATGAAAATTGAATTCTGTACGATTGCAGAAAAAGATCTAGACAATGTCTTAATACAAATGAAACTCCTAAATATGAATTCAAAATTAGTTATGGTTACTGTGTTGTACATTTAAAAAAAAAAGATCCATTGTTATTTTTAAAACGGGTTAAAATTTTGCAAGTTCTAGTTAATAGACCAAGGTTTCACACGAGAGAGAGATAGAAAGAGATCTGGCTGCGGGAAGGATGTCTTCCCACAGCCAAGGCTAACCGAGATGGATGGAGAGATGGAAGATATTTCAGATTTTATAAATGGGGATTGTAAATCGCCCACGCTACAATGACAAATATTCTTACAAAAAATTGAGTTCCTCATTACGAAATATAACATATTTGGCAAACACGATTTGAAATTTTTGTCTTAATTTCAATGAATTTAAATTTCCTAAAACATTAACTATTAATATGTGCTGATTTGGTTTAATTTATTTCTTGAACGTTCCTACCGACACATGTACGACACAAGGCATATTTATTTTAAATAATATTTATCAGCTTTGAATTTCTGTGATATCTATTACACTAATATAATTTTTTGTCTTGAAAAAATTAGCAAAAATTGCATTGCGTCGGAGATAAATGTCTGCTATAATTTTGATACATAAAACAGGATTTTATCTTGTAGAACTTATTATTGTCAAATATTGAATTTAACCGCTCAGAGATATTTTTAACTAAAGAAAAATTGTTAGTAAATCTGTAAATTTTATTTGGAATTGAAAAAATAATCATCATTTGGATCTAATAATCGATTTTCCAGAAATAATATAATTTTTAAGGCTTTTCGGAACTTCATTTATGGCGTGAAAAGCTCGATAGAATAGTAAATTGGTATTCTTATTGCTTTCTAGAGCCTGATTCACGTACTATCAATTTGGCTGTGAATCAATTGTCAACTTGTTGATATGCCTTGAGAGCCTGAAGAATGTACAGAGACACTCCTTAAACATTTAGGTACATACAAAATTTCAAAACACGATAGATATCTTGTCCTTTCAATGGTAAAAAATGCAATATTGCAAATGTCAAAGCAATAAAATACTGTGTATTTAGCAACAGTTTACCTTTTTGAATAAGATGCATGATATCAATATAATTATAAGCCTTGTCGATTTTTTTTTATTTGTGTTGGGTTTAGTATTATGTTAATATATTTATTCAGAAGTAGGCTAAACATTATTAAAATGGGATATAATCGGGACTCATAATCAAATAAATCCAACCAAACTTAACCACATGTCAATGGGAAATTGCTTTGGGATTTATTTAATTATATACAGGACATCAGGGCTAATCAAATCTGATATAATCGATAGGTGATATTTATCTAACTTGCAATTGAATTCAGCCCTACAACAATTTTTGATCAATAGACAGTAAAGGCTGTCAATAATTTATATAGAGATAATTTAAAATTTGAGATAGTATGCTTAAATGAAACATTCAAATATTAAAAAGGCATGTTTTGAAGGGATTTTGAGTCCCAAAAAAATCAAGAATGATGTTATATTTATTTATATAATTAAATTACGCAGGGAGTTGTTTGGCGACTTTCCCCAAAGAGAAAAGTGGTCTGGGAAAATACACGCGCCTTTATTCACTCAACGACAAAATTGTGAATGGGGGCGGAAAATTACCCATTTTAGCAAAAATAAATCCTAACAGATCCGATCAGGCCTGAACGGGCATACGGCAGTAGTTGCCTAGCGGTTGGATGGCCATGCGAGAGGAGTTTTCTTCTCGTGGATAAAGAGGACATAAAATGTTGTTAGCTAAATGGTCCGGAAAACATTACGAATGCTTGCCGTTAGCTGCCCACTGCCTAAACAACGAAAAAATCCCGAAAACGGATGCAAAAATCCCGTTTTGCATATGTCGATTCGGGCACGATCACCGTTGTCTCTTGCGAAAATCACCAACTCTGCGAATGCTTAACCTTTGAGCATGGAGATTTATACGATGCGATTGTTCGAATGGGAGACTTAATCGCAAGCCATCCATAATGGTCTGGTTATTGCGAATAATTGAAACGAGATAAATTGCCGTTGTAGTCGTGTTATTAAGTGGTATGATTATTGTGACAAAACGTCAACGGGTTGATGAGAGCCATTGACATACTTCAGTAATGAGATATTAGGTCTATTCTTGGAAGTGTCCTCGCTAACATTGCCTCTTTCAATCTTCATGTCTTCTTTTGCTGTATTTATATCCGCCTGTCATTCGATCGAGATTTGAGATAAGTCATAAAAACATAGCCGAGATTCAAACGAATGCAAAAAATCGTCTAACAAGAGCGAATCGATCTAATTGAGTCATTGGTTGCTATATAATGATAAATACCTGTCGTATACTATGTCATTTGTAATCGAGTTTTTATTAAAACTAAGTTATTTATTTACTATAGGATGTATATAATTGAATATGCAATTTAATTAACCGTTTAAGAGTGATACTGTAATAATATAATAAGGTGTGCAACAATATGGTCACGCTCGTATTTACCGTGAGTAAATAATGAAGACGATTAAAGGTTATATAATGGATACATTTCCTTTTAAACTATTATTACTGTTACAATTTAAATTATTTTTAAGACTTGACCTTATACAATCAGTTTATATCGAGACACGATTCAAGAAACACATTTGCGTCTTAGCATGTTATTTTTATTCCAACATGAGATGAAAGCAAACAAAGAGGAAAAAACTAGGTTAATGCGAAGATTTCTGTAACTACGCACATCCCTTGTTCAAGTACAAAACCTGAACAAAATTATGGATTGTAACATATGATGAAAAGTGCATGCTGTATAATAATCCTAAAACAACGACTTTATTTGAATCAAAGACCCGCGATAGTCCGGCCCCGATCTAATCCGGTGCCCCCTGTAGTCCGACATCCCAATGCAATTATAGTACAAATGTACAGTAAAGTTTCGTCAATGTAAAAAATGCAAAAGTCTGATTCTGAACTGCCTAAATCGTAATTAATATATTTATAAGTTGGCAAGTGAGTACGATGTAAGACGATCCACAATTTATGATTCAAAAAAGAACCGCGAGAATATTCAAAAGTCTGCCTCCACCATTGATTGTGTGCTAGACAAGAGGTAAACTTCCAAGAAAGCCAAACATCCAAGGGTGGAGGAAGCTTTGCATATGTGGTTTATTCAAGAAAGAAACAGGCATATATTTATTTCTATATTCATATTGGCCATGAAAGTAAAGTTGTTTTACAAGGAGATAGCAAAAACAGAAAATTTTGTAGCTAGCAAGAAATGATTGGAACGCTTGTGCTGTGAGGTGCTATTTCGATGTGTCAGCGGTCCAAAATTTGGACCGTTTGTCCTGTGGGGAATTTTTACCTATATTATCATCTTATGTATATGTATGCATATATATCATACAAAGCTAGTCTTAGGAATCTTCATCTCGCGCGGGATGAAAATTCATAGCGGGTCAGTGAAGGGTTCCATGATCATTTTAATATTTCTTCGGATTATAAGTATTCCTTTTCCAAAGAATTCCGGACTATAAGGGGTCAAGGGCAGTACTCTATAGTCCGACAAATTCAATAATTCTCACACTGTCTTGCAAAACATTTGTCGGATTACCGCGGGTCTGCTGTATTAAAAAAAATATATATTCCGTTTTATGCGCAATTAATCAGAATTATAGATTAATATGTCCGCCTTATTACGCTCAACCTGGACTGCAAGTCTGGAATGCGTCATTTTTCCATCACTGCAACCTAACCTAATATAACCACATTTTTTAATCTTCTCTGGCTTTATACAATCCGAGAACAAAAGGACAGAATGCAATCTGGAAGGAAAATTACTCTGAGGACACCTACGCAACAATGGTGTCAGAAGAGTGGATGACTGTTCTGATGCGAGTTAATGTTTGCTAATTTATAAGTTTGCATAGGATAGCCGATGGACAATATAAAATAATTTTAGGATACTGATTATTTTCTGGACTTCCTACCATTAGGTGTATTTCCTAATGTGATATTATAAATTGCTTCAAAAAGCAGGATTTATACATAGTTTAAAACTATGTGAGGGAATTTATTTAATTAAAATTTTGAGTAATTATAAATAATGACAAACAAACCTACAAGGGATTGTTGCTTTTATTATTCATTTAAATTGATTTATGGATCATAACAATGTCTTTTAGCATTAATTCAAAAGTTCTAAATAGTGTGTGACAGCCCTCAAATATAAACAATATACAGGCCCTAATGAAAGTTGGTTATTGCTTTTGTTTACTTGTTATTTTCCAGGATGGCTGCCCGAAAAATACGCCTATTTATAAAATTAGGAAATAATGGCGAAGTAAACGGAAAATCACTGAGCCGGAGCTGTTTACTTCTTTTGATCAGGGTGTCTTTGACATAACCGAATTATGGGCCTATAAATTTTACCAGAAAGTGCGAATAAAATCCCTTAAGTGTAAAACTCGCTAGGTAAACAACGCTCAAGTTGTGTCATACAACGCTATATAAATATATGGCAAAAGGGGCGATGTATTAATAAAAAGGCAGCTAATTAAGCCTCAAATGTGTCGTGATATGGATGGGAATAATGCTAGAAAATTTGTATGGATTTAGGGACGCTAATTTTTTTAATGAAGCATATAGCGATCCATTATTTGGCGATTAAACTAACAGTATAAATTATATAGTGTTTACATAGTGACCAAACGCTGATTTATGGTTTATAATTCATTTTCCCATGTTGCACAATTAAGCTCATTTGTAGATGGTCCTTCCAATTCGACTGCATTATTGATTTACGATTTATCGCATTATTTGTTGATTGTTAATCATATTTGCTATTACATAAAGGGAAGTCGGTCAAAGCAAATCCATTATTCAAATAAGTCTTAAATTCCATTGTAAATACTACGATATTTCAACCATAAAATGTATAATATTTCTTGGCGTTACATAGATTCAAATTTGTATTGGGTCAATATTCGATATAAAACTCACCCTTAATTGTTAGTATGAATACTGTATGAGCATTGGTACGTACCTGAAATAAAAAAAAAAATCAATTAATATCAATATTATTATTAATAAATTAAAAAATCTAATTCGTTTGCTAATTTGGTATTATAATAAGCAAGTTAACCTGTTAGCAGGCTTAAGCGGACACGAGCAATTAATCCCCCATAAGCTCATTAATAGTCACCGAGCTTAAAGCTTTTGCTTTAAGCCCACCGAAGATAATAACGAATGTTCCTACTTATTGCGTGTTTAATTAAAATTTCGATTTTAAGCAGATTTTAATGAGCAAAATGTGGCTAGACAACCTCAAAACAAATCCCCTAAAAACCCCGCGCGAATTAATCGCGGCTCCCGCGAATATTGAAATAAAACCCGTTCAATATATTTCCGATTATACTTTTTACGGCGATATTCCGTCTATCCAAAGGGTGAAACTCTGACGCTATAAAAATTCAAATTATATGTAAAATCGACACGTCCCACCCTTAAGCTTTAAGCTTCCATAAAATTTAATTTGCACATCGTCCTCTTCATTCATACGTTCGCGTGCAGATATATTAGGCGCTTGTAGCGTCTTTTAACATTTTTATGCCCTTATTTTGCGTCGTATTTTCGTACAAACCTGCATAAAAAAAATCAAATTTCGCACTGTAAGAAATGTTGATTTGCGACCCTAAGCTGTGACACAAATAGAACTTATTGCATTTAGTCCATGCAATCTTTTTTTTTTTCATCTTAAACGTGACATGATGGATTGATTAAGTATTGAAAACACGATGCATTATTTTGATATGAATACAAAAATTTGATGATATAAAATTGCAAATCGAAGCAGATCTTCTATGGAAAAAAATTGAATATGATAGATGTTTGGGTGCCGCACGAACTATCTTTAACGCGCAAATATTAGCTTTTAAGTGAATACGCATCCTTGATGATAAAAAAACTTTTTTGCATTTAATCGGAAATAAGTAAATGATATTGTAAGGTGAATATCATAATTATGTTTGTCAAATTAAGCATCAATATTAACTTATAAATCAAGATCAATGTATCAAAAGGTTCAATATTATACGATGCAAATTCGCCAAGTTGAAGTCGAGAGAAAGGCCGTGTTCTTGTTAACGACGAGCTTCGGGTGTTCCCGTACACTCTCACGCACAGCAGTGACGTTTTTAGCAGACCTTGCGTTTCGGTGACGTACGGATATTAGCGGATTATTTATCGAACCGGTTGACTTGAATTTTAATTTAGTCACCATTATTACCTTCCATGATAATTTGCCAAACACTACAAAATATTTTTTGTTTTAACAATAAGGCCATTATAACCTTAAAAAAAAATTAAAATTAAAATCTAAATATATTTGTCGATATATAATCAACTTAATTTTGTATATCGAATTTAAATTTAAAATGTTTATTTATAATTTAATTTATAATAGTTTTATAAAATATTTGCAATTATTTTATAAAAAAAAATTATGCTAAATATTGTATTAATAATATTCAATTAAACTATTTAATTGAGGACTTACCATCTTCAAAGTAATTAAAACAAAGAATATTTACATAGTATATAGTGGCATCTGTCGGCGAAAAGATGAACTTTATTATTGCGTTTATTTTATAAAAATAAGATGCTCCAAATAAATCTGGTTTATTTTAAGGTGATTAATTAATTGCTTGATTAAATTCAATTTGGCTTTAGTTCAATGTTTTGGTATATCCTAATGTTTGACGACCCTTCCGAAAATAGCCTGGGTACTCAAGGGTTAAGAAACCCTGTCTTACACGCTTGAATGCCCGAAAAGCGGGCAAATTCTTATTCGAATGCGTCAAAGTAAGAAATTATCTCGATCCGTCCAAATTGTTGAGCTCGTTATCATTCGCATGTAAAATTCGGTTTAAAATGTTTTCGCCCTCACGCAAGTCTGAAACGCGACAATGACCGATGATTCCGTACTAAGCGGGGATGACTAACAACTTCCGTCGAGATATGCTGTGAAATACTGAAACTTTGAGCTTTTACCCTTTTAGAATGTTGGGAATGATTTGTTTGCCGGAAGTGCAAGCAGACACGTCCGCAAGAGGCGACAGAGTGCCGCTACGTCCGGGAATATTTTTGCATTTTAATTGGTCGAATGTTTGGGGACGCCCGAGAAAATATTCCGGATCGAATAATATTTGGTTTTCCTAAAACCGGTAATGTAGGAAAAATTGGCCCTTAAGTGGCTGACAGAACAACCTTCGCCAGAACCCCCGAGAAAATCCCTAACAATAATAACTCAACGTGTCTGGTCACTCTGCTAATCCCCAATGCTCTAATATACAGAGAACAAGGAGGTTTATATGGACGATAAGCTTTTGAAAATGTTATATAATTTAGCACATCTAAAGATAAAATATTTATTTTTAAATTTAAAATGTGCTTAAAATCAACAATTTCCTTTGGATAATAAAAATCTGGATGAATTTTCATAAACATCAAATAAATTTACAGCGCCATCTTTTGGTGTGATGTGTGCATTAAATAAAAAATATGTTTTTAAAATAAATCTCAGGAGTTTTATTTTAAATTGGTGGCAGGAGTATTCCGCCCAATGCAAATGCCTCCGACGCGCTAGGCGATCTTCACCCACACGTTAAGGAGGCGGTGTTAAATAGTTGGTAAGAGAGGTGGTCCACGTCTACTGGACGTTCCAGTTCCTCACAGGGCATGTGCGATTTAGGGCTTCGTTTTTTGGGTCCAGACTTTCCCCGATTTCGGAGTGTCCGTGCGGAGACCGGATGGTCATGGATGCAGACCATGTTCTGTGGACATGTCCGGGTATCCAATCGTGAGACGCTCATTCTAAGTGTCAGCGGTCCGAAATACGGACCGGGTGCACATACAAGCCTTGTGGTTACTCCCTCATATTTTAGGGCAATAGGGCCTTTTTGTGTAAGCTATGAAGAGAAATGCATCCCCGGAGCACTTCTACGATCTCCATGTTCACGAATACCTCCCTAGACGATAATTTACATTGGTAGCTCGCACCAAATGAGGTCGCGAGCAAGACTGAACTTCCCCTCACTCATAAAACGTATATATTTATTTATCTTATCCTGTCTTAATTTATAATATATATGTATGTAAGCTAGTGTAGCTTGGGCGATTTATCATCCCCGCATAGTAGCGACATCTTCCATTTCTCTTCAGGTGCAATGTGCTATTTTAACAGCGCCATCTCTTGTGGCCCTGCGAAGACATTGCATCTGCTTACCGACCGATCGCTTCTTGCACGTACATCGTTACCGGTTGGGTAGTGACGCGCAGGAAGCGGGAGTCGGGAGAGTCGTCGGTTGGCCTTGGCTGCGGGAGGTTGTCCCTCCTGCAGCCAGACCTCTCTCTCTCTCTATCTGTAGTGTGGAATAAATAGTTTTCTTGTGAAGAGAGTCTTTCCTTTCGACGCCCTTCGTATTCCCATCCATTCGTCCAGCAGCATCACAGCCCGATAGAAGAATGGACCCGTGCGGTAGCGCGGCCATCCCGACGAGCACGAGGAGGCGGGCAGCCGCCCGGGGACTCTGCCCCCGAGAGCGCCCTCGCTTCAAAAGTTACACTAATTTTTTGTTGTTGTTTTAATTTACAAAATCTAGCTAGTTTCTCTCCCGCGCTCAGAATGCAAGAGACCACTCGAAGTTGAGAATGAGCGTGTCCTCGCGGACATGGATATTAAATTCAGATTTTGCACCTTACTGTGCACTTTTGTTGCACACAACATACAGCTCGGGTCAGTGGAGGGTCCTCATGTCATTGCATATTACTTGGGTAGATAAAAGGTACTGATCAGGGCGGAAATATTTGGAAATATACATACATGTCGAATGCGTTTCGAGTATGTAGTCTATGAGACTAATGTTTAGTAATCTAGGATTAAATGAACAAGAAAATTAGGTTTCTCGCTAATTGTATCTAATTGCACAAGGGTAGTGAGGAGCAATCTGTGCATTTCAACTGCCCAGATATGAAACCAGAACAATGAATTGCGTTTAGTGATGAGAAGTAAATATTGCACAATTTTAAAAAATCTAAGAGATTTACAACAATGGGTTTCTTCAGCTCAAATATCTGTTCCTACCTATAATCTAACAGAAACAAAGTAATCTTTCATGTTTATGACTTATCGGTGAATATACTACTAATAATATATATTTCGAGATCAATTCTTAGACATTGTGTTTAAGTTTTTTTCCCGTCTGGTATTACCCTTATAAAAAATTAAGGACTGGATATACTTTATACACTCCAGAAATTTCTTTTTACTAAAAACTATATGATCGTTTGGAAAAATTATCCGTTGTCTTTCAAGGAAAACTAGTTTGTCTTTAAGAACCCCCCTCCTTACTATATTAACACATTCCCGTCGGGTTATGCATAGCATTGAATGATAACCAAATCTAATTAATTTAATTAATGGATTCTATTTGTTTCCTGGAGGGTGTGGTCCTAAAACGAATGCATCTCATATTGTTATTTCAATGCCCAGAGTCTGGTGGACATCTGTTTTTATTACAGCATTGTAGAATGGTGGCATTTATTTTTTTATTGGTTGATTTTTTGTCTGTTTTTTTGACAGTTTGATTTATAATTTTTTTTTCATATTTTTGACATTTTTATTTTTTTATTATCCTGTGGGCTATGAACATGGAGACAAATGGTTAAAGACGCAACGGTGCGTCTCCGGCATCTGCTGATACTACCCGAAAGACACGCACATGCGTAACCCGACGGGAATGTGTTAAGATGCTTATCAAAGCACCCTTCGACACACTCACTTATGTGATTCACTGGATAAACGTTTAAATAAATCGGATACATAAGAAAGTGGATGCAGTATCTTTTTTAAAAATTAGTATTAAATAATCTCTTATCTTGCAGTGGACTGTACTATGATGTTGATCATGCATTTTGAGGTGTTAAATAATTTAAAAAAAAATTGTATATATACCATTAATTGACAGTTCTATCTGTTTGCAGATTTTGTATTATATATAATGTAAAACCATATTTAATTCATCTAAAAGTTGAAAATTTGATATTGTAGAAAAGATTGTGGCTCAAATTTGGAGTGTGAACTCTTTTTTCTTGAAAAAATCACTATAACAGACTAGGTTATTATGATAGGCAGAATTTCAGTTGTAGTATTTGAAATATTTAAAATATTGTTTGGAAGTTGTATAAACATGTAAATGTATATAAGAGCACATTGTCATCATCAAGGCATACATATTTTATATAATAATATTTTGATACACACAACAACATCATTTAAAGTTTATTTTTAGAGCAAGTTCACTTTCGGCGAAATAAGGAGATTTCCCCTGATGATTCTTTGAGGTAAATAAGGGATGTTTCCTCCCCGAAACATGACATAGGCATCAAGAAAAGTGGTCTCACGAGTGGACTTATTAGTACCGGATAAGTAACTAAGAGTGAGTAAAGTAAAAACAACTTCCGCCGGAAGCTAACGGAGATTTAATGTCTGCCTTTTTAGGTACATGGCCACCCTGAGACCTTCTCAACGTTCGCTTTCAGGTATTTAAGACCGAATATATTTAACGATGCCGATTTAGAACATACTGCAAAAAAATAATACATACAATAGATCCGCCCCAAATTCGAAATTGCTGTAAAATTCGATTATTTTCCTAAAAAAAAAGTATCACAGGATATCAAATATTTCATTAAATGCTTCTTTATAAAATCCCCTTATGTATTATTGTATTCCATTGTAATATTTGCTTAATGAACTCATTCAAGTTGACATTGCAGTTTGAATAAATAATATGGTTTAATAAGTTTTGGTCTCGCCAATTTATGCATACTTAAAAAATAATAATTAAATCAAAGGCTTTATAATCTCGCAAATATATTGATCTAAGATGTATTGAAAGCTCGCTTGGAAAGCTTTGTGCTTCAATGAAAACACTGCAGTGGTGCTTTACAGGCTCTTAATTCAGTTTCGAGTTGGCAAATATTATGATCTTATTTTTATATTCATCACAAAGTGTATATAATTGGCTTTGAAGCGAAATTCACTAACAATGTTGAATGCGAGAACTCTAAAGGCTGCTCTTGATAAAGATAATGAGATTTCCATTAGAGGTTCAGATAAAAGTCGAGAGTTCATTACGCTTAAAAAAAGAACGAAACTACTTTGAAGCTTTTAAAATGGCATTGAAAGCAATAGAAAGCTCTCGGTCTCGTGCCTTTTTGTGTATAAAATCACAAAATTACCGAGACCAAGATTGTTAACAACGTTAAATGGCTCCTTTCGAGGGCATGTAGAGCAAGCATGATTTTTCTTTATATTTTTTAAAATTGCAAATAATTAAAATGGCCTCCGCTAAGAAATTGCACTTATTTTAAAAACGAATATTACCACATCTATTCCCTTTTATTGTGCTTAAAAGGCTTTTTGGGAGGATGCTGGGTTTATTATAGCACATTTTCGTTGCCTTTTAAAATATGAATTCCTCGTATTTAAGCAGCTTTCGTTTGTGTTCCTGTGAGAACGCTCTATAAATAAAATCTCCGTAAAATAGCAAATTTAATCTCTTGAAGCATCGAATAATATTATTGCTATGAAAATGTATTTTGTCCAAATAAGCGCAATGCAGTCTTTCGAACAAATTAATTCAGATCATTATAATGAGTATAAAATTGATATATTTATTCGAAAAACGCCATAAAACTTTAGTTACAGTCACTACTTTTAAGTTCGAGGGCGCAGAGTTGGAGCTTTTCCAATAAATATTGAAATGAACTTAAAAAGCTCGCGAATCCATCTATCAAATGAGCTGACGTATTCTGTTCGATTAGGTTCGCATAGAACTGCAGCAATTTTTTACCCCAAAATTAGATCCGATTGCATTAGCTTAAAAATATATACGGTTCGCTTTTATGTTCAAGAATTTTGCACATGGACTCCTAATGGATATTTCATGTCCGTTGAAATTAATTTGAGCGCTTTTGCCGGTCATTTAGCTGACTTGACTATTTTTATCTAACCGGATTTTTCATTAAACCATACACATTTCATCTGTGCATCAATATTGATGGTTAGCAAAAAAATATTGATTCATTAAATCATATAAAACATAATTCGCCAGATCAAGTGTTACCAATTTACAACATGCGAAAATATTGTTAAGGAGGTAATTTTTCATTTTTAAAATAATTGAGATGTAAATATTCTAAATCAAATCAAAATGTTGCTTACATGCTAATTTTTGAATTAGTTTGTCCAAAAATATGACTGGAAACTTTTGGTGATCAATGTGATTGAAAATATGATCAATGCTAAAAATGGAATAATATGACTTGTAAGCAAAATGCAGTTTTAATTGAAATATATTTTGTAGCATTTGTTGTAATAATTATTGCTATTTTATACATATTTTTTGAGCTTTTACGTTTAGATAAATTGTATGTAAAATGAACAGCAAGCAATACATGAGAAGCTTTTGAAGCTCAAGATTTGATTCACCAAAAGCCCTCGTAATTGACTGGTTTTTTAAGCGCATCCTGTTAACAAAGGTGTTATTTCAAAGAAGTATACAGCGCACTCGACCAAAAACACTCATAAGGACTAGAAAATTGCAATACAAATAAAAGGCTGTAATGAAGAATGAAAAAGAGGCTTCCATCTCTGTCAGTCACTAATGAGCAGACTCTTGGCTGAATGAAGTTCGAACAACATCGCCGCTCGGCCGTAATTATTTTCAAGGGTGGTGGAAGCTCACATTTTCATCATTTTTTCCACCGGTGGAGAATTTCCTTTTGATGCGACGGGCAGTCATAAAATATGCGGCTTCCGGGTTTTCGCGGAATTATTCAGCCGGCATTTCTTTTCTTAGTTGAAATAAAAAAGAGTCCTATTTTCATGCAAAACGTTGTTCATTTGAAAAAATATCCCACTTAATTCCTCCCGACGGCTAAAGTTGAATTTGCAAAAATAAAGAAATATTCGCGACGGTGTTAAAATCTTATTTTATGATATTCACGAGGCGCCCTCGCCCGCGGTGGGAATATTTCATAAAATTCAATTTTGTGGACAGTCGGATCATTAATTTGAATTCCCACCCTGAGTGAGTTATGGCAAATTTACGAGTGGAAGTACCGAGTTAACCAAGTGGTTACGTGATCATGAGATAGCACGTACACCCCGACAGAGATTTGCTGAAATCATTCGGATGAACCGTCAAATTAATCGGCTTGATGTGCAGTTATGTCACGTGTCAAAATTGACAGGTACATCGCTACGGAGCTTTTAACGTGCAATAAGACATACTCGAGCTATATAGCCTTCTACGTACTTGAATTCAAAGCACACTGCAGGCACATTTTCAAATGTCTTATAGGTTGCCTAATTGAGAATAACGAGAAATATTTTCGAATTTAAACCATTTCCCGAGCAAATTTCTTAGGAAAATGGAAAATTGAGCGGTCATCTGAACTAGAATACAGCCAACCCTTCTATAGAGTTGAGATAGGGACCACGCTATAGAAAATTTAGTCCTCATACAAGTGCTTAGTTTGTTAACCTGTATGGGAGTACTATCGGAAATATCCGTTTTGACCTTCACTATTCAGAAAGAGCACTCTTGTGCATTGAAGCTCCGAGGCGGACAGAGACAGAGAGCTTCTTCATATTCATTGCATGATTGTATAGATCGTTAAGCCCAAATTTATCGACTTATAGTGATTTCGATTTCAAGTGTGTTATTTGTTTGTGGAAGGTTTGACTTTAGTCTATATATTCCAAAGTAATTCTGTTTTTATTAGATCTGCATTAAATAAAATACGTGCTCTGAATGATCATTTCTCAGTTGATGGTACAACATGTGTACCCTGCCACGTTTTCATCAAACCCAACCCATATGTAATTTTATTTTACAGTCAAACATGCTTAATCTTTTCAGTAAATGGTCTTACAATATTTTTTAAATAAATTATTTCGGGAAAGCGCTTCTAAAATGTAACCAATATTGGGGATTACAAACGTATGGCTTCCCTGGGTTTGTTTGATATCGGTTCGTAGTTGAGGTTCGTATAAGAGCAAGAGCAGCAGATGACAGACAAGAGACAGCGACTAACTGGATTGGGGAATCATTAATGTTCGATCCCATTTCCTATGCTGCTATATCTGTTCCGGGTTACTTCAGAGGAGGCGAGGTTTTCGCAGGAAGACCAGCTTCAGACTATGTGCACCCGAATTCGAGGAAATACTGCTACCACGAGTCCAATCTCAGTTTGAAGAAGACTGCAGCAAATAACGGACTGCCGGAGCTAATCCTTCCCCATGGTACTCGTATCGGTTAGGTCATTTGTAGTACCTGGCCACGGAGACGAGTCGCCGTTTCAACAGCCTAAAACCGTTCTCCTCTGTAAGCCTAGGCTGTTGAGGATAGTGCTGAGCCTTTGACACAGTCAACATCAACTACTGTAATCGGCTATTCCACACATCCCTTTATGGGTACGCAGTACAGAGTGACCTGCGCACCCAACTCGTGTTAGCTGGGCTACCCCAGCTGCATTTGCTGGACAAATCGACAAAGCTGGCTACTTTCACGCACCTCTACTCTGCATCATTACCTCATGGATTCAACCGTTGACCATTGGGGTTTTATATTGTATTGGCAAGGAGAACAGGCCTTCCCACGTCCAAGACTCTCGGTAGGATCCTAAGATTTGATTGGCTCTGACTCTTTGAAGACTTCAAAAACTGACTATTATACGGAGTATTAAAAACTGACTCACTATAATTATACTTTTATACACGACCTTTTTAATATTCTCTAGATCGTTCAAGATTTACGCATCAACATTAAGAATATTCTATTTTCGTGCGTACCGGACGACTATTTCCAGCCATTGCGCATCTTTCGATTATTCTGAAACCATCATCCTGTAGCTGGCACGTGTATGGTTTTTGGTAGTTATCCGAGTTTTGCCACATTTATGTAAATTTACTCTTTTTAATGGAAAAACATACGTTGTGTATAAAATGACATATTAATGATTTTAACTCCTGTTGCCCTTATTCTAATCGTCATTCAAATTAATCTAACAATCATTTTTATAGAAGAAGTAAGCCATTAAACTGTATTAATAGGTAACGAGGCTAATATTATATGCATTGTGCTATGGTACTCCCCAATTAAGGCGACTTGGAATGAGTAAGGGGAATATGACCAAAGTTACATAACTTATTGCCTGCAGCATGAGCTTAAATTGAATGATGTATTTGTGCAATGGCGCAACAAAGTTGATATTCCCGTCAACTTAATGAATTGATGTGCCTTGGAGGGTTGCGTCAGTGCGTCATTGCGTCAGTGCCTCAATGCAACCCCCTCATATGGAGTGGGCTGCGAAGTGATATCAAAGGCCCTCTAGCACAAATAAAAAAATCATAAATATATACTTTTACAAAAATATAATACGTCTGACGTTATTGAATTACCCGAATGAATTGGATGGCACATGAGCAATCCCGACAGCGGCGGAGGAAATTCTGCGCTGCAAGCGTTTTTTCGGTGTTTATTTTTATATATGTAACTCGAGGCATGTCAACGCAATATTGAGGCGGAAATTTTCTTTCGACACCCCCGAAGAAAATCGATTCCAAATCAAATTTGTCATGTCTCGGTGGGAGCCCAAAGAAAAAAGGAGGAAGTTGGTTTTGCCAGGAAATTTGAAACAAATCGAATCCTTCAAATACCTTTCGGAATAAAATCCTGGGGAGTGCTCAGTTTATTTTGACTCGCATTTATTCCATTTCCCCCCATGTACATAATTTTTCGATACGCCAAAGTACTCCGACACTTTTAAAGAAAAATTGAAAACGTTTGATTGAAAAGGCAAACGTCGGCTTTGAGATTAAAATGTGATTTGAACATCAACCATATAATTATATTTGTATAGCCACAAAGCCTTTTTTTAAATATTTTTTATCAATACTTTACAACACAATTAAATTTTAATATCGTCCATTATCTATAATCAATATATTTATAGAAAAATTCATGATGCGCTGGGGATTGTTGAAAAAACGTTACCTAATGGTAACAGATAAAATTGTAACTTACATAATTAATAAAATTTATATGCATTTCCATTTTTAAAAATTGGGAGGTGAACAGGGCCAAGAGAAGAGGATGTCGTTATTTTGAGCAGATCTTAAAAAGTTACGATGTATACAAAATTTGGTCTAGACGGGGAGGCTAAAATGACCAAAAAATGGGGTGGGATGACAATGTTTTTATCAGATTGTATGTTGAATGATAAACATTTTAGCATTTAGAAGAATTTTAGCAAATGTTATTAATTTCAGCTTTTTCTTTACAAAAAAAAGAAAAGTAGTTGAAAGCTTTGTATGGGGTTGATCATTTCATAGAGCCATGCATCCCGGCCATTAGCGAGGGTGGGCTATAGTATCCTCTGTCGGAAACATTGGCGCCGTTTATTATACCATTAACTCATTAACTCTGGATTAGCATTTTAACTAGCAGATTTACATCCGAGCTGGTACTCTACTATATTTCCATGTTTCGTTAAGCCACAGCAAAGGTATTATACTCTTTATACACGAGCCAACAAAAGTGTAGTCATATATGGCGACCACTATCGGACTCATCCCCCGAATCGATGCCTAATGTGGAGTCAAAAATGGAAAGGAGGGCGAAATTATAAATTTGCATTCGAAATCGATGAAATGACTATGAAAAGTAATCTTAACCTTTTGAGGAGTGAGCAAATTTAAAATCGATGAAGTCGTTGATGCTGTAAACGCTTTACACCGATTACTTTCTGTCAGCTCCTATCAGCGTAAGACAATCTTCAATTCGAGGCATTCAATTGTAAATAAACACTGTTGATAGCATTCAAGACCACTTAATTTCTTTAAATAAACAATACACAAAAAATCGATTCATTTGCTCTTGATTTAGAAGGAATTGATAATTGGACAAAGACTCGTCACGAATAGGAAGCAAGTCGACAGCATAAAATAATACTTGAAATCGAAATCATTATTAGTCGATAAATTTGGGCTAACGATCTATACAATCGTGCGATGTATGCGGGGAAGCTCTTCGTCTCTGTCTCTCGAACTGCGCTCTGTCTCTGTCTGTCTCCGAGCTCAATGTACAAGAGTACTCTTTCTGAAAAGTGGAGGGGGGATGCCAGGCCCTGGCACAGTACTCCTTTAGGGGTTAAATACGCTAAAAGCGCGATATTTGTGGAGATAGATTTTTTTACTTATTTAACAAATTCAGTACAATAAGTATAATTTAATGCCAAATTCTATTATTAAAAAACTACAAAAAATATTAAATTCTCATGAGTTTTTACATCAATCACTAAAATATAATTATAAATTAATAATAATTTTGCCATTTATCCATAGGTTTTCTCTTACTTATAAAAAGTCCTATTCAAATAATTTTATATTTATAAAAACATTTTATTTAGGTGGCTTTTAGCGATCTCTTTTTTATGGTATCATTACCAACCATTTTGACATGGCTTTTCATGGCATATACAGTGAAACCTCGATTTTACGTTTTCCAAGGGACCCTGAAAAAAAAACGGTAATTGCGGGAAACGGTGAATGCGGGAAAGCTTCAAATAATAATAGTTTGACGGGACTATAAAAAATGAACGGTCCATCCGGGAAAACGTATTATGCGGGAACGGTTTATCGAGGTTCCACTGTATATGTTTTTAAAAATGTGGTTGCCACCCATATCTCCGGTGGGATTATTAAATTATAATATTATGCAATTCTAGTTTTAAAGATGATACCTTCAATTTACTATTAATATTATATTTATCATCGACATAATAACGAGTAAATTCCAATAAATTGTTTATGTAAAATTCCTATCATAAAAGAATATTCCGACCGATCACTTCATGCGCGTGCGCCGTTGTCGGTTGGGTAGTGACGCGCAGGAGATGAGAGTCGGGAAAGTGGTCAGTTAGCCTTGACTGCGGGATGTCGTCCTTCCTGCAGCCAAATTTCACTCTCGTGTGGAATAAATAGTTATTTAGATAAGAGAGTATTTCTATTCGACACCCGGTTATTCCCATCCATTCGTCCAGCAACATTACGACCCGATAGAAGAACGGACCCGTGTGCTAGTGCAGCCATCTCAACGAGCACGTGGGGCGGGGAGCTGCCCGGGGACTCCGAGAGTGTTACATCAACCTCAACGTTACATATATATATTTTTTTTAAATGAACCGGAACGAAAATCGAAATCAAAAAAAATAATGATTCGAAGTCCTGATTTAAATTAAATTATTATATGCGGCAGTCCAAAAACATAGCCATACGTGACCTTGATATGGCCGAGCCAACGAAAGTGCCGCATACAAAGTGTTAACAAGAAGACAAAACGAATGAATGATTTAAAAATGGAAATTGGATTTATTTCAATATTTTCAGGGATGGTTTGTATTCCCGATATTTTCTTGAGTAAATATTTATTTCCATCAATCTGGAGAGCTAGTTTTAAAAGGATTGCCATTAATATGAAATCTATTTTTAGTCGACGACTTTAATTCGTTTCTGAATTACTCATCAAACACCCTGAGAGATAAAGTGCTCAGCTTGATTCCTTTCTCATCAAATTTAGTATCGCAATGCGATTCCGCTCCAGGATTTCTACTCGGAATTTATAGCGAATTTATCATCAAGAATTCAATTAAAACGTTTTTAATACCATCCCAATTCGATTCGAATTTTATCCCTATGGATAGATACAGTATATATCATAGCCCCCATTAGGGCCTAAAATCAGATACTAGGCCTATAACTTATGATGTACGTTCGATTGCGATCGTAAATTACAAGTTCAAGTTATTGTACTGTGGGAAATAATATTACGTGACTTGTACGTGTTAAATCATAAATTGTGATTTATTCATTTGATATGCAAGAACTTACCATTTCCTGAGAAGAGTCCCAAGAGGAGGAGAAAGCAGGCGTTGGATCCCATCGTGGCTCTTCTATGATGCGTCAATTTCATTTCGTTCTGCAAGACTTCCGGTTTTAACTCTTTTTTTCTCAAGCGTACTTCCTTCTTTGAATCTGTATGCAAATGAGGGAACAGAACACCTGGGTTTAATCACGTGTGAAGTAATATTCCCATCGTTTCAACAGTCGTAAAGATTTAACTCCTCGTGTCCTTTTATTAAGTCTACCTTCTCTACTGTAAATGCAGCTTCGGTTATACAATAAGAAGGCGTATCAAATGGCAGTCATGTGTTTAGCATATATGCTAAATGTGTGACCTTTTATGTCTCATTTGCTCGAACTCGATCCGATTGAATTAATTTCTTTGCGACTTCTTATCCAACGGTTGGCACTTTCACCCAGCCTAATCTTTGACCCGCTCAATAGCTTCTAGATATATTGTTAGGATCCGTGATGTAACTGGTGTCTTCTATGTGGAGATGATGTCGGAGGAGTTACACAACAAGAAAGTTGTCGTAACTATATCTGGAACAAAATAATAAGCGTGTGATTAATGCAGGTACGATTGTGGCCTTATCTAGATGCAATAAAACAATGCTTCTGTTTGGGCCATGTGTTATTGATGTCTTGGGTCTTTTAATACACGCTTGTACATTCGAAAGCGGAAATTAAATCGTTGAGATGAAAGTGTGATAAAATTGTTTGTAGATGAGTTGAGATTAAATGTCAATTGTGATATCACACAGGGAGAAACGAGAGTCAAATGCTTGCTTTTTATATCATCAGACATATTTTTCGCACATGAGCTCTAAATATAACATTTTGAATCTAATTATATATAAAGATAATGAGAATACTATCAATGGAGTTATTTAATTCAAATTTACAGCATATACTCTCATTATAAACTCTATAAATACCGTGCACACAGATCTGTGCGTTTAATTACTTCAACTTTTTACGCAAATTCTGGAAATAATCTACATTCGATAATCTTAAGAAAAATATTTAAATTTCCACGAATTCAATGCTTATTTTTACATCAAATATCGAACTAAATTCTGGCTATTTAAATACTTATCAATATCATATTTACCCAGAAATATACGCGCTCCAATCTATTAACATCTGCGCTTAGAAAGCTATACGTAAGAATTTTTTTTTTAATTTTTGTTTAATTTCTATCGTCATTTTAAAATATTCCAATAGGCTTTCATTAAATTGAATACTACCAATAGAACTAAACATGTATAAAGATAACTTCACCAATTTATCCAGGATGTCAATCTTCAATATGATCTTCCAGAGCTTTTTCTTTGGTTGATGCTGTCATACAGCCAAATGACATAAAAACAGTAGTTGGGTATTTAAATCTAATAAAATCCAAGTCAATATCATCATGATATAGGAGCATCAACTTCTTGGATTGAATGGATGACTCTTAGACTTGTACAACAAAAGCCAAACAGGTCGCAGATTGAGCGTGGAATATCTGATTGATTAGGACCATGTTGTCTGCATAGACTTTTAAGGTAAAGGACAACTTGGAACAGATAACAGACAACGCACAACGACTAACTGGATTGTGGGATCCCTGGACTGTTCCGGGTTACCCTGGACTAGCCACACACACATACACACACGACGGTTCAGTCATTTGTAGTATCTGACCACGGAGACGAGTTGCCGTTCGAACAGCCTAAAACCCTTCTCCCCTGTATGCCTAGGCTGTTGAGGATAGTAATGAGCCTTTGGTACAGTTTCCATCAACTAATGTAATCGACTGTTCTACACACCTCTTTATGGGTACGCAGCACAGGGTGACCTGCGCCCCCAACTCATGTTAGCTGGGCTACCCCATCTGCGTTTGATGAGCAAACCGATAAGGCTGCTTTAGCGCATTTCTACTTCACATCATTACTTTAGTGATTCAACCGTTGCCGTTGTCCCCCCCCTAGGGTTTTATGGGTGGGCATCGTGGAGTCTAACACCCACCTGAGGACAACTTGGAACAGATTACAACAGACAGTGGTTTATGATACCAATGGTCATTTGAGACTTTATAACTTGCGTTGCTGTGCGGTCTATTCTGTGTAAGCCCCGGACTAACCACACAAAATATCACTCGATATCATAAGATAGATGGACATTGGTTATACTAATTTCAAATAAATTACTATCGCGAGGTCACTGCCCCTACGAGTCCAACTTCAGTTTGAAGGGGTCTGCAGAGTTTGATGAAATGACCAATCTGCAGGGACTTCAATACCTTCCCCGTGGTACTCGTATCGGTTCGATCATTCATAGTACTTAACTACGGAGACAAGTCGGCTTTCAAACAGCCTAAAACCGTTCTCCTCTGTCTGCTGAGACGTTTGAGGATAGTATAGATATCAACATTTTGCATGACTGACGCTAACATTTGGGATCTTTGTCTAGGGCATATTTTGGATATGAATAGATTTTCAGCAGAAATATGGAATTTTTTAAAATATGAAACAGACCAATATACAAAGCAAGAAAGCTATTTTGTACTTGACAAGAGCATATCTCTTTTGAGCCAGAGTGGAGTAGCTCTTTGAAGATTATTGATGTTGACCAATTTCATAGTATTACTCCATGATTTTTTTAAATAAAATTATCTTGATATTTTGAGATCTGTAACACTGGCATACAAAAGCTATATCCATGCAGTAAATATAAGCATTTTTCCATCTTGCATAAATGTATTTTATATCAAGTAGGATCGATGAATTAATAGAAACGGACTCTATTAATATTTTAAATATTTACTTATGAGTAAAATGTAAATATAAAATGAGATGTAATATTCCAATTATTCGCTTTTTTATATGCAACGTGAGACATTACAATTTATATGAAATTGTTTGACAAAGAAAACTCAGTTTGCAACATCTCTTTGTGAGTTTTTTCTCGTATTTCCGACCTCTTTCATAAGGAAAATCCTTTATATTTAAAAGAGAGCTTTGCTAGATAGAGGATTTGTTTGCTTCTCAAGTTTGCAGCACTTGGAAGCAAAGTATCATCATTTCCAGGTATAAATTTCATGCACCGCATCACGATAAAATGCGCAATAACAGTATATTTTTATCTCCCCGTATTGTTTTGCATATATATTTTGCACGGCTCGTGTCAAAATAAATTTGCGAAATTCCATAAAGAAGGATCCGAATATTCGGTTTATTTTAAATAGGCAAATTTGTTTGGGGTCTATCAATGCATCCTGACGAGAAACGACGCAATGTGATGGGATCTGACGCGTACTAACGAGTGGGGCCCTTCGTAAAACGTCAGATACGATTACCGGTTGTCTATCACAGGGAAAAAATTACGAGCCCCCCCTTTCTATTTATAATCGCAGGGCGAAATCGATAGGGGCATGCGCCATTTTTTTTGAATTCAATAATGTACCGTCGTGGAATATGGCCGCTATATTTTTCTTCACGGAAGACTGTATGGGGACGCGTCGGGAAATTCAATACAGAACAAGGTCATAAAGGATGAGATGGAGCCAGTAAAAGGCGATCCCTTCAGTGTCTAAGGCTGTAATATCCGCACAATAGATTATTGACACAATTTGTATTGGGACCCGATCAAACGTAAATGGTCCATCTAGAGCTGCTCGCAGCTTCCTCAGCGAGCTGGAGCCAATCGAAGACACATCGCGGATATGACGGCTACTAAAAGTCGTACGTGCCTTCGATATTGCCATTGCTGCAAGGCGACAAGAAAATGTTGGCATGATTTCCAAACTATTATTTAAATTTATATTTTTATATCATAAAATATTTTTCTTTGACACTGCAGATTTACACAAAAAAAGATACTTATTACTGCTACTGTAAGCCATGAAGGTTCGGGTTTCATTTACAGGAACCAATTTTTTTAATCGGAAAAAGAGTTCAATATGAATTTTGTCCGACAAAAGTGCGACATGGCGATACATAGATGCTAAACTACAGTCAGAAATTATGTACTTGATACGGTGGTACATTTTGCGTTGTGACTAGGGAATCCAATCTCAGGATCCGGGACAGTTTTAGGTGCTCATGAATCCCGGGACTAGTAAACGTAATCCCGAAAAATTCTGGAGTGAAATTTTTATCTAGCATAAATCGTACACATCGTCACTATCACGATATACTAAATCGAGACATTCCCGTCGAAATCCGGACGCTTGAAAACAATGGCGTAACTACTAATTGGCAAACTTGGGCAACGTCTAGGGGCAGTAACTGTCTAATCTATGTATACATATATACAGGACATATATGTTTTTCAAATTGTTATATTAACTTTTCCATACCAGTGATGTATTTACTACACCTCGAATTTAATAATTGGAATATCGATATGAAATATAATAGATACGGGCTTCAGAATTTTTGTATTCCTCCGTAATATAATTACGAATCACATCAAAGTATTATAGTATTTAAGTATTCATTTGCAGCGACGGAAATAAATAATTTGTCGGGAAATCGGGAATTTTACGAGTTTTAGTCCGTGTCTCAGCAGAATGGAATTTTATCAGTCACATTTATGGTGTTAAACAAAAATGGGAGCTCACGCAGTTATCAACTCGAACTAGCATTTAAATATCTGATGACGATACCTCCAACGAGTCGGAAGTTCTCTCATGTTCGATGCTTTAATGTTACTTCGGGTATATTTTCAAAATATGCCCGAAATCTAAATGCCCCTATCTAAATGACTCAAACTGTGGGTTTATTTAAAAAAAAATGATTGCAAATATTTCATGAAAATAGCCAATCAATAGCATATAAATATGCAATTATATTGAAAATCGAGCTTTAAATAATATTTAAGGTATTTCAGCAATATTTTCCAGTATGAATAAATATATGTCGATATAAAATATTTATACACAGTGTCAAAAAAAGGGTTGAAATAAAGGGATCAAACAAAAACAATTTTAAAAGAGGATCTTTCAGCTTTAGAATTTTTTCAACACTCTATAAAAGCAACTAGTATTTTCGCCGCAAAGCGAATTTATGCAACAGTTTCTGGAATAGGCTTCGTTTATTGGATGTAGTGAGATTTTGGTGTTTTATTTTGGACTATTACACATTGTTGAAGCAGTATTGAAGCAAAATGCTTTTATCAGAAAGAATTGAGTGATTTTCATGATATGATAGCTTAACTAAATATATAATGTGGAATATGACCAAGTCGTGTAACCAATATGTTTTCGGTTCGGTACTTTGAACATATCCGTAAAACATATTTCAAAATCGAATCGAAACTTTTTATTTCGTTTTGATACAGCTTTAAGACACATCGACGATAAAGAGTCTGACATAAGTGGTAGGTTTTGTTTGTGATTCTTTGAAAGTGCTTCCAACAGATTGCCCACATGGCACTTCTTTGGACTTCAGATTGGCGAATATACACGTACGATTTTAATGTTTGTCGAAAGTTTTTAAACACGGATTCGTAAATCACCCCCTGTCGATATTACGACAAAATAAAATATTTACAACGACACGTATGGGATTAGGGTAAACAAAAATTGGTTAGATAAATCATCGCTGCGGCAGACTTCCTCTTATTTCCTTCGTGTTCCATATGCGAATTTTTCTGCTATGGACGAAAGATTTATAGAGTTATGATGTAAAAAATTGTATTTTTTTCCTGGAGGGTGCTACACAACTAGCGTTTGAGGGCAAAGAAAATATATCTTTCGTTATTGGTCATTGCGTAGGGGCTGGACGGGGAATGGGGCCTAACGGTTTTGTCTCATATATTGGATGGGCCCCGCGCCAATATTTATCGTCCCATATAGAATAATGATCGTAGTTCAAAGAATCCTCAGCCATTGTTCCCGAATATATTGAATATTAAGGTCATCGTTTTTATGGGACGCTGTCGAAATTGATCTCGAATGCTCACACTGAGCACGTAGAGACTGTCATAAAAGTGACGTTTATCGACTCTAAATGAGCGCATTCTATGATTCCAAAGCGGAAAATTTAGCAATAGTCGAGACTGCTGAAACTTTTGCTGAATTCCTCCCCTTCTAATATGAAGGTTTTTCCAACTAAGCTCAGAGTGTAACAAGCAGGTAAACTCTCGACTGAAACGATATGGGTGAATTCTTATTTAACTTTACACCCCAGAGAAACTGCTGATAAGGTTGTCTCATTGTTGAAAGTGCTAAAGAAAGCGGAAAACTAAGCTGGAGAAAACTTCTGCATTGCTTTGTACTACAATTTTTAAATTTTACTACACCTCTTATGCGATATTAGCCGGAAACTTTTTATGTTAGAAGAAATAGTGAAATATTTAAAGGGGCTAAAAATCCTCATATACATTTGAACTTTCGACCTGGAAAGCGTACTTTTATGCAGTAAGCATATTTTTCAAAAACAAAGCTTTGTTTTCGAAAGTTAAAGCAGAAAACAATTTTCATCCACCTTTGAACAAAACAAAAATGTACACAGCTTTAAAAATCCACACCCACCCACAACCTTTCAACTATGAAAATATTCCGATAATCTCTTAATTTTGCTCAAAGCTCGCATAGCAACGTATCTTACAACTAATAAATTTGCGAAATTACACGAAACACAAAGGCTTATTTAATACCCTTTTTGTAACTTAAATCCAAATATTTAAAAAAAATCGGATCGCTTTAAGAAAATTTACATAAAACCCGATATAATACCCGAAGATAAGCTCAAAGGGCACAAGCTCAAATACACTCATTTGAAAAATGTATTATATTTTACGCAAATTATATAAAAATATATATAAAACATTACCTTTAAAGCATCGATCCTTATGAGGATGAATAAAAAATATTACTGTATGCGTACATTTTAATGCGAGTCACGTGATTATGTTCAAGCTTAATGGCGGCCCTCTTATGCGCATGCGCATAAAACTATGACATAATAAATATTGGAAAGATCGTGTCGTCATACGAATCACTAGAATAAAACAGCTTTATTTCTGATCTTCGTCCACCTTTCGGCGACTCTTCTTTCACCTCTCGGTCTGATCACGTGCATCAATATGCGCCAACATGGTGCATCCGTTAAGCGTCTCGCAAAACAAATTCCGCACACATACAATAGTTGTGCTAATTTAAAAACCTTTTTAAATGCAATCCCAATAACTTACTAAAATTTCATCGTAATCGAATGATTAGTATTTGAATTTATAGCCCGCAAACAAATAAATAAATTAACTAATAAACCTGTATATAGATTTTTTCGTCCGAAAGAGTTGCTTTTTTATCTTCTTTTTATATGAAAATCTTTTATTTATTCTGGTTAAGAAAATTGTTATTGATGTTCGCAACGTTGAAAGCTTGGTAGACTGTCTGGAACAATATTTTTTAATGTCTGTATGAATTGCGGGCTAAAATAATACTTTGGTTCAAAGAATGATGGTTATGTATGGGCATGGATTATAAAGAAGATGATGCCGATGGAGAATATTTAAATTATTGCACGCAGAGTGTATAAATTGATGCTTCAAAGTACGTTAAATACTTCAAATAAATAAACAAGCTCCAAAGCTTATTGTGTATTCAAAAAAGGCCTTATGTGATGTTTACGCAAAAAGCCGTATTTTATAATGCCATCGCATCCATTTGAATATTTGCCTTTAATTTAGGCGTCTGCGAGCTTTTGGCGATGTTGTAGTTTTACAAAAGCTTTCCGAAATAATACTTGCCGAACGAAATTTATGTGAAATGTTTGTCAGCGCTTCGACGTTGAAGATTTATGCCCGCAATAAAGTCTAAAGCGTTAATTAATCGTGTAGACGAACTTTTTGGAAGTCATCATTTCGAGTTTAATTTCATCGAACAATATATCCGATACTAAGCCCGGGGAGCTGTACCAACAGTTTGTTAAGCTAAGTGAGTAAATAAACAACAGTAAATAAACACAAACCGAATTTATTGTGCTGCCATCACCGAAAACAACATTTTACGCCCGGATAGGCATCATTGATGATCGGCAAACTCAAGGAACATACACTTCAAAAGGATTTTATCTCTGTTTTCGTGAAGCCACAGCCGACTTGAGACAGTTTTAATTGGAATATGAAATAAAAGACGTCACGTTATACCCTCCATTCCAACTTTCAAAATTAGGAAATAACTATGCCTTCAAATTAGGGGGAGAAAATACGTGTGGGATGAAACAATCAAGCAGGGGATCTCAAAGAGATCCCCAACAACAAATATATTTAATATTATTTTCCAATTTATTTTGATTTAGAGGGATGATATTAGTTCGCAAGGGTTGGTTGTTAGAAATGTATTGGGTGTTTAAACGGGTTTTTTTGCAAGTCAATTTTGTAAACTTCGTACTGTTATCTTTTTTATTTCGGTTCAGTTCCAAACATTTATATCGATTTTTTTACGGTTTTCGTTCCGGTAAAAATAACGGTTTTACCGGCTATCGGTTCAGCTGCAGTTCAAAGCCTTGTATCCAAGTGTCGGTATAGTGGTTAAAGTTCTGACTCTTATTATAAAGGTTTGAATTTAAATCCAGGTTATAGAAAAAAAGTGTTCATCGGATCAAATAATTTGGAAAAACGGGAAGTATTAATATTTCGATTCCTGATTCCTGGATCTAAATATGTAAATACTCCACATAATTTAGAAACAATGCGCAAACTTATCTTGTTAACGTAAGCAACTCAAATAATGTTAAGAAGCGCATTAAGAAGGAAAAAAATGTATGTCTGTCTGTTTGTCAGTCTGTTTAATAAATAATTATATATTTTTCGATTAATTTACACTTAATTACGAATAAAATTAAGATTGTTTATGATTGTACATAATACAAAGACTCACTGATATCATCATCATTGTGCAACTACAGTAGTTTTAAATCTCTGTAGTATAATAAGAATATTATTTGTTTTGTAGCGTACACGGGCTTATCTAACGCGAGGGGGTTGCTATCTTCGTTGTTGTCACGATGCGTAACGATGGTCCCGACCCACGAGTCGGCCGCGATGAACGACGGAACACGTTTAGGACTTCGTTCATTTGGTGATAGAAGCCGAAATGAGGCAAATACCGCAGCTGATCATCCCAGAAGATCCTTCTCAATCGGACTTTGGTAGACAAGTCATAAGTACTGGGCGTCTTTTCTTCCCGACTCGATCATGGCATGTTAAGCTTCATGGCTTGCTTTGATGACCACCAGGTTCCTTTTTTAAAAACTGCCATTATTTTGACATTTGAATGCTCTTTGAAAATCTGGCGTTGTTTTCATAATTTACCGCGGATGTGATGAAACCTCATTGGAGTTGGCTTTAAATCGTCGAACGTACATCTGACGATATTGTAGCTTAAGCGGATAAGCTACTTTTCGATAAAACCGCTATTTAATTGATGCACAATAAATTGAATGCGTTGATATCTTCATAAAATGTTGCTTTGCGTTCTTGAACTATAATCCGAGCATATTTTTACTGCCGATTTTTTCCTCGGCTAATTAGCATTAAATCAAAGCCACATTAAATTATCCATTCTTGCAGTAACTTCACACAATCGACTTCTCTAGAAAAAAAACAAAGAAAACGCCTAAAGCCACATTGTTTATAATCGTTTTAATCGCTCTCTGGTCTATTTAATTCCAGTGTACATTACGACCGACAAAAAACGCATAAAACTGTTCACTTGCGATAAATACTAGAACAAAAAACACACAGTTCGGTCGAAAATGATGTTTTGGAGGTCTCAAACATCACGGAACAATAATTTTGTGCGTCGTCACCTTGGTGGAAGAATTTCACACGCCCGATTAATTACTGACTGTATTTATATGCGACATACTTGGCCCTGAATATGTCCTAGGTGCTGGAATTGGAGTCCCAGATCCTAGATTAAATGAGGCAAATTTACACGAATCGTCTGATGTATGATTCCAATATTAAATGAATCGGTTAGCCTTGCTGTCAGCGATCCAAACTGAGATGGATGATTTGGTTTTATTTTTCAATTTGGGTCGCAATCTAATCTGTTGTTCATTGGTTTAAAAAAGCAGTGAATTTATATCCAATTTATATTATACAATATATAGCTTGACACTTTCATTACGATTTGACCATAAAGGAAATGAAATTTTCATATCTTTGCTTCATGGCGTTAAAGTATAGGTTTTATGTGATATTACACGGCGTTATTGTAGGAAATTATCGCTAATTCATATTGACGTGAAATATTGCAAGTCTTGCATTATGATTAATGCCCGTGCCGCCTTATCTGCTGTAATTACTTCGTGATACGTTTTAATTTTGGCGTCATAGACGTAAATAGTATTAATAACGGGAGTCGAATTCGATTACTGCTATTGAGATATGATAAGGTTGCTAAGAGTTGTTAAGAGAGACGTCGGCTGGAAAGCCCTGGCGTGAGGTGAAACGTATTCGAATCGTTCTCTGAAATCTACAGTTTAATTAAGACGTTTAATTAACTAAGATTTAGTATAAAGACGCGTGGCTCAGGTAGGGATAAACAAAGCGACGAATTACCCCAGCCTGTGGAATTAACGTAGAACCATATAAGCCTAGTTCCTAATTATCGTCTGAATATTCCCAAGATTTGACGCTCCAAGGTGGGGTGGCTTAGTTGCAAGTCAAAGCAATTATTGCAAAGGCGTCTTAAGAAATTATATCCGCACGACGATGGCCTGGGCTCGGGCTGCCATCTAGTGGGCGCCGCATAAGCTTTGGTATAACACCGGAGCGAATTATTTTCTGCGATCTAATCTTGAATAGATTAAATATAATACGTCTATGTATACTGGATTGAACCCATTTCTTTTAGATTAATAATAAATTTTTAAGCTAAAATTTACAAATCCATTATCAGATGCAGGCGATCTCTATTGGAAACATTTATATGGAAAAGACTTTTCGTGTGATGGTTTTCAATTTGCCTTTCACATAATAAATTAGGTTTATTCCTCTTCATTAATTTAGCACTATAAGAGTTAAATTAAATAAGAATTATGTAAGATTATCGCTTTTTTTTAAATGGTCACATGTCGATATCTCTGACAAAACTTGTCAATCATCTCAGATTTTGTTTTTTTTAAATACAGTCAATCCTTCTATAGCGTTTACTTTTAAAGATTTTTTTTCTTATACCGTTTAGATGACCTTTACTTATAGAGTTCCCTTCTATAGCGTATTTTGTGACGTTAACCGCTTTCTGTGAATTACGTGTCGTTGTCGAATAACATTCTGAAAGAATGTTTTTTAAAAAATTATTTTTTATAAAAAAATATTTTTTTAATAAAAAAAATCAAAATACGAAAAAAGGAAAATATATTTTATTTGCTAATTTCTTTCAAATCACGAAATACAATTGAAAAAACCTAACTCCAAATTTTGGTATGGGTGCCTTACTTTCTATAGTGTTTTTTTCTATATTAAGATCCTTATCTCGGTGCTATAGAAGGGTTGACTTTTATTAAATTGTGTTTTATTGAAAATCAGACCAAGTCTGTATCTAAGCAATTGATTGAAAATATTAAACAGTAAGCTTGGATACAAATCTAGATTTTGGGGGGAAAATTACCAACAAATCGTACCAACAAATTAAGGAGACTTAAAAATTAAATCTAATATCTGAGTCTGAAAATTGGATCTAATATAAAGATTGATTTATTTGTCTTTTAATCTTTTCACTCAAAAAAAAAACTTATACAGATTTAGCATTTGAAAGGTCCTTGGCTTGGATTTACGCGGTTTCCTGTTACGATTTCACTATTACGCGGCATGTGAGAAAGAGAAGACCTAGTTTTTCAAAATTGAAGGTTGGTATTTTCAAAGGATGAGCATAAACTCCAAAAAGGCCATGTAGCATAATGATATAAATGTATAGAAGATGACACATTTTTTACAAAAGTAAGCAAGAATACACATCCTGGGATGATTTTATATATGTTTTGCAATCATGTTTTAACGATGCGAAATGCGCTCTAAACAGAGCGTCCGATGAAGTCATGCACTCGGTTTGTATTGTTAAAAAATATATACATTATGATACAAAATTTTTATGTGTTATTTATATGAATTCTCATTAATTTTTAAAAAATCATCAATCGTCAATGATCTCATTCAAATAAATCTGCAGATCGATTACAAATAATTGATCAAAACATACTACCTCAAACAGTCCGCTATAAATACGTTTCATTCCCCTTCGACTAGCAACCATCAGACCAATATGCGCCAACATAATGCATACGTTAAACGTCTCGCATAACAAACTGCGTACACAAACAATATTTTTATTATGCTTATGTTATTTTTGCAAGTGTAAACAATAAGTTGACAAAGTTTTATTGCAATCGGATGAACGGTATGGCAGCGCATTAAATACGGACAAACAAACATTAATTTTTATACGTTAAACTCTGCTTATGTTCTACGCGCAATCCTTAAAAATAGGTGGACGAAGTTTTATCGTAATGTGATGAACGATATGGCAGCGCATTACATACGAACAAAGAGATATTAATTTTTATATATTAGAAAATGCTCTAGATTATTATTTTTAATAAGTAGATAAGCCGCAAATAAATCCAATTTAAATAACATATATATGAGTTTATTTTGGCAAAATTGTTCTATTATATATTTACATGAAAACAGATCAGCGATCACGTTTCTTGTATGTTTGAATCCAAAGCTACCGATTTTTTTTGGCTTGATAGATAGCCACGGAATACAAGATAAATCCAATAGATTAAAAAAATGGTACATCAAGTGTATTTTAGCGTGGATTTAGTGTTTGGTCGATACACTCCTCTTGATGTCCCACCAGCTCTAGATTGTCCCGGCGCACATCCATTCACGAGCACTCGTCATTTTTGTTATGTCCCATTGAAGAGTCCTCAACTTTTAATTAAAATTAAACTTGTGGCTTACAGTTGGCCCCGAATGGAGTCGTAAACCTTTTTTGTCATCGGCGGTATTAAATTCATAGACCCATCAACCAATTTTATTCACCGGTTCACGAGGCATTAAACTCGAAGCGTTCATTTTGATGCTCGGAATGTCCATTACCCTAATGACGTTTTATTCCCGGGATACATGGATCCGGGAAAATTTAATTATAGGGTGGGAAAAAGGTAACGATTCGATCAAGGGAACCCACTTTATGATGTCGTCGTCCTATTGTTGCGATTAATCGAAGTTTATTTTACGATACGCACTGTATTGAATTCGCAGGGAGGCTTTAGAATTTTGAATAAAATGTTTGACGACCGTCAAATTTGTTCCATTGATTAATTTCGCAATTAAAAGTAAACAGATCGTCCGGAAACAATCCATTTTTAAAATTACCCGCCATAATCCCGATTAAGAAGCACGCCATGTTAGATCTTATCGATGTCGATGTATTCTGGGACGCCTATACAGGCGGTCTTTATCCAGCTTCCTTCATAATTATCATTCGCCATAAAGATGCTATCTACAATTTCTAATTTTCTTTAATGTGTTAATTCTACCCGCTTTCATTAAGGTAACAGCAAAAAGAGTGGGAATCACTGAGAAAAAGGAAATTGTACATTACCATGTACCTGTGCAAGCATTATGTATGTCTGAAATTGTAGGTCTGCATTCACCATCGTATTGGTATTCGCATATATGTTGGAATGTGTGCCATTATGAGAATGATATTTAATGCGATTTTGTCAGTGAACGTTCTCACCATCCAATCTTGGGGGTACTTTCTATATACCATGTAGAGCTTTACCTGAATGTGGCAATTCCAAAGATAATTACTCAGGTAATAGCTTTTAATCTAAAATCGCGGATTTCATTAGACTCACTAATCTAAACGGAGTTTCGCCGGAGAACTAACGATTGTTGGGTACTCGCAAAATAATTAAACGACAGCAAAAACACTACAATAATTCCACAATTATAAATAAATTAGTAAACGATTCCCAAGCATATTAAAACCCATTCGCAACCAGTGGAATATAAAGTATTATAAGCCTAAATTAACTATTTAAATATGTATATATTCATAAAAGCTTAACTTAATTGAGTTTATTGCTGTTAAGGTATTGGTACTTGTATTTTCAAAATAATAATTACGATTATGATATTAATTTATGCTCGTTCTTTATAAGTTTCTAATTAAAAAAAAATTGATCTAACAACCATCACTCGATTTGTGCGATAATTAAAAACCGCGTAAAACACATTATTACTGTTGATGTCCAGAAATATCCATAAATGCGTAAATGACAACGTATATTTATTAGGTAGATCCAAAAAATCGAGTTTTTAGTAGAAAAAAAGCTCAAAATTATTAATCAAGAAAAAAGTATATCCAACATTACAAAATATAATTCCCTTCATTATTCAAGATATCTTTCCATCATTTTAATGGTCATTTCATCCTTTTTTTGTAATAACTTTCCGGGATAGAAGTGAAGCATCGGAACGGGGGCGCTCTCGGGGAAGGGTCATCAAGTGCCCGCTCCTACGTAGAATAAGAGAGAGAGAGAGAGATCTGGCTGCGGGAAGGACGTCATCCCGTCAAGGTTAACCGACCATTTTTCCCGATTACCGCCTCTTGCGTGTCACTACCTAATCGGCAACGGTGCACGCGCATGAAACAATCGGTCGGTATTGCAGGCAAATTGCGTTCACAGTGCCATGGGAGGACGATGCTGTTAAAGTAACACATTGCGCCTAAAAAGAGATGTCACTGTCAATCTAAGGAATTATATCCGCTCAGATGAACAGCGTCATTGTATAGAGATTTTTAAATAATTTTCTTTCAGACTGTTCTCAATGGACCTGAAAAGGAAAAACTCCGTAGGGGCAAAGTCTGTATTTTATCTAGTATCATTTTTTCTTTATAAGGACACGAAGACAAGGTATGCGGTACCCATCCTACCCCACAGCACCCATCCTATTCGTTTTGTCGATACATTTTAAATGTGTTTGTATAGTGGTACTAGAGAATCACAGTCTTTGCGATAATGATGGATATGTATTTCATTAGTCTTGGGTCTGGGTATTTTATCCTTTACAATAAAAAAATCTATTGCACAAAAATAATGTTTAACAATGTCTAAAATAGTTTCCATCCAGTCTTTATGGAATTTTTGCAGTCCCTTCTATGGGATAATTTTTAACTAATAAAAATGATTTTGAAATTGTGATCAAAGTCCTAATGGCATGACTATTTACTAAAAATTAAATAATTAAATAAGGTATCAAACTAAACAAATTATGTATTAAAAATGACATATTGCACGTATTTAATAAGCTTCAACACTTCTTAGTTTAATTTCGTATTTCAACTAGTGTAAATTTTGTTTTAGGGGGACAAGAACGCGCAAATCAAGTCGGGTTAGGGTGGTCAAGGAGTGTGGTACCCATCCTACCCCATATCACCCATCCTATTCGTTTTGCCAATGAATTTTAAATGTGTTTACATAGTTTTCCATGAGGATTCCAGTCTTTGCGATAACCCTTTGATTCGGACTTCGTTAGTTTCGGACATGGAAACTATTCTTAAAAATGAAAAATATCTATTGCTCAAAAATAATGTTTTAATAAACTATTTTAGTTTGAAGATGACACTTTGCATGTATTTAATAAGAATTTCTTAAAGACTGAAATAATTCTTATCTCAATAAATAATATTTGCTATGGATATATGCTTTATTAAATAACATCTTTTAGATTGAATGCTCCATTTATAGAAAGCTGGGTATTTTCTCGCATATATACGAATTCCGAGAAATGATTATAGAATTTACAAGCGTTCAAAGGTGAAATTCTCGGTAATGAGGATCGTCGGGCTCGAAATGCTACCGTCAAATAAGCCAAAAAGATCACGAATAAACTCTTCCATTGCTATGCTTGTGGCTGCGGGATTTTTATTGAATTTATAATCTGTAGGGAGAGTCTTAAATTAATTTGGTTCTCGAAAGCTCTTTGAATCGATCCGCAGCTGAAGCTTTTAAAGCTTCGACGAAACGAGAGCTTTGACGCTTATGCAACCGAGCTTTCTAATTAAATTCAAACTTAAATGGACTCGAAACAATATGTTTGGCTGAATTGAAATTTAATTGGGGGTAAATAAATATGGAATTGATCGTTTTGTGTATCAACGCGCGGTCAACCGAACTATCATACTGTAACGGCTCCAGTACGCTGGAATAATTTATTGAAAATTGATACATTCGGGTGAGTGGATTTGTTTGAACGCAATATTTTTCTTTCGGCGTCCAGAATAAAATCCCTTTCGGTGCTTATGGGGGGGAGGGTGTTTTAATATGGATTCAACGGGATTTGATTGACAGGTGCGCAAAACTTTATTACAAATAATATGAAGTGTATATTTGACGAAAGCCGCTGCCAATGGCATCTGTTTTTCAATTTAGTGAGGCCGTTGCTGAGGAAAATTTACAAAGCTTTCCAATATATTCAATATTTCTGTGTCAAAATACCAGCGCTGTAGTTAACAATATGAGTGTGGCTGTCAAGCCGAATTTTGCTTTAGATTTGTTACATTTTTCCTGTGGGATTTATTGCTTTTTATATATACCGAAAGAATCTTAATAATCCAAGTACTTACCTTAGATAAGATTTGAAAAGCAGATTTCAAGCAAGATTATCTGAAAATAAAAAAAAATAAACATTAATATTATGCAATCTATTGAAAATGCATCGACTCGAAAATGCATCGTTTTTTTATAATACATCATAGATAAGTTTATTAAATTTCAAATGGAGCTTATTAACCACAAGTCCTAAATTATAAATCATTGTTTAAGAAATTTCACAGATGATATTCAGGTTCTGACTCCAGTCTACTAATTTAATTTTGAATTTAGTTTTCATAGATAAAGATCATAGTTATCAAATAACAAACTTTTGTCAAGCTCTCTTAGTTGATATTGATTAGAATATCATAAGTAAAACAAAGATATGGAGCTCGTCTAGACACAGGTAATTATTATGTCACCCAAATATTATTATTGGATCATCATAAACTTGTTGATGTAAACGTACTGAAATTACTATATACGTTAAATAGACACAGACCTCGTTAAAAATCATAGTATTGTGTATAAATGCAAGGCGTATAGGGAAGACCCTAACGGTTAGTTTTTTTTGATCGCGTGTGTTTGTCGGCCATTTTGTTCAGTCACAGTAAATTCTTACGATGGAGAGGTCGTCACGCGCTTCTGCCAATTCCTGTCTATTTGAAATCCACGTGGTCATCAATTTTTTGATTTGCAGAACAACACCGCCGTGAATATCCATAGAAAGTTCGTGGAAATTTTTGGTAGTACAGGGTAGGAGTGGAGATGCTCTCGGGATATACAGGCGTGCGGATGAGATGAAGATGGACAGGCGTCGAATAGAAACACTCTCGTCTTAGATAACTTTTTTATTAATCACGAAAAAGGGATCTAGCCGCGGGAAGGACATCCTCCCGCAGCCAAGGCCATCCTATGATTCTTAACATCATCCACCTCATGCATGTGATCATCGAACCGACAACTGTCATTGTTGCAAACTCAATGTGTCCACAGCGCCATAACATATCACGAAATGGGTTAGGTTGTTCAGAAAAGGCCATACTGATACTGATATCAGACATTGTGCAAACATGTGCAAAAAATTGAAGAACAAGTGCAAAATAATTGCCGTGTGACGCTTGAAGGGTTTCACGAAGAATTTCCGCCGCGCGTTTTTTGAATAATTTTACTTAGGAGGGAGAAGCTTTTCTGGATTCTATAATATCATGATGGGGGATGAGAAGTAGGTTTATCATTTCACCCCAGAATCTTAAAGCCGATCCAAAAAGAGCTGGTGGCAGTGATCTATGATACTAACATACAAAAGCTGGTACCCCGACTACAGAAATGTCTCGATCTGCATGGCGATTACGTTGAAAAGTAGTTAAACATATTTTATTGTATCCTTTTTTTCTGGATGACCTCGTACTAAGAATTAAGCATTATGAAGTAAAATTTTAGTTTTTTTTATTTATAAGAAAAGGTGTCATGTTTTGAAGTATTTTTAGTGATTTAATGATCAAGCAAAATTTTTATTGTTGATTAATTTGATGTCTTTAGAGAGAGAGAGAGAGTCCTCAACTGCGAGACTTTATAACGACGAACCTCTTTCTCAAGCTTGATATTTAAATGTTTCCGTTACATATCTAAGCATATGTTACATACTACGATTTCAGACGTTATTTAAGAGCTTTTATTATTAACTTATCACACCTCTCAAAAAATTCAGCGTAAAAATGATTTCAAACATAATAATTATGGAAAAAAATCATCATAAAAGCACACGTACGCCTATAAATGAATTATAGTAGAGACGTGCAATTACGTTTTTTTTTCTAGCGTTATACCGACATAATTGCATATTTACATCTTAATGTACATACAAAATAACAGAGATTACTCATGCATAATCGCAGCCTCCCATCGGAGCGCTCCGTCGGAATGTTAACGTGATGATACGCAGAAATGGACCTCGGTCACGATTGTGTCCAATTACTAGGTCAATAATTTCATTGATCATTTAGCTAACCGGTCCTTCACCTCCATACGAAAAACAGAACCGAATTGGCTGTCTGACAATCACCCCAATCGGACATAAATCACTCCCATTGAAAGACAAAGCCCGTGACATGACTCAGTTCCGCGTCACGACTCCAGCCTTCCTAATCATGCTCATGTCGTTTATTTTTGCTCTTTTAGTGGTCCTCAGCCACAGCTATTTACTCCAGTTATAATTGCTGCAATGTTTGGCCGGACACATGGGCTGAATTTTTCCCGGCGACTTTTACAGACAAATGACAAGGTTAACGACAAGTTCAATGGTGTCTTATTTTATCTAGGAATTCGGCACGATATCCGGGAAGATAAAAAATTCGACTGGCGATAATGCAATGCACTGAATATGTATTTTTTGTGCATCGAGGCTGAGATATTTTCTGTGATCAATAACGTGACTCATGCTTTGCATGATGACGTTAAATATGAGAAATTATAGATGAATAGAGATAAGGCAAGATAAAACACTTGTTCAGATTGCAAAATGTATCGACTTGACTACTAATTTATCATAAATTTAAAACGGATCTATAATACAAATAGTGATCACCTCTTTTATATTATGTCATATCCATAAATCGACCATTAGCATCATCATTCAATAGGTATTTCTGAGGATAGAAGATGATTTTATAGTTAATTTTTCATGAAAACCTTCTAATACAAATTATTTTTGTATCTTAAAAAGTATAAGTTTTTATCTTTTATGATTTGTCATTTGTGTATCTGTGGGAACACTTTCATAAACACTATTTTATGTACATATCTATATACGAATATCGAATTTTCACATATTAGTTAAAACCACAACGAACCAAGAATGGCTCTCAATGTGGATATTATGTAGATTAATGTTGATTTATTAAAAAAAAATGGTGATTTGACCTTAAACTTGAATAATCTGATTTACAAATGGGAACTTTATTTACTCCAACAACAGATTTATTCAAATGCGCTATAAAAATTTTGTTATATCCATGCGAATCGCGCTCTTAACATAGTGTCCAATGAAGTGCTCACCCAATTTATGCATGATGCAAATTATTATACAACTCTCTACAAATAAGCTATCGAAAACACCATGCTTATAGTAGATATTTGTATATATTGAAAAATATAAGAGTCATAACCATTTTAGTGCCAGATAACGATATATCGTCGTTGTGAACACTTGCAAAAAGTGCCAATAGCGATGTATCGTTGAGGTGGAAAATTAATGGAAAAAAAAATATTTTTCCATTTTTTAAAATTATTTCCAATTAAAATGATTTGTAAAATTATTTCAGTTGGCACTAAAAAGGTTAAATATTGAAATTTATATACAAGGTGTTTTGCACAAAGACCGATTTTTTTTTCGGGGATTAGGGAGGTCTTTTGCTACATTTCATAGATCTTATATCTTAAGTATCAGGGTTGCCGAAATAGATTTTCTTTTTTGAAATTTTGAAAAAAAAATACCCAAAATTTCCTTTTAAATCATCATAACTTTTTTATCTGTGGTTGTAATAGCATAAAGTAACTGTTTTTGTGTTTAAAATGTATTTTTTCTTTAAATGAAATGATTACTGTGTGCAATTAGTTTAAAGAAAATTACTTCTGAACTTCCAAAGTCACACAACATGTGCAAACGAATGAGAAATATCAATTTTTAAATTCCATAAACAATAAATTAATAACTATGTTGAACTTAGTTTATTTTAAAAACTTTCCTAAATTATTATTTTTCTAACAATATGCTACATGAACGTCATACAAATCATTTAATAAGTCGTTAAATTTAAAGAGGTCCCAGTTTGGCAGGGTCAGGGTTAAGAAAATATTTTTAATGTTTTTATTAAATTTATTTATATTTGATCAAATTGGCCACCTTTTCGTTATTTCAACTGTACTTATTCTATATTATTTCGATTAGGATTTTTTATGTGGGCACCTTTGCTTGACCTTCAGATCTGACACCACTGGATTTTTTTGTTTGGGGACGTACCCTATGCCGTGGCTGGCACGGTCTTCTGACCTGACACCATTGGATTTATTTATCTAGGGGCGTGTAAATGAATCAATTTACGAAAGTGTCCATATACATTTTTAATTTTATTTCTTTCATTTTATACATTTTAAAAAAAGGCAATATAAAAGCTTGAACTTTAGGCCGGTTCTCTTATAATATTTAAAAATATGCGATTGATATCCGGTTTATTAATATTTTATTGAAAAAATAAGGGGCTAATAATAAATGAAAAATAATAGTCGTAGGACTTGTAGTAATCGTAGGACTAAATTTAAAAAATAATATATAGGATCATCCAAATATAACGTCTAGATGTTATCTCGAGTTGTGTGACATGAAACGCCATAAAAAGAGTCTCTTATCTAAATAACTATTTATTCCACACGATAAAGAGAGAGAGAGAGATCTGACTGCAGGAAGGACGACCTCCCGACTCCCGCCTCCGTGCAAGAAGCGATCCGTCGGTATGCAGGTGCAATGTCTCCGTAGGGCCACAAGAGATGGCGCTGTTAAAATAACACATTGGACCTGAAGAGAGACGGAAGATGTCGCTGTTAACCTAGTGAATTAAATCTGCTCAGATTAACAGCGCTATTACGTTGAGATGGTAAATCGCCCATGCTGCAATAAGTTTGGTTTTCATATATTGTAGTACCCGCACAAAGCTTATACATTATTTTCATATCGATAGATTACACTAGATCGGGGGTGGGAATGTATATTGCTAATAATGCATTTATGAAAAATAATAGGGGATCAAAATTGTCGCATAAATAATCATAAAAGCATATTTTTGCTTTTAAACGACCAATTCAATTTTGTTGCATATCCCCAGGGCATCGTTTAATGATAACAGCTGTAATTGCATTTCAAATTGAAGAGATATACACAAAATGATGCAACTGAGCCATTATCAATATATATATATATGGATATACGAGCCATAAAGTCGAGGGAAAGAATATAGTTCAACCACTTTTCTTCGATGGCCACTGCACGACCGCTGCAATTAAACATTATTGCACCCCATAAAATGTTACGCGATAATTCCAATGCAAGAGCTTGTGATGTTTGCAGCTAGCCGCCATATATTATGCTTCCCATTGTCTTTTTCCACCATCTATGAGCACACATAATCAATAAATAATGCGAAAGAGGTCACCTTGAATGCAAAGACAAGCCATAAAACACACTTCGCCTCTTGATTGTTACATATTTTCGTGCTAATCAAAAGGTTTTCATTACGAAACCTTCAACGGGGTTTCCGAATACGCCTTATTTATTGCTAATATAAAAGAATTTCGATTCGAAAATATAATTCTATTCGATATCCACCGCGGTCATAAATATTATTGGCGTGAGTAAATCGATCAAGTAATTGTGATACATTCGATCATTGGATATACGATTCCATGCTTGACTCCCCGCTGATTTATCAGGGCTTTGAACCGTTATTTTTTTATTTCGGTTTTAGATTAAAAAAAACCGGTTTTCGATTTAGCTTCCATTCAAGAACATGTCTAGAATTTTAGAGTTATTGAATAATGACAAAAGTTTGTTTGTATGTAATGCGCTGCCATACCGTTCATCAGATTGCAATAAAACTTCGTCCACTTATTGCTTAGAACTGCGCAAGTAATATAGACATAGTTTTATATACCAAAGTAAAATAAAATGTTTGTTCGTATTTAATGCGCTGCCATACCGTTCATTCGATTGCAATAAAACTTTGCCAACTTATTGTTTGTATTTTCTTTAATAACTTAGATATAGTATAATCAACTTACGGTAGATCTTAAAAAAACTTGATCTTGGCGCAAACAGGTTCAGTTCTAATAAAAATAACGGTTTTATCGGTTTAGGATTCAGTTCCGATTCGAAGCCCTGAATTTTAAGCTGATTGTAGGCAAATGTTCTTAGTTCAAACGATAAATTAAAAAAGCACACAAACCCCATAATTAAAACCAATATGGTCGCATTATTCAATGATACGTGTCACAATACAGCTCGGTGGGCTTAATTTTAATGACCTAAGTTGTTATATTAGTCATTTTCGCTTTATAATTCACGACATCATAACAATTACCTCAACATTTCGATATTATTCCAAGACTATATATAGTTACAATCTATAAATCAATATGTGGTAAACGGTGATTAGGGCACCCATTAGGCTTTATTATACGATATATGGACTCACGTATAGCATTTCACCACCATAGACACAACATCTATGAATTTTCGTATTGTTTTGATAAAATATTTTCAGGAAGCTCGTGTATTCATATATATATATATATATTTTAAATATATAGGAAGTATTGTTTGCTTGATACTATTGAATGTGTTTTGAGAATTTGCAACGTTCGATAAATAATAAGTTGAAATATGATCGAATGCGTGTAATATGTGGCAAATAAATCAGAAACAAAATGACTTCAAGGCACAATATAATTAATTCGGCCGTATTGTACTGGTATCATAATATCGTACAAACAACGAGTATCATACGTATAATTAATTTTAGGTAATTTTCAATAAAAGCTAATAAATTCGATAACGATTAGCATATCTAGCTCACGTCGCTTAAAAACTGGTTTGATTTTTATAGCAATTTTTTCGATATAATATGAATTTCTGCAGATTTATTGAATGATTTTGTATGATTGATAATGCTGAACACTTACATTGTAGGAAATTTTAAAAATATTTTCATTTTATTTAAGATAATAATGATTAATAGCTTTACTATGACATTTTTTTATTAGCAATATATTCTGATTTTTGAAGCTTTCTTCAGCAATATCTTGAGTTCTATGGTGAAGTTTTAATAAATTGCAATCTTTTTTACATATTCTAGCAAAATGGTCGTATCATTTTGTTCATGAAATCTGCACAGCACAAAATCCAAGCGTATTGAACAAAAGATTTCCAGAAACTGCGAATAATGTTTTGACAAAAAAGTTTTTCGTCGTAGAAAATGTAGATTTTATTGTTAAAATGAAGCCAAATGATCAGTCTCGTTATTTAATAGCCATGCCTTAAACTTTCTTTAAATGATGGAAAAACGTTTTTATAAAATTATTGTTAACTTATATATAAAAATCAATGTTTATTTGTTCATATTTTATGCGCTGCAATACCGTTCATTCGATTGCGTTGAATTTTTGAGGAGTTGTTGTGCGTAACTTTGCGAATGTTATAGGATAAATACAAATATTGTTTTTTATGCGAGACGTTTAGCGGATGCACAATGTTAGCGCATATTGGTCTGGTGAAATGAAAATTGGACCGCAGGGACGGGGAAAAAAATGATGCGTCGATCTTTGAGGCGGGAACGAGTGCGTTCATGCTTTTGGATCCTAGCTCTTTAAACTCATAGCAATTTTATCAATTAATCATCGTTGTTTATAAATTTATTATGCTGATAAATTGCTCATTATTATAATATTTTATTTGACGCTAATTATGCCTTAAAACTTTTGGGTTTTCGCTTTGTTTTCCCGACTATAAACCACAAGTTGATTTATCAAATGCTAAAGGCTTTAGTGTTGGAAATTTGCATCAACTTCTTGTAGTAACATCGTAAGGATTAAGCCATGCTAATGCTCAGGTGCTTTCATAGGTGCTTTTATTTTACGGAAGTCTTCCAAGGTTTGAATAGTAGCATGCTTGTAGGTATTTCTATTACTGACATTATAATATTAAATTATGAGTTTAATTTCAATATTTAAATAAATTTAGTAAAATGTATAATATTAGGGTGCATTTTTGAACAATTGATTAGGATACTGTGCAACATATCACTCAATAAGTTCGTAGAATTTTAGTGTTATACCTTGCCTTCATATTAGTACGTTGAAGGATAGTCAACATAAGCACAATGTTAGTAAATTAAGTATGATTATATGTAACAAAGTAATATTATGTTGTCATATTGTAATTGTTTAACTGAAGACTTGTCAATTGAATTGTGTATTTGCATTGGGTTGTTAAAGATGTTCATCCAACAACAGCAATGCAAACGTCTGCAAGTATTCACCTCACGTCTCCCATTCAGCAAAAAGAGCATAAACTAGAAAGAAGTATCCGATGTAGAAATTTCATAACCCAGCACTACAAGGAATATCACAACAAAATATTTCAGATAAGATCCGAGTTGAATATAAATTCAGAGCCACATCCGACGAGTTTTGCCTCATTAGTTTTCCGACTCCAGAGAGAGAGAGAGATGTTCTCATCAGGTACACAAATATTTTTCGTTCGCCTCTTCTGTGCGACGTCTCAAATGGAAAATAACGAGTGAGCTGCATTTTGCATCCAGGGATGCATTTTGCATGTTTTTATGACCAGAATAAATACCGGAATAATTGCTTCCGTTCGTAATTGGGGCTTTGTACGTGCTTTAAATTAATTTCATAATAATCCACGGTAGCATTTTGGGAGACAAAAAGTGTTTCGCACCACTCGTTTTAATCGTGTGTCGCAATTAAAATCGCACTCTTCAACGACTCGTAATCAACTCTCAACAACGGGAATATTTTCGAGCACTCCCGTGGGTCATCCTGTATTTTTAAAAAGGAGATTAGCACAATTGAAAAGCTTCTATGTTAATAATACATGCGATGAACTTGCGTCCAAAACAATCCGAATAAAATTTTAACAAAATTCTTTATACTGATATCATTCACCATATGAAGAATTTTCAACGCATATTAACCTGTATGGGAGTACTATCGGAAATATCCGTTTTGACCGTTTATTCAGAAAGAGCACTCTTGTGCATTGAAGCTCCGAGGCGGACAGAGACAGAGAGAACTTAGCGCAGTTCGGGAGACTGAGACGGAGAGCTTCTTCATATGCATCGCATGATTTTATAGATCGTTGAGCCCAAATTTATCGACTTATAATGATTTCGATTTCAAGTGTGTTATTTGTTTACGCAAATAAATGACCGAATATTGTGTGTTATCGAGAGTGTTTGTTTATTTAACTGCTTGCCGTTCTTCGCTGCGTGTTGAATGAGTCTTTGTTCAATTATCATTTCCTTCTAAAGGAGGAGCAAATGAATCGATTTTTTGTGCATTTTTTATGTAAAGAAATGACGTGGTCTTGTATTCACTATCAAGTGTTCATTTACAATTGACTCTGCCTCGAATTGAAGATTGTCTTACGCTGATTAGGAGCTGACATAAAGTAATCGGTGTAAAGCGATTATGACAACAACGACTTCATTCATTTTAAATTTGCTCACTAACGAAAAGGTTAAATAAGTCTATGAAAAATATCTCAGAAGATTCAAAGCTCCGTAAGAAAATCCTAAGCACATTAACTGCAGGGGAATTTTGCATGCATTTATATCCTGACTTATATAAAATGTGACAAATAATATTTAAATATGTTCTCAAGATAATACTCACCAAATATTCCACCAACAATATAGATTTGATTGGAAAAAATATTTCCAAAAATTAAATACAGGGAGCGACAGGGAAACTTCCGTATTTAAAATGCATACTTTTAAGCAACAGTTGTTTTAAAAAGAGTAAGCGTTCGCTTATTTAAAAGAGCAGGATCTAACATTTTTTGTCATGTAAGATTAGTAACAATCATACAATAAACAAGGGAGGAGTGTGCGTTCGCCTTAGAGGCGTATTTTTCAAGCATCCGTTTGACCATCGCCATATTCAGGAAACTGTCAGAAATATCAAAAAAAAAAGCAATCATCATCAACTTGCACTTGTGTTTACAATACGTCTTTTTTAAGCAACAAGATATTTTTTCATCTTAAATTCAAATAATTGAAGCATAGTCTCGTTATTTAATAGCCAAGCTTCGTATATCAAATAGTTGAATACTTGTGAAATATCAAGTATTTTTATAGTGAAATATCATAAATCATCGCATATCCATTATTAGATATTGATAATATTCATCTACTTCAAGGGATAATAATATATCAGGTCAGTCCATAAGTTCATGCGCATTTTTGAGATTTTTTTAATAGTGCATATAAAACGTGTCGAATAGAAAGACTCTCTTCTCTAAATAACTATTTATTCCAAATGAGAGAAAGAGAGAGATCTGGCTGCAGGAAGGACGACCTCCCGCAGTCAAGGCTAACCGACGATTCTCCCGAATTTCGCCTCCTGCGCGTTACTATCCAACCATCAGCGGTGCACGCGCAAGAAGCGATCCGTAGGTATGCAGATGCAATGTCTCCGTAGTGCCCCAAGAGATGGCGCTGTTAAAATAGCACATTACACTTGAAGAGAGACGGAAGATATCGCTGTTAATCTGGCGAATTAAATCTGCACAAATTAACAATGCTACTACGTGGGGATGATAAATCGCTCCACGCTACATATCATTGGATAAAATGTTAAATCGTGTTTTATTTAAAATATTTAAAAAAGATTATTAATTGTCTCTGTATCACTGGAGTGTGCCCGTAGCATGTGCGGGCATACTCATCAAAGGGTCAATGCATTTGTAATAATATTTCAAGGATATATATTGATTTATTTCAATAAAGTACATTTGATTACGAGATTAGAAGTGTAATTATTTTACTTATAATGTAAGAGTGACAGCTGTTTTGCCTTAAAAGGGCATTCTCGAACTGATAAGGCAAAACAGCTGTCACTATTAAATTATAAATATATTTTTTTATTTTCATGCACATAATCAAATGTGTGTTATTCAAATTTAAAAAATGTATATATGCAATAATTCCAATTTTATAAATTATTGAACAGTTTTTTCGAACTATAATCGATCTGTTCATACAATGTAGAAAATAATAATGTTGTTAGGAGCTGTGTGTATAACCGTTTGCTCTCGGCGTGAAGCTCATAAATAATAATTGTTTATAATAATTTATGTTCTATCTAACAGTATAATATAAATTTTCAACACAATCCAGAATATTGATAGCAGTTTGCACTAAATCTAGCATGCTCAATGGCTCCGTGAACAATTTACAATTATAATTAATCACTGGCTGCACAATTTTGAAGTTATTTTACATTCATTCGGAGCTTCAAATTAATTCTAAATACAACAGCGCTTACACTGTGAAGGTATTAATTGATTTGAAAATTGACTCCGGGCTAAATACGCGACCTACCCATAAAATGTGTCCCAGTGCGAACAAAAGCTCGTAATTTAATAACCAACTCCGGACGAACAATTACGAACGCCCCTAATTAATCCAGATTTATCATCATCACATTATCGGGCGATAAATTAATGGCATAAATAAAAAATCACATCGCTTAATTAGAATGTCCCATAAAAAAAAACACCCAGCTCCTATGTAAAAAACACGTCCCGAGGAGCTCGCATCAATTTATCAAGCAAACTTAGAGCGTCGAGTAACTTGACGATAAGCTTATATTTTATGACGAACTCGAGAAGAATTATAAGAACACACGAGTGATAAATAATGAACGCGAAAGACTTGACGGATTAATGCTTAATTATGCAAAGAAGTACCTGCATACATAAGAATTTGGAATCATCCCTTAAATTCTCTAAACAAATTATTCATTACAATATTTTTATGCATATTTCATAAAGATAAACAATTGTATTAAAGCAGCCGTATTATATATTTCTGATCATCATCCACCTTGCGACGTCTCTTCGCAAATGCAATAATTGCACACGGGCTAAATAAAAGCCATAAAATATTATCTAATATCAAATGTATGCAATTCCCATAAGATTCATAGGATTTGTACTAGATCCAGGATTTAACCCACGATATTGCTGCTTACATTTATTTATACACATACATGAGCTAATAGATCTTGTGTGGGAACTTCAGTTCCGTTCTTCGAGAACAAAAGATCAACACGCTAATCGTGATGCACGATCGTACCACCCTTGATATACGAGAAAAATCCTATTAAACCTATTATTGAATTTGCAGGAAATCTCAAACTCGGGACCTCGTTCCCAATATGGTCCGCGAATGTTCAAATAGATCACGAAATCGATGATGATTGAATCCAATTAGGCGAAGATCTTGGTATTGAACTTTCAGAGCGTTTGGGTTGTATAAGAGTAAGGTCTCTATTATCTCAATACTAATGTTTATAATTAGAATCTAAATTATAATTTCACAGACGTTAGATCGCTGCGTTTTTTAAGCTTTGTGCATAATAAACTACAAATTTGATTCGATGTAAAATTAAAAAAAAAGATTTATTATTTAAGTATGTAATTTTATATGAACAGACAGACATACATCCATCCGCATATACTTATATACATTAATTTTTTTTTCAATTTTTAAATCTAACTGATCCGCGAAAGAAATTTTGCTCAAGAAGGGGTCCATGAAAGAAAAAATTGCCCAAGAAAGGGTTTGCGGACCACATAATTTAAGATTTGCTGTTTTAGATCATTGCATGCATTTATACGAAGGCGATTCAAATATAACCCCTTAGTTTTATAGTATATTTTTTTCAGAAATATTTAAAATACAAATGGAATATCTTATTTATCTAAATAAATCATAAGAAACATTTTTTTGTCTGAGAACGTGCCCTTTTCCGTGGCTCGCACGATTTCCAGATTTGATACCTCTGGATTTCTTTACCTGGGGACGTACCCTATTTCATGGCTCGCACGGTCTTCTGATCTGACACCACTGGATTTCTTTGCCTGGGGACGTACCCTATTTCATAGCTCGCATGGTTTCCAGATCTGACACCACTAGATTTCTTTATCTGGAGACGTGCCCTATTCCGTGGCTCGCACGGTCTTCTGATCTGAGACCACTGGATTTCTTTGTCTATAGGGACGTGTAAAAAAAAAAATTTTGACGACAGAGGTGCCCAGAAAAGAAATCCTAATTAAAAAAATAATCGCTCCCGGCAAACTGGTAACTCTTCAAATTTAACGACTTATTGAACGATTTGTATGACATGGAGCATATCGTTGGAAAGAGTATGGATCTAGATTTTTTTTTAAAACTAAACTAAGTTCAAAATAATAATCATTTTTTTGTTTAAAGTATTGTATTTAGAAGTTGACATTTCTCATTCGTTTGCACATTTTTTGTGACTTTGGAAGCTCAGAAGTATTTTTTTTAAGCCAATTGCATAAAATAATGATTTATTTAGTTAAAAAATATATTGCAGAATACAAAACAGTTATTTTGTGTTATTGCGATTACAGATTAAAGTTATGATGATTTTTTAAAAATGTTAAAAAAAAAATCTATTTTGACAACCCTGACACTTACGACACAGAGTCTATATGTGAAACGTATCAAATTACCCCCTTAATCCCCAAAAATAAATTGTCTGTCAATATGCAAAACACCCTGTACAATTTATTGATATAATCTTTATTATTATAGATATACAGATATCAAGGGTTCCCACACGACATCGTACGGATAAACAATAAAATTTTGGTTTTCCACCGTAATAAGATGGATGTTTCATATTTGTCTTTCTTTTTGATCAATAAAAGCTTAATTGAAGAGTATTAAGATAACCAAAGGAAAATCGCTTGTTAGATTAAATTAGGCCTGCATAAATCAACACGTTTTATGTAGGATTCTATCGGATAATCTCCAAGTTTAAAGGAGATTGGATGCATACACCCAATCCAAAGCCCCCATCGGACAAAGGAATTATCAGCAGCTGTTCATCTACATGTATAAAACATTAATACCGTTCATTCGAATCGGCCGATTTCGTGCCCGGTATTTATTTAGATTCAATCGGCGATGGATCGATATTCAAACGAATGTCACATTAGCATGATGCAAAGGAATGAGGCTGTCGTCGCTTGACAACTCCCTATCTCGGTATCACTTTCAAAAGTGATTTAGTGGCAACTGTTCGAGTGAGAAAAGCCCATTGTCGATTGTTATCAGGCCTGCAGCCCCGGGGAACAATATTGAAAACTATGCCGAATGCATACCAAGGATGCAATTGCTTACTCGCCGGACACACTGCACGAGTCATACCAAATTATCATACACTTATTTCGATTGCGTCGCTGAACGCACTCACGCTTTATTGCGTAGTTTATTTGTCCAAAGCCAGATGGCTTCGTTAGATACCGCATTATTGCTATTATTTTCATGATTTGTCGATTTTCAGCAGAGCAAAGTGCGCGCAGGTATCAGGTGCCTCGGACGAAATAAGGCACGTTCCGCTTGCGAAATTCGGAACAGCAATTAGAACCGAAGCTGTCAAAGTGCGCTTGAGCAATTCCGTTCTTATATGGCGGAGGCTTTCAGGGAAATACGTGTCAGTGCTTAAAAAAATATCACCGCGGTGCTGACAGAACAAAGGTCATTTTAATTACCGGATTTGGAACCGGTGACCATGCCCAGGCGGGTTACAACTGTATTGTTTCAAAATACGTGTGTTTTTAGACATGAAAATTGATATGAAAGTGTGCTTTATTGGTTTCGAAAGAGCCTTGAATTTGCTATTCCATATTTGGAGATCAAACAATCAAAAAATATGCAAAACCTATGTATATTACCGATATTATCGTACTAAAAAACCATCCAACTTATTCATTACATTATGGGTAAATTATCATTAATAAGATTGATCATCTTCATCTTAACACATTCCCGATGGGTTACGCGTATGTGTGGATAAATATTTTAATTTCTGATAATACATGCCTCCACACACATAGTCCATACGATAATTTGACTAAATAATTTAGATTTTTAACCGAGACGCACATACGCGTCTTTTGGGTCGTGCCTGTGCGTTTTTATCCATTATACGTTATTGAAAGACATAGATTCAATCATAGTATTCGCAAATATGCGACAGACAAAAGGCAATGATATGCGTAACCCGACGGGAATGTGTTAAGACATTCTAGTCCACATTGTTAGCATAATGTGTTACCCAGAATTTGCAGCAGGTTCTTAACACGTTTCGTGCCAAGTTTTTTTTTTAAATTACCCACAAATTTTATTGTGTGTACATAATATCTGCACATAGAAATGATACTGATGTCTGCCATGACGTGTGCATTACAAACAATAGCCATACATTTTGACTTATGTTTTCGTAGAATAGAAAAAAGGGGTTATAAACCTAAAAAGCGACTAAAATATTATCTTGGAGGTAACTTTTTATTCAGCACGAGAAAGAGAGAGATTAGGCTGCGAGAAGGACGTCCTCCCGCAGCCGAGGCCAACCGACGACTCTCCCGACTCCCGCCTCCTGCGCGTCACCACCCAACCGGCAACGGTGCATGCGCAAGAAGCAATCGGTCGGTATTCCAGGCGCAATGTGTCCACAACGTCACATAAGATAGCGCTGTTAAGATAACAAGTTAGACATTCCACGGATATCCGTCCATAATCATCTGACAAAATTGAGCCACATCAATCATTCAGATGTGTGACTTCCTCATGAACTGACTTACTCAAATAAACTTCAGCGTATTCAAACATGCGATCTTCTTCTCCAACGACATAATAGCCAACCTTTTTTGAAGAGAACTTGTCACTGGAGATGAAAATTGGATACTCTATGAGAATATCCAACGTAAACGGTCTTGGACTAAGGGTACAGAAGCTTTAACTCTAGCTAAACCTGGCCTACATCCAAAAAAAGTTTTGCTATGCATTTGGTGGGACTGGAAGGAGGTAGTTTATTATGAGCTACTTCAGCAAAAGAGAAACGATCAATTCAACAAAATATTGTTTCCAACTAGACAATCTAAATGATGCAATTGCCAGAAAACGGCCAGAATTGGCGAAAAGACGAGGCGTTGTTTTTCATCACGATAACGCCAGGCCTCATGTCTTTACTCGTCGAATATGAAATTCGAAATGAAAACGAAAGAAACTTATGAGACAGCTAATACATTACACGCGTTTTTGCGAGCGGATCGGAATGAGGTAAGACACCACATCCATTATTTGATTTAAGCGATCTCCATGGGAAATGATTCTAGGAATGGAATAAACCATATGTATTCAAGCAAGGATAGGATTATTTTTACAGAAATTTTAAAATCATCTCCATATTTACTCTTTTAGGTCCAAAAATTTAGGCATTAGGATCAGAAACAACGTCGTAAATATATGTACTATAACATTAATAAAATGATTGATATTCATTCATCCGTTCGATCGATTGTGATGATCATCATTGGGTCGTAATCTACTAATTTGGTCAAATAATCATCAATTCAAACGAAATCAATGGAATCAACTTTCTCTAAGAGCATGTATTAAATTTGTTCAACATCGTGAGTGACATCTAAAATTTCACCCAACACGATATAAACATTTTTTCGGTCAGTGATTTTGTCGCACATATGAAAATAAGATATATTTTAATGATGAGATCAAAAACAAACAAGTATTGCCTATAATTCTGAGAAACAATGTTTTACATCATCGTCTAAATCAAAAGATCGAATGCAGTGTTTTGATATTTTTTTCTTCGTGGTGTTTGCAAATCGAAGTGGAATCCGCAACATAATATTGAGTAAGGGTTGTTCAATATATTAATTGTTTTTTGTTAAGAAATTCTTGCACAGATCAATCAGGTAATTATCGTATGCAATAATATTTCAACGCCCATTACATATATTGTAATATGAATATTGCTCATGGTGAATTAATCAGAGCGCGCTAAGAACATGCATCTATTTAATATCCATTTTTTTTTATATATGGAAATTCTATGTAGTAACTGTTTAAAGATCTGCGGTCTTTCGAAAAAATCATATGTTGCCGTCAGCACTCGTTATTTACTCCGCGATACTATCACGAATGTCCATAAATTTACAACCTTTTCTAGGCCATCGATTGCCGTTTTCAACTTCTTCCGCAAGACATTCAAGTGGCCAATATTAATAATGGTTCGATGATTGATTGGCTACATGATAAATTAGAAATATTAACGTTGCTTTAACGATCCCATTGTTCGAAACAGGTGGCTTCGTACTTGCTCAGCATTTAAAACCAAAATGTTACCGGGGGCATTCGCTCCAGTCCGTTGTTTGTGTTGCATCAACAGTGGCTCCAAGAATCCAGCAGAGTATTTCTGCCTGGTTCAATATTTAATCAATTATTGATTTCCATTGTTTGAGTTGCGTGGGCTGAAAGCCCTCGTCCACGTCCTAAAGTACTCCAGTTCAGCAACTGCTGGGCACGGTAAATATTTAACGCATTGTAATCAACTTACGCAAAACTTTGCCTGAAATCCTCTTTTGAGGTGCTTATGAAGTGTTCGAACTTTCATCTTATACTTGGAGGCAGTTTTTAATAACATAAGCCCATAATTTGCATCTTCGTCTTGCTCGCATAATAATATTCCGAGGTAATTCGATTTTATGAGTTTGTTGGGGCGGCGCCATGGAGACTATAATTTGACGCGAAGATTGCAACAATAGAGTTACGAACTTCGATACACTCCATCATATTTTAATTTTGCCTAGGTTTTTATTCCATTTTTTTCACCTGAACTTAAAATTGAAAAATAAAAACAACAAGTATCATCTCGTATTTGCTTAAAAATGGGCCAAATTTATATTTTGCACGCAAATCTACTATGAAATATGATTTTGTAATCTCGTATAGATTATTGGAAGATCTATTTTTAATCTTATTCTATATAATATCTTATATAATACTAATAAACGAACAATTAATCATTTTTGTTTAAAAGTAACAAAATGGCGTTGATTTGAAAACAAAGTTTGGAAAAAACACTTTTTTTTGAAGAAACATTTTGACCTGATTTTGCGAACTGTCATAGTCATACACGTGTAAAATAAGCTCGTAAAATTTCAGACCAATCAGCGTCTTGGTTTTTCGAAATTCTTTCAACGCCACATGCAAAAATGTCGATTTGATAAAAACGCGTTTAAAATTTTAAGTACTTAAAAATCGTTGAAAATTAAAACATACTACTATTCAGCGATTCCAGTTTCATAAAGCAATCTTTCAGCCATCTCAGTTTTGTCTTTTTGGCAGATCTGACGTCTATGCAAGCTGTTCTAGCGTTTTTAGAAGATTCAGAGACTCGACGGACGCGTTGAAACTCTCATGATTATTTTGGATATTCTAACCAAGGCATCTTTCCAGTAAATTATCAGACGATAATTCTTCATAAATGGGTTTTAAGAATTGCTAAACTTCCTCTTTAAAAGCGGGAGGATGCTTGTACAAATATAACGATCTTATAGTTGCATGTTTCAGCCATTCACACTGAGAATCTGCGCCTTTCGAACAGTGAGAATACTGAGGGGACCCAAATAGCATTTCGCATATTTTCTATTGAGTTAGGATGTCGATGGATAACTAAGCCATATAAATTAGATAAATCTTAGAAATTTAGAAGCACTTCGTACAGAAATATTTCTTTTTGTGCCCTTACTATTCACTTGCATATTTGCTTTTTTTTAAATCTCTGTTAACATTTTTCGACTTAATTTAGTCCCTTACTAGAACAAAGATAAGAATAATCCTAAATAGGAATCTCTGGCTTATAAATAAAAGCAGATATAGGAGCAAACTTGCGACCGCAGCGGTCTCAGAGTCTTTGGGGCGCAATCTGTATGGAGTGATTGCTTCGAGCGCATTTCGCGAATTAGCTGTAAAACATCGAAATAATCCGAACTTCTTCACAAAAATTATAGATGACATTCTTAGAGATATATAGTTTCTAAAAACGAAATTTAAAAAAATATTTTTTTGATGTGATGAAGTGAGATGACCCCTTAAAAATTTGCACATTTATCCAATCAGGAAGTCATCGATATGCATGGAATGCTTCATATTAGCCTATCAATATATCTCCAAATCGATTTGGTTGGATCTTCAATAAATCATAAACTTACCAATGTAATTATTACTCAAAAAACAGTATTAGATTGTTAAAATGGATCATTCAAAGTAAGGCAGTTATTTTGACACATTCATCCCGGTGGTTGGCGCCCTAAGCATTCACAATTATTAATAATTCGCCCATAAAATAATTCTGAAGCGATTGTCTTCATCAAATTGATATTTGATAATTATTATTGTCCTTCCAATGATATAAATTTTTAACGCTACAAATACCGCGCGCACAAATATGTGCATTTTATCACAAAAATTACACAATTTTTACACATTTGTACACATATTTTGTATGTGTATATTTTAATGATCTTTTATGGTCGATACGTATGTATAAAATATTCCTAAATTATTATTTAAGGAATTTCAAGCATCATATAAAAGCTAAGGACTTCAGCGACCGTGTCGTAATTTTATTGCATTTTTCAATGATATAGCGTATCACAATGTTCGTCATATTAATATTCATAATCATCACATCACATTTTAAACAGAAATTTAAATATTTCCATATGCATTTTGCGTAGATGCCGATATTTTAAATATCAAACATGTTTGGATTTGTAAGAAAACTCAATTTGCAAATTTGAATCGGCGATACAATGGTATAAATTTAAGAAGCTTACGTAAAATTTGCGAAACTGCCGATCTGTGATTATTACGGTTTCAAAATTTTGCTTGAAAATTTTATCTCAAAATCGGTCGTTTGTGTGTTAAATATTGGCAAATACCGATTGATAGATTTAACTGGCGTTATAATGTCGCATATATAAAGTACAGTGTTTAATACTAATCGTTTGGTGTTTAATTCAATTTTGTGACACGTTTTAAAATTATGGATATTAGACGTCAATCCTTGTTCTAAAACGGACAAATTTTGCAATTTCGCAAAGTATTTGGACACGCCTCGAAATTTCAATTTAAATCATACGATTGCGCAACGATTTTCTTACTCAAATTCCTTACTGAACACTTGCTATTAACAAAGTTGCCCACATCGTGTCTGTTTGCATTAATGACAAATTATATCGTGCAATTTTGAGCCGCATTGCATTCGCATAAAGAAAACGCTTCATCAGCTGCAACTGGCTTCATTTTATGGAGGACGATTTCCATAACGCTGCATTCATCATACTCTTGAAGTGCACTTCCCACATTTCTCATACCATGGACAGGTATATTTGGCATTCGTATAATAATAAGAGACATTTGGGCATGCATTACGTGACGGTATGATGCATTCGCCGAGTGCAACTAAAGCGAATCCATTTCGAAACATTGTCGCTGTGCGGATTTCTATGCAAATATTTGCTTGAAACCTCATAGAAAACTTTGCTCAAATGAAGTCCTTGAATAAAAAAATAAGTCCTCGTAATATTTTCGAATGATTTGCTGCTGAAACCAACAGCATGCCATGGCGTCAAAATGATGCAAACATCGTTTATAAACATTTTAAACGAAAAGCTAAGGTCAAAATGATCATTTACCATTTTACTGTTGTTAACTCTTTTTTATACTAAAGTGTCAATCGTAATGATAATGTGAATAATAGCGGTTTGAATTACACGGATTGTTGGGTAATGTCACTTTAACAACAACGACTTGGACGCTATTGACACGATGATTGCCATACTTGAAAGTAATGATAAGCAATTTACTTTGTAGGGTATTGTTTCAATTTGCAAGAATGTTACACATGCCATATAATGCTGATGTATTCATTAACAGTCAATTTGAAAGTAAAAAATATTCACATCACAAATACTGCGAAATAGGGGCGCTGAATCTCAATTATTCAAACACGGTAGTCAATATTTGTTACATCCATACATTGTAAATAATAAAGACGGAGCGGTCCATAACTTTGCGATGTAGCAACTATTTGGAAACTTTTACATTGCGTGTAAATTATAAAAGAGTCTTCGTTACCTTTGGGAGGTATAAAATTTAAAATAAGATCGCTATCATAGTCTCTATGGCGCGAAGCCGTGAAAAGCTTAAATTAATTAGCAAATGAAAGCCCATTCTTCAAATATTCGCTGGTGAGCGAATTGACACGGTGTGAAATTTTAGATGATAATTAATTGGGGAAATTTTCGATATTCGTCAAACGTGGCGTTGAAAATTTGTGCCGAATCGCCGAAATGTAATGCTTCTTAAATTCCTAAGCATTTGAGCATATTATTTGGTTACAATGCTTCAAAATCTGGTGTAAAATTGAATACACCGCGCAATTTCTCTTAATAAAATGTGGCAAATAGCAACATCGTCTATAGATTAAATCCTATGATGTTTGAGTCTAATCACTAAATTAAATGACTACCTAACGATATAAATAACGGTTATAACGAGTATATTTGATGAATTGTCGCTGGAAAATTATACATATTAAGGATGCTAAATTTATTGATAAAATAATCAGATCTTAGTGATCTTGAAAATTATTTTGATGGTATAAAAATCATATATTAAGTGTATTGAAAAGTCTTTGCCGATTGTTTAACAAGGAAATTTTTTATTTATGTTTTCATTTTTATTTACAAAATCTTACAAAAAATATTTTTCTAATTACTACCTACTATTTTGCACCTGAAAACAGTCTTCTGGTTTTGAGTCGAAATATGTGCAAATATGAATTTCGACTTTTGTTGCGTTTCGAATGCGTTTACCGTCTTCGCCTTATGGGAACATGCAATATTGTGTTTGATTTTTAGCTCTTTGGTCCTATGTCGAGTCTGACTCGACATTTTGTTTCTACATTTTTTCCCCACTCAGATTTAAAATAATGTGATTTTATTTTGCGAATCGTGTTTAGGACAGTATTTGGAAAGGAATATTGGTTTTTATGATCCTTATAGTAGTATTTATATGCAAAGGGTTAATTTTCTGTTCATCCTTTCCAATTGTTGATGATACACATCTGCAGTTATTTTTCCGCCAGGTTTCATAAGTTCATAATGAATAATTCCTTGAAAATCCCACCAAATACGCAAAAGAGTCTTGCGGGTCGTCAATCCGGGTTTCGGAGTCGGAAATGGTTTTTGTCTCAGTGAAAGCCATTTTCGAAAACCAAACGAACTTTTTATCTTGACAACAAAGCTTTGCAAGTGTTTCGTTGTTCTCCTTTATTATCTTTGGACAGCTCTCAGTTTTAAATGCTCTTCTATCAATCACAATGAATGAATCCATTGCAATATTTAATCGAAGATTTGTTTCCACTATGGCTCTTAAATATTGGATAAATATTGAGGATAAATAAATAGTTAAGGACTCAAGATGTTTGGGATATAAATCCAATCATAATGGAACTTCTCATTGGTGCAAATAACGGTTATAGCGAGCATAAATGAAGAATCAATATGGAACACTTTTTTCACGAAAGGGAAATTTATAGACAAGGTAATCAATATTTAGCCTAATAACCTGAAAAATAAAACTTTCAATTGAGAAGCATATGATTTGAAAATTTTCAGCTTATATTGACACATTTTTAAATCGTTAAGCTATTATTGAAGTCTTAAAAACTTGTTAGTGTATATGGATTAAACTAATATTCAATCCCCAAATTAGCATTGCTGCAATATCAAGTCGATTCTGAAAAGATGACATTCGAAATTAGGTTCGAATCTCTTTCGACGAAATACTAATCACGTTAAAATAACCGGGATTAATAGGCATAGAAGCATGGCTTCCATGAGAATATACCTGTATATAATATCCTTAAGAGCATTGGTGCGCTTTTCATTTTACGCTTCTCCCGCAGCAGATATAAAATGGGTCTTAAATGCGACGCAAGCTTTCAGAGCTTTAATACCCTGCATATGATTCCAAATTTGATGATTTCAACAAAATAAATAGGCTGATTTCGTCTGTGCAGCTTATCTTTGCGGTGCAAAAGCTCTCGCGGGGAATATTAACCGTATCATAAATAGTATTTCTTTTTGTATGGTCGGGAAATAAATTTCAGAGACACAATAAGAGGGAAAAACATACATTTCCAATCTAGTGTACCGTGAGCTACATAAGATATTAAAGAAGGGAGTCCCTTTCGAAAGACGGGACGTGCTATTGTCAAGAAAGCCTCTTTCTGAATTTAACCAAACTGAGATAGCTGTGGCGTAGCTTCAAAGAACCTTACAAGTATCTTATCCGTTTATCCCCTTATATGGAATAAGGAGAAAAGGCCTGGGTGTGCAAGTGGAAATGCCACAATAAACATACGATTCCTCCATAATATTGATTCTTTTCAATGCCGCCACGTCTTCTTATCCACATTTTTGGAGATGCGATACCTTTAAATTCATTTTATGGATAAAAGATTCCATGCTAAAGGAGAAAATAACAACCCTTTGGAGGAATCCCAAGTAATGCCCGGGTCATTCATTCACATGATAGTGAGAATAAGCGAAAGATTTTCCAGCGTTGAAAAGGATACTCCATCATGCCAATAATAAAAGGTTTTATCAAATTTAACAATCGATTCAATCAATCTATCTCATTTTTTCCAGAATAATATCCCGTGAAGCTTTGTTTTGTGTAATATTTAATAAAATAGGCATGTTACTGGTCTAGTGGTTGTTTTATTCTATACATAGACACACACATATTAGGATTTACAAATGAAGATTATTATAAGAATATTCAATTAATTTTAAAACATAGTTTAAAAATATTCTTTTATTCAACAAGAAACTAAATCACCAAATGTAATAATTTGGCAGTTGATTGGGTGATATTTATCACGCATTTAAAAAAAGCATTTTAAAACAATTACTTACAAATCCTTGTGCAGAGAATACTTTTAATATTATACTCAAGCCTCTTTTTTGTGCGATTTCGAAGTTATGCGATTTTTTTAAAAGTAATTTTGAAAATATTGATTTCCTTTTTTTTCATTTTTCTAATTTTTCTACTTTTAAAAACACATTCTCAAAAAGGAAATTCCAAAACTCCAACTACTTACGGAGTTATAGTTATTTAACGCATTTTTTTTCGAAACTACTTTTTTCGACACGTCAACCGTCATATCTCATGTTTTAATTAATTAATTAACTTCAAACTGGGTACGGATCTTTTTATATAACCCTCTATTATTTCTACCAGATTTATGTCAAAATTTATTTTTTAACAATTTAAATATAAATTAAAACTGTAACAAAATAAGACCAAAAAAATACTTCACTGATTTTTTTTAAACATTCGCCATTTTGTGATTTAATTTTTGAGTTAGGGACTATAGTGACATTTTTACTAATTATGAATTATATTGTTGGAAAGAGAAAATCTACACAAAACACTTGGTATACTATTTCTTCCGAAGAACAGAGCGATTTTGAGTCAAATCAAAAATCGCAACGAAAATTATCATACAGCGATGATAGTTTGTAATTAAAATAGTTATTATCTCTCTTAAAATTTTACCAATGATGCAAAACGTCCTTTAAATGTTCTCTAAAATATTATTTTTTTAATTGCCTTATTATTTTCCTGTTTTTTTTTTAACTTTTTTTATGCGATTTTGGTTGTATTTTATATGGCTGTTTTAAAGTTATGCAGTTTTTAAAATTCATGGAACGCATCTTTACTTTTTCTATGCAAGTCGTAGCTATTTTTGTGCGGAACGTATCCACCGCACAAAAAAAGGTTTAAGTGTGTTTGGATCTAAATACATGATAAATAACTTGAGTAACAGTTTAAAAATGATTTTTAATGTTACCATATGGTCACGCTCATCAGAAGCTTGGGAAGCAAATATTTTGATTATAATTAAGAATTGCTGATTGCTATTTTTAAAATTAAAATCTTTTCCATCGAAATTCCACTTAAAATTTAAATCCCAAAAACTAAAATCAGTAGAAATTTATATTAAGCTCTATAAATATTTATTAAAGTGGAGGTTAAATCCGATTATGAAATTCGCTTAAAAATATAATCAGCAAAGGATTATTCTTACTTGTTTGCCATAATTTAATATGAAGCTCATCCTTTATAGCATTTATTTTCTAAGAAAAAAAATAATATTAATACGCTTTTCGTATTAAATTGGGTACTTGGTCGAATTTGGATTACCTTTGTAAAATATATGTTTGACAAAAAATACTACGTGGGCTTATACCCCATCCATTCAGAAAGTAATAAGTTATTCCGAAAAAGGCTTGAATTATTCCCCCAAGATATATTTTTGTGGCATAATTTTGTCAGACGAAATGAGCCCCATATTCGTCACGAACGAACATAGTCCTTTATTTTTTTTTTAGTACAAAGGTGTATGGAACGAGTGTGTGGTACGTATGGCTCGACTTTGTATCGGCGAATATACTCGAATGTGATTTATGTCGCGTTTCTTGTGGTCGCAGTAGGCAATTCAAAATTTGAAACAAGCCATTAAGGCTGAAAAAAGCATCAAGTGGTTCTAAAGGGACTTTGTCTGAGTCCAACGCCGGAGGCTTGAAGGTTTTCAGCAGACGATCAAACGTGAAGTCCCCTTGGAGTCATTGAGGTGCCGCAGAAATCTGGCTTACCCTCCACTTCATACGGGCCCACCCCTATGTGGGGACGTCAAAGCTTATGACGTGGGGGTGGCTTTTGCGACAAGTCTGTGCTGATGTTGTTCATGGCCAATTATTTATTTAAAATCATCCTCCAGCTATACAGAGCGTCTCAAGTGAATTTTTTTTGAGCGAATTTTATAAACGACACAAATTAGTATCATTCTAAATGTAGTTAAAGTGATATAATAGCACAAATTTATAAATAAATCATTGATGAAAAAATATCTATTTATGAAAAATTGCAAACCTCAATGTTGCATTAGTATTCCTAGTATTGTATAGATCTGCGTGATCTCTGTATTTCAGAAAATCAATAAAATTGCAAAGAAATATAAATTGATCAGTTTGTGATTAATAGATGATGTTGATGAGATGTACTCGTCGTCCCGCGGCCAAGACTACCGGTTGACCCTATCTTCTTCTTCTGTATATATACAACTATTTTGCTCAAAAGCAAAAATATAGTAAGAAGTCAAGACTAAGATTTAAAATTCAAATTTAAATATACCTCCCTAGTGTTTGAAAGATCCTTTTCATATCAGCGTTGACACATTTGATCCCATTCATAATGGGCTTTTAAGTCCTTTATCAGGATGCTATGATTTCTTTCTAAATCTGTTTTTTTTCGATCCTCCTAAGACTTTATATTCATTTTCTTATATTCGCAATCACACTTGAAATGTTCATTGTTAAAAGTAAGATTCAACGTATACGTGTTTAAAAAATGCTTTAGTGAGGGGGTAGTTGGAGAGCTTCAGCGTAACAATAGAAGGGTGCTCAACACTTTTGACAAAAGCTGTATACTAGCAATAAGTATATTTTTAATGGAAGTTGCCTGCATAAAAATCAACACTCATAGATCAATGTTAGGCTCCCCTCTGTGTTGCTTTGTACTAGTTTAACCACTAGACGCCGCAGAAACAAAAGTCGCGATTTCAATGCGGATGAGTTTGAAAAGGAAAGCTTGTTTGCTCGTATGGAATGAAATATGAATATTTAAGGGTTGTTTCCGAAGGGCCTCGAGGGCCGCAGCTTCGAACGAGCACACCGACAATTACATAGTTGGGCACAGACGATATCTGTCAACACCCGTTTTGTCTCAGCCACCCTTATTCAAATATATACACTCCACGTCCGTAAGTAGACAGTTTTGAGAGGCGCCTTCCGAAGCGGGATAAAATCCTGAATATGCATTTTGCAAACGTCAATTTAGCAACCCCTCTTCGTCGATGATAATTAAATCCGACTCTGTGCGGCGTAATGAGCTGGAGGAATCCAGGATTGTGTCAGTTTAAGTTTATTTGTATTGGCTGTACGTGAGGTTCGCAAATTCCTCAGACATACTTACAGGGTATACTTTAGGATTATCCTGGAAAATATTATTTCTGTCGTCTTAAAAGGCTCTCCTTGGGATTGCACGTTTGTGTCCACGCTTCGAATATAAACTGGCTTTATCCCTATATTTAGCGTACCGCGGCTCGAAATATCTTTTCTATAGCACGAACGATGAATGTAAACATTTATGACATCCTATTTATAATACACTCACTTCTTTCAAAGATTTTTCATGTCGAAAAAAACATTTTTATATTCCGTGTCAAGGACGGGGAACATCTAAAGGTGTATATATTCCCCATTTCTCGTTGATTTAACCCAAAATAGATTTAAAACAGTTAAATTAATAAATCTGCCATTATAACACATTATAATCCGGACACGCATTTTTGCGTGAAAAATACAGCCAAACTTTAATCTCAATAAATTATTACAAATGAGTAAGATTGAATTAAAGTTTCATTCACAAAATATAGTATATATATATATCATTGCTATAGTTATTCATAATCATTACAGATACCATTATTTATGCAACAAAAAATGGCACATATTTCACACAAAATTCCAAATATATTAGTTATTGGGTTTGAAAGTAATATCAGTGAATCTAGGAATATGTTATCATGCAAATTTATATGGAAGTCTAATGAGTCATATATTTTCAGTCTGCTTGTTAATATGTGGCTAATCATGTATGATTCCAGATATGTAGTTCTTAAGCCTTTCAAAGAACGCTTTGCCGCTTCTTCCTATTTGATTCTTGACTATCGAGATGTGAAGATCCTGATAAATTACCCATTTGTGAGCGCATCATGATGGGCTTAATATGGTCTTTGACACCTTTGATTGGAAATGTTGTAGAATTTATACGTCTGGTTGAGTTTTTGAGTTGAACAGTGGGATTCAATATATTCCAATTAGCTTTCTTCATGGTTAAATAAATTGCATTAATGACATTATAATATAATTTAAGCTTTTATTCATATTTTTTGTAGTTAAATCTTTTATGCTTGGACAGTGAGTGTTATTTGGGTTGGATTTTGGTTTTAAAAAACACAATGATGATGAAAAATGTATTTATGGCTTTGGGACTGAACGAAACGAAAAATGAAACTCCAAGCAACAGTTCATCGAACTGCATCGATACTAATTCCAATAATTCCTTTAAAAAAATCGATATTCGTATCACAAACTTTAAACAGCTACGAGGGTGATCTAGAAAGGAAGATTGCATAGGTCCTGAGGCTGGAGGATTTTTTTTGTTGTTTCAAAATTGGCACACCTGATGATTGGGGGGGATTTTAAGGGTAAGTTTGTTTGGTCTCGCGTGTTTTTCGGCCATTTTGTTCGGTCACAGTAAATTCTTCCGATGGAGAGGACCTCCCATCCTTACGGATCGCGCGCTATCCGTTTTTTTTTACATTGCAGAACAATACCACCCCGAATATCCATCGAAATCTCGTGTAAGTTTAAGGTAGTAATATGTTGAGTTGACAAACATTTCATGAAGTGGATTAGGTTGTTCAGAGAAGGCCAAAATGTGAGAGACCATTAGCGATTTCTGATGAACTCGTGCATAACGTTGAAGAACAAGTGCAAAATGACTACCGTGTGACGCTTGACAACCTTCACGAAGAACGTTCTGACATTTTCGAAGTTTCCTGAAGTGATATTTTATCGAAAAAACTTGGTTATAAGAAATTGTATGCGAGATGGATGCCCAGAATGCTTGTACTGGAGCCCTGTCAATATCGCTTGACATCTGAAGGGAGAGCTTTTTTGGACTCTATCATAATGGGGGATGAGATATGGGTATGTCACTTCACCCCAGAATCCTAAAGATGATCCAAAAAGAGCTGGTGGTGGATATCTATGACATTGGCATACAAAAGTTGGTACCCTGACTACAGAAATGTTTCGATCTCGATGACGATTACGTTGAAAAATAGTTTAATATTATCATCAAATAATCAAATAGCATTTTTCGATCCTATATAAATATTATAACCTTACATTCTGGATGATGTAACCTTCATCTAGATGTTTAATTGTTCAATATTATACGAATAATGGTTCGCTGACTTGACTTTTCTTCGTGTATTAATGTCTAAGATAGATATTAATCAAATATATAATCGATGAATGTCTCAGATAGATAAAGAGCTTTTGATGTTAAAACATAGCTTTCAAAGTTTGCATTGTACTCGGTTGAACTCCGAGCAATGTCTATTTGCTGCCATCATCGATTACAATCGAATTTTAGCATCTATTCACTGCAGTCGGGGTATCATGAAGCTTTGCGATTAATTATGCAAGTTTCGAAATGCATGTTTATTAATTTGAAAGCTGATCGGATGGTATTCGGCCTCGATCCGGTGGCACGAAAGCTCTTTGGGTTTCATTTCGATACCTTAATTGCGGAATTGTACGATTCGGATTCACAGCACGGAAACCGCACCGCTCTATCATGGAAATATTGTAATGCCTGATGAATTTCTGCATGCGATTGCATTGCCGCTGAACTTTCATCATCGGATGAAAAGGAAAAAGTCAAGCAATCGTTCCACAATCGGAAACGTGCCCGCTTCGATTTGACATTTAACGTTTGTGCAGAAATTACATCCTTTGAAGAATGCTAGAAGATGATGTTGCACGTACGATACAATGCCTAAGTACCATAATGGTCGCTTGCGAATGTCTTCCGAGCAGAATGGCATATCAATTTTAGATAATTTACTACAATAAAACACATCTTGATAGCCGCAATAGGTTCTTTGTGGAACAAAAGGAAAATATGCATATGAAAGGAAAACACGTACTCAAGGTAATATTAGCAACATTGTCGGTTCTTAAATGGCATCGGCGATCATTTTTTCCTACAACTTATAAAATGAACATGATCAATCCTAATCAAGCATATTTCCGACTTGTAAAAAGCTAAACATGTACAATCTGCATTTTAAAAACGTTTCAAACACTCAGCATGATGATGATTGATTGGTAAATACGACAATGGCTAATAACTCTTATGCGATTGAGGGCAAAATTATATCAATAAAATTCAACTTAGCTAATTGCATATAAAGACAACTGGAATACAGATCAGTCCTATATTTAATATATGCGATAAGACACGACAAAATTTTGCTGTGCAGTGATCTACAGATGTTGTGCTATGCATAGAAAAGACGTTTGTTTGTTATCTTTCTGTTTGATGTTGCTAGCATGCGAATGATATGCATTAACCCTTTGAGTAGTGAGCTAGTTTAAAATCGTCATAGCTTTAGATGCTATATTTACATATCTACTTATCATCCGTAAAAATACACTTATCTGTCAGGACCGCAGAGGCACGTATGAAGCTTGTATTTAACACTCTCGTCGCCTAATAAAAATTTAAAGACAATATATTTTTTAAACTGTTTATAAAATTTAAGCAACGCGCCCAATCAGTCTTTTTCGGACACTTTGTTTTATAATGAGAGCTCGTAATCGCTCTATAGACATGTTCAGGTATGGCGACCAATTGCAAAACGCTCATTCGTCATTTCAGCGGTCCGAAAAGTGGACCGGTCAGACACGTAAACTTTCTGATCCTCTTTTAGGACTTTTTGCGACATTTTCTATGATCTGCGCGAACACGGAAGCCCCCTCAGAGGTTATTTTTTTAAATGTTGGGGAAGAGGGTTGCAAGTTAAATTAGAACACAGTATTCGATAATTTCTTCTAGTAAACATAAACAATATAATTGAGATCGATGTATAGAAAAATATATATAAACAAATTTTTAGGTGTAGTTTTGGTTCGAAAAAAACTTTTTTATTGCAAGTTTTGATATTTTAGAACCGGTCGATAAATTTAAAATTTGATGATATTTTAATTAAATACAACATTGATGTCATCTCTATATAATATTTTTAATAAATACAATTGAGTAAATGTATTTTTTTGTATATAATGTTGATGTGATTAAATGCACGTATCTGTGCGCACGGTATTTATAGTGTTAATAATCGATTACAATACAATCGTATAATTTTATACAGAGGAATCATATTTTTACGAGTTTTATACAACAAATTGTATAAAATCATAATTTTTGGAATTAATTAATCATGTATTATATATGAAGGTGATCCATAAAATGAGAACAATATTGAATACATTCATCTCTTTATGATGTAATACTTTATTTACGGCTTTTAGGGAGGAAAAACAACCTGTTTATCACTATTTTGAGAACGACACACGTCGAAAAAAAATACAAAGCTTAGTATTTATGTAATAAAATAGCTTTGATGTAGATTTAACAAGCTGTAAGGAGGCGTTGTGTACATATTTTGAACCAAATTGTGGGATATAAAAATGTGTAACCAAATACGTTAGTTTGATAATATATTTGTTGTGTATTGTTTTTGTGTGTCTATAAGAAAGGTGATATTCTTTGTACAAATGGCGTCAAATTTGATTAAAGCTCGGATTTTCCATGTCCATGAACGAACTTCATATGAAATCCACGTGAAATATCATCAACCTTGGAGTATAATACGAAGGAACTAATATTGATATTAAAGCAATATTTATTACAAATATATATATATACAGTCACGAATTTAATATGTGCCACACTTGTGACATATTGCCCTCGCCTTGAAATGTCAATTATATAGTTCGAAGTAGACAAACGACACATTTTTTTATTTATACGACAGCATACTTCATAAAGACACAAAAAAGGCTCGATTTTTTTCGAGCTTTCAAGTTTTGTCTCGTGCTTTTTATTTGTCGCGCAGGATTCATTCATTCACACGGGAAATATTTACATCGCCAAATAAGAATTGACAAAAACGCCATCGCGCCGACAGGCGAGATTTTGATCTGAAGGAATGGTCCTTCGCAGGATGTGTGTGGGGGATCGTTTTCACCTTATAAGTCAAATTTGTATTTTGGGCGGGAGGTCACCGGGAAGGGTTGCAATGCCAATTTTGAGGCTTTTAAGCCGCCCACACGTTACCTCCATTACGTTTGTGTCATCACGTAGGTAATACGAGCGTGACCCGACCAGCAAACTGCCAATTTATTTACTGTCTTCTCGGCGGCTATGGGCCAGTAAATCCTCTCAACTATATCGGAAAGATCCTGGCGACAATTGGACATAAATATTGTAAAGGCAACGTTCAGAAAATAACATTCGCCCCGATAAACGCTTATATTGTGATTTACTCCTTTTCACACTCGATATGCGGCAACCTGATATCGAGAGATTTCGCCACAGTCGCCACAAAAGCTTTGCGACCGAAGAATATGGGATAAATTATCCGTTCGGCTTGATTTAATCGCGATTTTATAAGCCATATGTTTAAGATTAATTTGCATACGTCGTGCGTAATATATTATAGCGTCCACTGAAACGGTACTTGTTGCCAAGGCGAAAAAACTAAAGACAAATCACTCAAAACGCTAATGAAAACCTTTTTTGTGTATATCCTTTTAGTTTCTGGCATAAATCAAATTTATCTCTCGAACGTATTGTTAAAAGTACCTTGAACAAAATCTGGTTGACCATAATTGGAATTGCTGAAATTATACATTTGTGTCTATTCTAATCGCTCAATACATAACATATTATATAGCAAATTATATTAAGGGTTATATAAAAGTGGGACTCTATAGAATCTCATATTTTTGAATAAGAATATGTTTCTAATTCGGAAAGCATTCAAAAAGCAAAACAATCACATTTGATCGAAGGAATACTCTACCTATAAATTTAAAGCAACGAGTGAATTTGAATCCGGGAAGACCTGTTTTGGTCATATTTATGACCTTCAATGCAAATAGAAAATATTAAAATTAAAATACCTTGGGACAGATTCCACAGGCTATTAATCAATAGAAAGAGATCTGGCCGTGGGAAGGACATCCTCCCTCAGTCAAGGCTATTCCACGATTCTTCACAACTCTCGCTTCCTTCGCGTCATCAACGAACGAACGATATCTGTCGTTATTGCAGACGCAATGTGTGTGCAGCGCTATAGTAGACGGCGCTGTAAAATTGACACATTGCGCCTAAAGAGAGACGGAAGATATCGCTATTAATCTGGCAAATTATACTTTTACAGACTAACAGTCTTTGCCTCTTTGATAACATTTTTCAAATAATTAACTGTATGAGAATTCACCGGGTGGATGTTAAACTCCACGATGCTCACCCAGAAAACTCCAGAGATGGGGAGCTAACTCTACACATCGTCATCAAGCGCTGCTGGAATAGCCCAGCTAACATGAGTTGGATGCGCAAATCACTCTGTGTTGCGTACCCGTAAAGGAGTATATGGAACTCCTGATTATAGAAGTTGGTGGAGTCTGTGTCAAAGGTATCACCACCATCATCAACAGCCTAGTGTACAAAGGGAAGAACGATTTTAGACTGCTCGAACGGTGATTCATCTCCGTGGCTAGATACTACAGATGACCGAACTGATACGAAGTACCATGGGGAAATGGTAGCCTCTGCAGTCCATCGTCTGCTGCAAATTTAGAACAACCTCTGTCCTTCCTCCTCCAACGCATCTTCGGGTGTACGTTGTCTGAAGCTGGTCTTCCTATGGAAACCTCGACTTCTCTGGAGGGGGAGCAAATGGAGCGGGCACTTGGATGCTCTGCGCATAGCGTTTCCCGTGGGGTTAAAAAGGGTTAAAGATCAGTGGATCAGTGTGTAGCTAGTCCAGGGTAACCCGGAATGGACCATGCAGTAGCGCCGGCAATAAGTTCGTTATTACAGACCCTCCAAGCCAAGAATACATCTACTTTGCTCACGCTTCGATATATCTTCTACTTCCCATCTAGATCAGTATCTGACACCAGTGTAACGTGTAGGAAATGGCGATAAATAATACATTTACCCGTGGTCAAGATTATGCGTCAACTGAAAATGTCACTGGTAATCTGCAGTACATAAACAGTCGCTTTGCGTTTGCATCTGTTCTTCTATTCTATTTTCTTTGCTGTTTTCAACGTTAAACTTTTTTGTATACCATCCGACAACACGATGGCCATTAATATCTATTTATAAGCTCGAGATTTTTTTTATTAAGGTATAAATACGGAAGTAATGAACTTGACTAAGATACTTCATTGTTTATTTTGTATGTATAATGGACTTAAAATATTCATGATAATAAGTACTTTGAACGACCGTGGGCAGATTACGTGGGAATACGAATGGATGAAAGATTATAAAAGCATATGAAATTAGAAAAATGAGTGGGATACAATATTTCTATGAATAGTTATAAAATATCAATATAGTATTTTATAAATAATATAATATTAAAGTTGAATGAATGAGCGTTTGATGCTTTTGGATTTTAAGCGCTCAAATATTAATGCTTCTCAAGCGAAAATGATTATTAAGCTTAATTATGATCAGGATCTTGAGTCGTTTAATAAGTGCTAAACAATTTTATGATTTAAGCATTCTGCAAGGATGAGTTCGTAAATAATTATGTAAGACGTCCCTGCAACAATTTCGGGATTAAAAGAGAAATGCTTAAGATCGTAATTAAGGGAGGACGTCTGTAATTTCGCCTCCGTTTATGTATTCATTGATCTCTGAAATGGGAAGGAAAAACCTCAGCAAGACAAACTCGAATTTGTCTCGCTGGCTATTATTTCGAGCAAATATTCCCTTTGATAGACATTTATTTAAATAGGCATCTAAATTTCTAACCGGAAGAGACTTTAAAGAGCGTCCCTGCTCACAAATATATGAAACCGGGGGATGGCTTTAAGAGATTTTCAAATTTCCTCATCCGTCAGAAAATCTTTCTTTGGCATCCGTCACTGAGTTCGTTTGCAAGAGATGAAAGCTGTGCGAAATGAGATTGGTGTGTTTTTTAAACGCAACTTATCTTTATGGCCGCCGCAGATTCAAAAGCTCCCCAGACGTAATTATCAAAAAGGAAGATGAGAGAAAATTTAATACGAAGGATTTATCTGAATGAAATCTTATACCCGGGAGAGCCTTAATTATATTTATTTATTTGTATCATTTCGCAACGGCTCTAATTTTTTTCCAGCTTTCTAAAACAATGATGGAAATAATTTGAGTGGCCTTGTTCGGAAGTTTTTCGACATGAGTAGTAGTATCCTTTTCCTCAGGCGAAGGTTGCAAATAAATGTGATTTCGATGTAATTTGTAGTTTTGCATACTGAATGGCGCATTTCAAGTCATCGGCGCGAATACCTTAAAGGTTACACCGTTTCATTAGCATATATTAAGCCAATGGACCGTAATTAAAATATGAATCAACGGATATAATCGGCGAATAATTGAGCAAAATTTTAGACTTTACTATGGAAAGGCGAGTACTTTTGGATAAATACTACCATTCGATTGCGTAAATCGTGGCTATTGAATTGCGTTATTTAAGCGTATAAATCTTGCTATTTTGATTACGTAAATATGCATGTCGGACCTTAAAGCTAAAAATCCTAACGTCCTAACCTAATCCTATCTTCCATAATATTGAATTAATACAGTCTTTTTAATTATTTATGTTTTAGATTAATATGAAATTGATATATATACACACATTCAATTTTTTAAAATAAGTCCACAACCATTGAATGATCGATGCCTGTCAAAACACACAGCGTTTCATCGGCTATTTAAATTCATGTATTCAATCAATCTCACTTTTCCATTAAGGCATATTGAATTTTTTTAGAACAAATCAATTTAAAATAACTTTGCCAGGCTTTCGTTTTTAATATGTATAAGTCTACGAGTGTAAATTTGTTTAAAAATAAAGAAAAACTTCCAATGGGAATAAATGAACATATGGAAAAATATGTAGCAAAAACTGTTTTTTGATATGCTTATGTGTTTTTAATCAGATTTTGCACTTTAGTATAATGAGAAGATATTATTTTTTCTTCCCACTCTCTTATATTCATAATTTTAGAACTTTACAAAAATAATTAAATGCTGTTTTTAATAGAAATCAGATAAAGTACACCTAATAATACAATATCAATTTCCTTTCTAACTACACTAATATTAATTATTGTCTAAATGCTTTCATCATATATGGTGAAATCTGCTTAATTATGGAACAGTTTAATTGGGGCATCGTTTATTTGGGTTAATTTGTAGTAGAGGAACAAAACTAGTATTTAGCCTGAATTTGTTGAAAGTGCCATGGAATTCCCTTAATGGCCTCCTTAATGATAAGTCTTTAGTGGAAGTCTACTGTATTTATTAAATACAAGATACCATTATTTTTTATAGCGTTTTATAGTAAGTTCACAGAGCACAATGATGATCTTAAACTCCCTACAAAATATATCAATGTATAGCTTAATGGATGATATTTTGAAATAAATAGAAGTTTTGACTATTATAATATAATTTAAAAATTGCGTTGAATTAAATATATAAAATAGAACTAAATTTGTATGATGGCCTGGTGGGTCATTTTTGAAAAATGTCCTTGGCACGATACGTGTTAAAGGGGTATTCTAGTATAGAATTTAAAAAAAAGGAATTTGGTTTTCGCATATTTTCATATACCTTTAAAAAAATTTTTTCTTGAAACTATTTTTTTCAACACAGTTGACATGATATCTCAAGTTCTAATTGATAGATTTACTACAAATTTAATAAAAACTTTTTTTTATATAACGTTCTATCGCTCCTACCAAATTTATGTCATATATTATTTTAAAACTATTTTTTTAAAATTAAAATTGAAAAAATGTCTTTTTAAAAAAAACAGTCTCCATTTTTCGGATTTTTTTCCCTCTGAATTTATTGTGATATCCCTACTAATTAAGATTTTTTTGTTTCAAATGACTAAAAAGATTGAGATCATGTCAACCAGGACATGCCCTCTTTATGCCAGTCTATACATTTTTTTTAATATGCTGAAAATGTCAATGAACTTAAGCCCCTAACTACAATATAATAAATACACCTTATTTTAAATTCTCAATTAAATCATACATTACTTTGTTATATACCTAAATATTAATATCAACGATCTACCAAAATCGTTGATACTTTGAATAATTTTAACCCGAACCTTAATAGTAACAATCCTACAACAGTTCTAACCACTTTAATAAAAATTAATTAAAAATAATATGTTCTTAAGATTAAAACTAATGAATTTTTTACTAAATTAATTTTGAAGACGTCGGTGCAAAAAATCTGAAATTTTAAGCTTCAAATTAAATTATCAAAAAGAGGATTATTTTCGTCTTTTCAAAATTTCTAAATATCACTTATTTAGAAATTTTTTTTTAAACAATACATTTCGGTTGACATAATATCTCAAATTCTAATTGACCAATTTATGTTGAATTTGGTACAAATCTTCTATATATAATTTGCTATCGTTACTACCAGATTCAAATCAAAATTTTACTTTTAACTATTTATAAAAAAAATTAAACTAAAAAAATAAGACCAAAAATTGACTTTTTAAAAAGCGAAAAAAATATTTTCTTAAAGTTAAGGGTTATAAAGACATCTTTGCTAATTAAAAATATTTTTTTATAAAGTCTTTTGAATTCGTCATCTATTCTGTTTCCAATTCAGAGCTTCGAACCTTTGTTTTAATTTCGGGTTTGAATGTCTTTGTAGGCATTAAAAACATATTTCTTCTAGAAAATGTCTAGAATTTCAGATTTATCACGCAGACATTTATTACAGCAGAAATAATTATTTATTTAACCGGTAAAACCGATATTTTCGATTCGGTTCGGTTTTGATATTCCAGCAAAAATAATGGTTTTACTGGTTATCGGTTTTTGGTTCAGTTCCGATCGAAGCATTGATATTTCTATCTTTTTTATGGAATTAATTTTCTTCCTGGCCTTTACATTGATTTGCTAATTATATTTATGTTGTCATGAAGTATAGAAAGCACTCTAAAGATTCTCATCATGGTTATCAATTCTGAGAATATTTTCTTCGCATCTGAAGCAAGATTTTGCCTTTGGTAAGAATATGTTAAAAATGTAATTCAGTTCTTAGACTAGCGTGCCAAGCCAAATGTAATATTTATCATCAACACGTATAAGCTAATTGAATTAGCTCGTTCCATGATAATATAATTTGCTAATTTCTTATGGCGTCATCTCACAAAATACGAACTCATAGCAATATCGGAGAGCACCATTAAACTAATTTATGGGAGAGAAAATTTCGCTATTGGCTAAAATCTATGTATGCGAGCACGCAAAGGGTGTACTCGCCTTTGTAAAAGGGTACTATTTCATGGCGGTCCGCCATATTGCACGTTATTAAAAAGCTCCCCGGAAAAGATGGTGTTATGCTTTTTTAAATAAACATCCCGTATATAATAGGACGGGTGGGGCTTCAAATCGGGGGCCGCTTAATGAAAAATATTTTTAATAAACTGCCGGTACTTGCGTCTACTATGGCGCAGTTAGCCGGAACATGGAATGGGGACCTACAGATTATAACCACTGAAAGCTCGTATTATGCCCTGCATAGGAGGTAATATAAAATACCAGATTAATACCCCGACACTATTTTGTTCGTTAGATTTTATTAAACGCTCTCCCACCCATTCGATCTCCCTGAATTATTCCTCTTGGGCGAGCTCCAGATTAAATGCTGGATTCAATGGCATCGGTATCAATCAGAGATTAATTATGGCGTGGAAAAGCATCGAATGCATAATTAATTTTTCCAGCAATCATATCATGAAAACACCCCTTTTCATTTATGAAATTGATTAATCACCATAGATAATAATGCATGCTATTTAAATGGAGCAAATAAAGCCCGTTTTATATTCAATTCATTATTTTTTTAAAACACATTCATGGCAAATAATAATCACCTTTTATATAGCATTTCTACCTTTTTGGTCAATGATTAGTATAAATAGATAATGTTAATTTTTGTGAGGAAAAGAGGGACTAGACTCGCTTTATTGAATATATATATTTGGCGCAATTTTCCTATATAAATAAGCACCGGGGGGGATTTCCGTGATCATAGAGAGAACCCCGAGGATGCATTTTTCCCCAGAACTTACGTAAAAAGCCCTTAATGCCCTAATAAAGGAGGTAGTGACCACAAAGTTTGTGTGTGTCCAACAGGTCCGCTTTTCAGACCGCTGACACTTCAAATGAGCGCCTCGCGATCGAATTCCATGTCTGGAAATGGTCACAGAACATTGTCTACGTCCATGAAGAAGACAGTTCCATCTACAGGCAAGATCTTGGTCAGATTTCTTTGGCATGCGCTTGGGAAAATTTTCATTAATTATCTTTAAAGCAGAAAAACAACAAACGGCAAATATTATGCTTCCTCATATACCATATTTATCAGATTTAAATCCCTATGATTATTTTATTTTTCCAGATCTGAAAAAAATGCTCAGCGGTGAAAGATTTGCAAACAACGAAGAGATGTAATGACGCTTGATGGCTATTTTGAGGAGCTGTACGATTTTCACTATAAACAGGGTATCGAAGGTATTAACCCCTTCAACGTTTTGATTCACTGTTAAAAGTGTCATCCGTGGCGATCTTTTCGCCTTTTCGATATTTTCGCATCATATCCAGTATACGAAAATAGTATATCATCAAGTTCGAACAAGTCAGTTCCCGAGATGAATCATTCTTACATTTAACGCACACAACACTGCAATCGGACATGTCCGTCATTTTCTATTGAGGTTTGTTTAACTTTCACAATGCGGATATATCCGTCATACCCACTTTGCATGGACTTTGGTCTTGACGGATATATACGTCATATCCACTTGAGGGGTTAAACATAGCTAGAAAAAGTGTATTAAGCTGAAAGAAGACTATGTTGAGAAATAAAAATATATTTTCTTTGTTGAACTACCTAATAATATTGTGGAATACCGTGAAGCGACGTGATTTTCATGCAATTCTCGCTACTTATTTGGATGAAATCTATAAGAAATCCATACTATTTTGGATAAATTTATTACGGATACGAAAACATGATTATAATCTAAGCTAAGGTGAATAAGTCAAGTTAATTAATTGCATGCAGAGTGATAAATGGATGACACGCGATTAATAACGAAAAAGTATATTTTACTCCACTGCCATCTTGGTCCTATAATAAATTACTGCATAATATTTATTCACTTCACATACTGCGAAAGAAATTATTTTCTGGAAGAATGAATTCCACGAACCATTACGGATTCTTTGTAAAGTCTTTAATCAAGTAATAAATTTCATTGTCGCTCGGAAAGAATTTATCCAGCCATAATTTAAAGGTAATAACAACTGAGGGCTTGCTGTTTTTAATACTTCCAAGGAGATTGCTTTAATTTTAGCGCCCATTTCGGGGCTGAAGAATGCAACCCCGTTGATGGCGATTTATATAGAGCGAGAAGGGTTTTTTTCCTATGAAAATTTAATCCGCGAAGGCGTTCGAGAGTTTTATTTAAGAAGTATACGGGAACGATATCAGTTCATAGCCGATATATCAGACACGCGCCATGACACGTGTAATTATTTACTGTGATTTATCGCCTACTTGTGAAAATTTATTTTGGAACATGAAATCGATATGTTTTTGTATCAATCAACGGACCAAATATCGGAAGATTTATTCGTACAATTTCTTAAGATTAATACCGTCTTGCAGGCGAACGAAATTCTATACGTCATGAATAAAATTATCACGTTTGGGAAATTATTTTCACAATGCTACAAATATATTTTGGCAGGTGATGAAAAAATCCGATTATATCAAATCATGCAATTTAAAATAAATTCAATACAATTTTATTCGCGTTTAACACATTATTAACCGGACGTGTATTTATGCGTACTTCTTGTATCAATATATTTATTATACAAATAATTATTTTCTATCTTCCAAAATTAATCATTTGATAGTTAGTGCATTAGAGCATCGCATGAGAAATAAATTTAAAATATTGAATCATTTATCTCACCAAAAATCACAAGAAAATCCCAATGATGAAGATTGCAAAGGCTTACCTGAAACAAAGAAATTATATAAATTAATTAATATGCATACTTTCAAGCGCTCTTTTTTATGACACATGTGTCTTTCCGGACACAGTTTTTTGATCAGCAAAAAATACAAACAAGTTTTTATATCAATAATAAATTGAAGTAACCTGGTAAACTTAGCAAAATTGATTCAATGTCTCGAACTAATTTACATCAAGGTTACATGTGGTCTAAAACTAATTTGTAGGCTTTGTTTCATACATCATCAAAAGGAATAGGCTTGACAGCATCCAGCAAATTAATAGCATCAACTTTTTTATTTAACCATTAAGAATTTCGGTATAAGTCCGGTGTTGGGTCAAGCACATGAGCGACCTTCAATAGCAAAAAATGACACTATGGAATTTTGTGTCCTAAAGCCCTCGTTCGTCGAAGTCTTTCGACTTGAAATTTTCTCACAAGCACCACTTGCAATTTATTGATATCAAATTTCTAACAAAGATAACAACAATGCATACATCAAGACTCCAAGGACGTCTATGATGGTTTTCTTTTTAATCTAATTAATGGCTTTAATTCAGACAATCAATTCTAAACGGGTTTTTGGACATTTTTTCGAACGGTCTTGTAAAGGGAAATCCTGTCTGTGTGTTTTAATTGAATCGGTTACGGTAATGGAAAAAAATGGTAAGCACAAAAAATTGAATTTCCTCTCAATTGACTTTTGAAACAATGATTTAAATTTAGACACTCAAATTTAATCAGCTGTTGTATCGGAATGATTGCTTTTTTTCGCGAATGTGGCGCTTAAAAATTCTTTCGACTCGATTTTTTGCATACGATCAAATTGCTTGTAACCAAATATAGCCGAATGTGGCTTGGGAATTGAATTGCACCGCGTTTATATTTGGTCAAAATAAATATTTCATCGTATTTTGGGGGTAATAATTTGATTAAGATATAAAAATTGAATGCTGGGACATTTGGTCAACATCTACTTTTTTCAGATAGTATATGAAACAACCACACATAAAATATGAATAACCCACATAAAGCTGAAAATGAAATAATTATTGAGTTATATAATGTCATCCAAATGTAATAGATGTTTTTTTGAGTTGTGTCACACGTAGTGTTATTTTGGTGGAAATTAACAACAGACACATCAATATGATTCAATTGATCAAATTAACAGCATTTTTCATCTTTGAAGAAATGTAAAAAAAAGAAATGGAAACATTCACTTTTTTTGGGTGTAGACATCTTTCTTTAATGATATAGGTTTTTACATAATCCCAGTAACGATAATTTTGTTCATTTACGAAATCATCCTTTGTGATTCAATAATAATGTAAACGCATTTTGTAACGACTGGAAAGAAAATAAAATATCCATTTTTTGATAGCATTATCTAATACATAAAAAATAATATTTGTTTGTTCGTATTTAATGCGCTGCCATACCGTTCAACCGATTGCGATAAAATTTTGTCAACTTATTGTTTATAATTGCAAAAATAACATAAGCATAGTAAAAATGTTGTTTGTGTACGCAATTTGTTATGCGAGACGTTTAGCGTAGCACTATATTGGCGTATATTAGTCTGGTGGTTGCGTTAAGATAAATAAAATAATACAACCGTCGATTTGTTATGTCCAAGTGTTCGGTCTTCGGTGGACTATACCGTGAGGCGGTAATACACAAACATCATCATTTTAAATCATATCTGGATCAATTTGTTTGGCGACAACAGCAACACATCGAAAACGTATTCGAGTCATTTTTAAATTCTATATTTGGCCGCCATCACATCGTTTATAATTGCGTGTTTATGTTAAAAATGATTGTTAATACATAATAACTTTCAGGTCAAATTAAAATTCATTTTTCTTGCAGGACCGCGCAACGTGAGTCAAGCTTGTATATAAATAAATGAACCTTAACACTATCGATAGCACACAATATTCGTCCGTTTCTTTGCGTAAACAATACACAAAAAATGCATTTGTTGAAACTTTAAATCGATTAATTTAAGTCATCATTGTAAACTGTACGATGTACGCAAGACACTCTCGCCGTCTCTGTCTTCGATTCATAATCTCCGTGCTCAACATGCAAGAATATCACTTGAATCCGATCGCCTATACGCGAAGTTCCTCATCAACGGACTAAAATTTGTCTTGAGCTGTACATCTGCAGAGCCGTTTGAAATTTAGTTTTTGTCAATTTTAATAAAACAGTTCCATCTAAAAGGAATTAATTTGTGTCTGATATGTTAATGTTCAAGAAAAAACATTTTTCCATTTTTTTGTGTTAACGTTTTTGAAAAAATAATTTTTTGATATACTTCTTTAATTTACTGACTTTAATTTTTTGATGCAAATCACTTGTTCAGAACTTACAACTTCCATTACAATTTTTTTTCAACTTTAAAAATATTTTTATGTTTAATAAAGATTGCCTTGTCAATACATTAAATATCAACATTCTATATTTAATACTTTTCGCATAAAAAAATGTTAAAAAATTGGTTTCTTTTAGGCCCAACAAGATAGAAACGTCCCTTAAGCTTATTTTTATTTTGAAACGAGTTTCACTTTTCGTCTCGTTCAGCCCTATTTACCCTACCGCACA